>ML662439.1:9013769-9042650 GCA_007570785.1 Antilocapra americana
CAAAAGTGACCATAGCAAAAATCAACCAAGCCAAAAGCTGGTTCTTTGAGAAGATAAATAAAATTGACAAACCGTTAGCCAGACTCATCAAGAAACAAAGGGAGAAGAACCAAATCAACAGAATTAGAAATGAAAACGGAGAGATCACAACAGAAAACACAGAAATACAACGGATCATAAGAGACTATTATCAGGGACTATATGCAAATAAACTGGACAACCTGGATGAAATGGACAAATTCCTAGAAAAGTACAACTTTCCAAGACTAAACCAGGAAGAGATAGATAATATTAATAGACCCATCACAAGCACGGAAATTGAAACCGTAATCAGAAATCTTCCAAAACACAAAAGCCCAGGACCAGATGGCTTCACAGCTGAATTCTACCAAAAATTTAGAGAAGAGCTAACACCTATTCTACTCAAACTCTTCCAGAAAATTGCATAGGAAGGTAAACTTCCAAACTCATTCTATGACGCCACCATCACCCTAATTCCAAAACCCGATAAAGATGCCACAAAAAAAGAAAACTACAGGCCAATATCACTGATGAACTTAGATGCAAAAATCCTCAACAAAATTCTAGCAAATAGAATCCATCAACATATCAAAAAGATCATACATCATGATCAAGTAGGCTTTATCCCAGGGATGCAAGGTTTCTTCAATATTCGTAAATCAATCAATGTAATACACCACATTAACAAATTGAAAAATAAAAATCACATGATTATCTCAATAGATGCAGAGAAAGCCTTTGACAAAATTCAACATCCATTTATGATAAAAACATTCCAAAAAGTAGGAATAGAAGGAACATACCTCAACATAATAAAAGCTATATATGACAAACCCACAGCAAACATTATCCTCAATGGTGAAAAGCTGGAAGCATTCCCCCTGAAATCAGGAACAAGACAAGGGTGCCCACTCTCACCACTACTTTTCAACATAGTCTTGGAAGTCTTGGCCACAGCAATCAGAGCAGATAAAGAAATCAAAGGAATCCAGATTGGAAAAGAAGAAGTAAAACTCTCTCTGTTTGCAGATGACATGATCCTCTATATTGAAAACCCTAAAGACTCTACGAGAAAATTACTAGAGCTAATCAGTGAATATAGCAAAGTTTCAGGATACAAAATCAACACACAGAAATCCCTGGCATTCCTATACACTAACAGTGAGAAATCAGAAAGAGAAATTAAGGAAACAATCCCATTCACCATCGAAACAAAAAGAATAAAATACTTAGGAGTATTTCTACCTAAAGAATCAAAAGACTTGTATATAGAAAACTATAGAACACTGATGAAAGAAATCAAGGAGGACACAAACAGATGGAGAAATGTGCCGTGTTCGTGGATTGGAAGAATCAATATAGTGAAAATGAGTATACTACCCAAAGCAATCTATAGATTCAACGCAATTCCTATCAAGCTACCAGAGGTCTTTTTCAAAGAATTAGAACAAATAATTTCTCAATTTGTATGGAAATACAAAAAACCTCGTATAGCCAAAGCAATCTTGAGAAAGAAGAATGGAACTGGCGGAATCAACCTACCTGACTTTAGGCTATACTACAAATCCACAGTCATTAAGACAGTATGGTACTGGCACAAAGACAGAAACATAGATCAATGGAACAGAATAGAAAGCCCAGAGATAAATCCACGCATCTATGGACACCTTATCTTTGACAAAGGAGGCAAGAATATACAATGGAGAAAAGACAACCTCTTTAACAAGTGGTGCTGGGAAAACTGGACAGCCACTTGTAAAAGAATGAAACTAGATCACTTTCTAACACCATACACAAAGATAAACTCAAAATGGATTAAAGATCTAAGCATAAGACCAGAAACTATAAAACTCCTAGAGGATAACATAGGCAAAACACTCTCTGCCATAACCCAAAGCGGGATACTCCATGACCCACCTCCCAGAATATTGGAAATAAAAACACGAATAAACAAATGGGACCTAATTAAAATTAAAAGCTTTTGCGCAACAAAGGAAACTATAAGCAAGGTGAAAAGACAGCCTTCAGAATGGGAGAAAATAATAGCCAATGAAACAACAGACAAACAATTAATTTCAAAAATATACAAACATGTCCTGCAGCTCCATTCTAGAAAAATAAACAACCCAATTAAAGAGTGGGCCAAAGAACTTAACAGACATTTATCCAAAGAAGATATAAAAATGGCTAACAAACACATGAAAAGATGCTCAACATCACTCATTATCAGAGAAATGCAAATCAAAACTACAATGAGGTACCACTTTACACCAGTCAGAATGGCTGCCATCCAAATGTCTACAAGCAATAAATCCTGGAGAGGATGTGGAGAAAAGGGAACCCTCTTACACTGTTGGTGGGAATGCAAACTAGTACAGCCATTACGGAAAACAGTGTGGAGGTTCCTTAAAAAGCTGCAAATAGACCTGCCATATGACCCAGCAATCCCACTGCTGGGCATATACACCGAGGAAACCAGAATTGAAAGAGCCACGTGTACCCCAATGTTCATCGCTGCATTGTTTACAATAGCCAGGATATGGAAGCAACCTAGATGCCCATCAACTGACCAATGGATAAGAAAGCTGTGGTACATATACACAATGGAATATTACTCAGCATTAAAAAAAATTCATTTGAAGCAATTCTACTCAGATGGACGAAACTGGAGCCCATTATCCAGAGTGAAGTAAGCCAGAAGCAAAAACAACAATACAGTATATTAACGCATATATATGGAATTTAGAAAGACGGTAACGAGAACCCAACATACGAGACAGCTAAAGGAACGCAGATGTATAGAATAGACTCGTGGACTTTGTGGATGAGGGTAAGGGTGATATGATATGGGAGAAGGGCATTGAAGCATGTTAATTTTCATATATCTAATCAATCGCCAGCCCAGGATTGATGCTCGGGGCTGGTGCAGCGAGATTTCCCGGCGGGGGGGGAGGGAAGAGGGAGGGGGGTTCCGGAGGGGAAGCATATGTAAACCCATGGTGATATCATGACAATGTATGGCAAAAACAATAATAAAAAAAAAAAAAGTCCTGGTTTGCTTCAGTTCAGTTCAGTCGCTCAGTCGTGTCTGACTCTTTGCGACCCCATGAACTGCAGCACGCCAGGCCTCCCTGTCCCTCACCAACTCCCGGAGTCCACCCAAACCCATGTCCATTGAGTTGGTGATGCCATCCAACCATCTCATCCTCTGTCGTCCCCTTCTCCTCAGGCCCTCAACCTTTCCCAGCATCAGGGTCTTTTCGAATGAGTCAGGTCTTCGCATCAGGTGGCCAAAGCATTGGTTTCAGCTTAGACTTTAAAAAAACTGGCTGTGAGAATCAGACACAAGAGCGGCAATAGATGGCACTAGAGGCTCGTATGTCTCAGAGGCAAAGTGCTTTTCATTTTCTCCTTCAATCCCCATAATATATGTGAAGGGAAGACTGTCAGGGAGTTGGGGAACAGAGGGGAGCAGAGGTGAGGCAGGGGGCAATGGCGGGAGAACCACAGCTGCCTTGGCAAGGATGCTAATTCCCTTGTTTACTTTTCCTGGACAGAATCCTGGAATGTGTCGAGAGGCGGGAGCAAATGGCCACAGACTACAAAGCTCCTGCTCTAGGCACAACATGAACCTTCCTGTTTAGTTCCAAGCAAAAATGGATAAAGGAAGTTCCACCTTGACTTTTATCAGCGTTTCCACTGTTTTACTAGCAGCTGCTGCTAGTTTAGGTCTTGCTGTTTAGAGAAACCTCAGTGAATGTGTTTGTCATGAAAATAATTATCTTTCTTCATAGACAAATCATCCATGATCACTTAAAATACATATTTAAAGAATTATTTTCTCAACACAGCTGACACAGACATGAAAGTATTTTTTTTCTTTCTTTAAACCTGAAATAGAGTCTAGTCTGTAGCAGTGGATTTATTTTATTTATCTTTATTTTGTAAACCCTTCAAGGCTGAGCCCTGCCTACACAAAACTTGCCCCAGCTTGAGGAGCCCAGAGCCATGACTCACCTGGAACAGTTGCAGCTTCTGAAGCACGTTCCAGCCCTGCTTTCCCCCACAGCTCTCCTAATCCCCTTCACATGACCAGCCTTCAAAGCCAACAGAAGATGCTTCTGACATTGTTTTTCAAGGTTATAAAAACGACTTCTAGGTATTGGAGTGGGGAATGATATGTGGATGTTTGGAGAAAAATCAGTGGCATTGTTTCTCCCCCCAACTAGTTACTGAGAAGGATATATATATATATATATTTTTTTTTTTTCTGTACAAATATATCCAAAGAAGTATTGTGTTTTCAATGCTGTGTTCTTAATGATAAGAAACTGTTTAAAAATCATCAGTTTCTGAGGATAAATTTTTATTTAATCTGGAATTAGAATATTTTTAATTGTTTAATGGCTCAGAGAAATAGTGTAGACTATTTCAGCTTTATTTTCTTTCTAATAGGATTGTGTTTTATTTTATCAGTGACCAAAGAGTGACCTATCATGTTAGATCACACGTAACACAAGTGATGTTGAAGAATTTGTATTACCAGAGATCATTCTTAGATCATTTTCACAGAAATCCTAGATATGAACTGGAAGCATCCTTCTCTTTCTTCCCACCCTTCTCCCTCCATCCCTTCCTCTCTCTCTTTTATTTCTTTTTTTTTTCATTTTCTCTTCCTTCCTCCCTTCTTCTCTTCTTCTTGCCCTGCCTCTCTCCCATTTCTTTCTTTCCTTCCTTCCTTTTTCTCTTTCTTTCTTGTATACAGTTCACAAGCATTTTGAATTCTTATTCTGTTTTTGAAGAGTTTCCCAAAATTGTGTCTTTTAAATTTCCTAATTGTATCTATATATAGAGAAAATACTCCATGTTTGAGATAAACAAGGAAATTGGAATGTTTTCTACCTATTGTCCAAGTTGCTCTGTTCAAGGACAAGTGTGTAAGGATAATATCATATAAGACATCGTAACTGAGATGGATTCACCTTAGCACATCAAATGAAATTAATTATGTGTTAATCTGTGAAGAAATTGAGTGCAACTAAAAAATTGATTTGAGTTATCATTCCTGTGTTAATTTGAGTACTCTGCCTCTGGACTTTCACTGGCATAGCAACATTACCTGATATTTTTTTCACAGATGGATGCAGAGTCCAGATTTCCTATTGATAATTTTTCTAGTCCAATAGCTATGAAATTTAAAGCATTGAATCTCGGTTTTTCATGTAATAGAATTATGCGGACAGAAGGCTGGATACCATTTTAACTAGTAGTCATAGAAAAAAATGAGCTGTTCAAAAGAGATGGAGAGATGTTAGGCTACTTTTGAATGACTAGAGGAAGGACAATTTCATAATCCTTCTCCTTTGTCTATAATAAAATTCTAACATTTTCTCTCCCAGGTTTCTCCAGGAAAATCATGTTTTTGTAATGGCAGTAGCCAGGGGCCTCTTAGTATCACTTAGTAAATTCTGAGGATTACTTTTCCTTGCATTCAATTAGATTTCCTCTTTCAGTATCTTATGCATTAGAGAGATGTTTTTTAAAAATATTGATCCATTAATAAATGAATTTAGAAGATTCCTGATAATATTTATAGGCTCAGATCCAGGAAATTTTAAGGATACTATAATAAAAATCTATCCCAGGACAGATTTAGTGGTGTACATCAGTAATTGTCAAGGTTTTTACTCCTTATTCACACACTTTTTCCGAGAGGGTCCTGTGTGCCATATCTTCTCATCTTAGTAAACATATTACAGGCAGGTGTAATTATTAACACCTCTGGTTACTAAGAAAAATGATCTATCATCAAGACAGGATATCAAACCTCAATTCGAATTCTTCTCATCTCTATTATTATATCTCTCTCTGAAAAATAAATTTTCACCTAGTTCTGGGTTTGAATGCTTGTATTGAAAAGGTATTGGCATGGATATTGGAAGAGGAAGAAGAAATAAGAACAGCAACTAGATAGCATAATTTAAAGGTGCAAAAATGAAGCAAGTTTTTGTAGTATAGCCAGTAAAAAGAATGTATACAGAGTTATTCATGGGGAGAATAGAGGTTTGACATGCGGCTGGACTAGAAGGTAAGTGATGGATTATGCAGGTCCTCAGGGAGTATGCTTAGGATTTTTATATTTATCAGTAGATTTTAAGCATGAAATTGGGATGATTAGGCTGAATTTTAAATTATTTTTATTTGGAATATGGAGTAGTATTTGAAAGGAGGCAGGGTAATTTCATGCCGGGTAGTTATGGCAATACCACAGAAATGCAGATTAAAAGTACTTGTAATTGAACTAGGTTGATGGTTACAAAAATTAAGACAAAAAGTTATGTAAAAGATAACTAGACATATGTCAAGGGAAGGAGATCGTAACATGATGCACGTTTTGATTATGTGCGTGTTGTGTACCGAACTAAATTTAAGGCATCTAGGGAAAGAAGTTGAGTGAGTTGCTGAATATCTGGCCCCATACCTTAGCATTAAAGCCTGGAGTGGAGATGTAAATTTAGAAGACAGTGTCATACTGGTGATAATTTAAACCATCAGTGTTTACCAGGATGTTGACTGGGATAATTATGGTAATGTTATGAGGTATAAAAAGGGAAATAAGTATTTTGATGTACAGTTTACCATGAGCTTTGTAAGAGGCAAGAATAATGATTGACAGTTCAACTGAGAGTCAAATGTGAGGCAGATGATACTAGAGCTCACATGAAGAAGCAGCCCCTAAATCCCAAGAACTGGAGCCCTGGTGGGAAGGGACCAGCTGAGGGTCTGCTCCCTGCAGAGCATGTGAATGGAGGGGGCTGCGGTGTGCTGTTCTATGCTCTGTGCTCCTCCCCGGCCCCCAGTGTGGTACGTGATCAACACCGAGATTAGCACCAAAATTGTTATCCAGGTATGACTGGCATCCTCAAGGGTTATACTATACCAAATTACACTATCAGTTTATTTGTATATTGCCTGTCTCTTTCTTCTAAAATACTTAATTTTCAAAAACAAAGGCTAACTCAATTGTGTATCTAGTACCTATATTCGTGTCTGTCACAAATTGATAAATGTCTGTTGTATTAATGAATATGAATCTTTTACCAAAACACCCATGTGTTTCAGCATCTCTATTTTTCCCTCTGAAAACTTTGAGGAAGTTTTGCCTCAGTTCTCCATTGCAGGTTGTTTGGATCTCTATACTACTGTGATCCCAGTTGCAGAGTCGGATATGGGAACCCGATCTCCACAGGGACCTGCAGCAAATGTTGCTTTTTGCACTCAGTGAGTTCTCGTGGAGTATTTATTTTAAATGCAAACTCTTTTCTGAGCTATTCCCCCAAGTAGTCAATAGACCCCCAAAATCTAATGCAATGCGTCTCAATAGATATTTTACATTTTCTTGTTACAGTAACGAGTCCCCATAGTAGTTTAGAAAGACACAAAACTATTTTGTGTCTTTTGGAAGTGACCTTATCATATTTCACAATGAAAATGTCACTTACATACAGTGAAATACAAGAGACAGCCTTGTCAGTGGATTCATATTTGTTTCTACACTTATTGTTGGGAGATATTCTATCCATGGGTCAATTGTACACTTCTGGACATCTAGGCCTGTATTTTCAAGGATGTTTCTATAAATAGAGCAGACGGCAGGGTTTGTTGTCCTTTCAGTATAATAAAAATAACATCCCTCTTTGGACAAAGAGGGGGCAGTTTTCTTTGCCACCCATTATGAAAGACTGAAGTTCCATCAATTCAGGATTTCTCAGCTGTGACGCAAACCCACTGAGTGCGCCAGGTCCCCCTGAATTCAATATCAGATGGTTACTTGCAATATAAAAAAAGTATCCGCATTTTGGAATTTATGGCTTCTTGATTAAAAGACCTTTTTATCATTATGGAAGTTCTCTCACTTTTGTATGATTTTGTAAAACACTGTATTATAGCATACAGTTCATCTGACATTAATACGGTCACTTCGGCTTTTTTAGAATTACTGTTTACATTGTATATCACTTGCTGTAATAGCAAAAGTTAAACTCGTGTTTTATAGGTAGCAAACTGTTTTGATATCCTTTTTTAAAAAATAAAATGGGGCAATCTCTGTCCATAATTTGGAATGATTAGTTCATTCAGTTTTGATATGACTGATTTTATACCATTTCATGACTTTTTCTATTTTATTTTTTCTTCCATTTTCCTCTTTCTTATCTTCTTTTGATAAAAATATTACATTATTATTATATTACTTCAAATAGTTGCATGTTTTAAATTACAAAATAAAGAGAAAAACTACATTTATCCACAAATTTCCATTTTTAGTGCTCTTTTTTCCTTTGATAAATTCCTGTTTTATTCCTTTTGGTTTTCATATAGTATCATTTTTCTTTAGTGTGAAGAGTGTTCTTTAATCTTTCTTGAAGTGCAAATTTCTGTTATTCATTCTTTCAACTTTTTTATCTGAAAATGTGTATATTTTTTCTTCCAGTTTGAAAGGTATTTTCACTGAATATAAAATTCTTTTTAGACAGTTTACATATATTTTCTTGTTTTTTATATCATTTGAGTGGTCTCTGATGATGTCAGTGGTTGTTCTTATTATTGTTATCCTACATGCATGTGTCATTTTTCTTCATTTTCTTTTAATATTATTTCCTCTAGCTTTGATTCTCAGTAGTTTAGCTATATTTGTTGGTTTGTTTGTGTTTAACTTTTTGTCTAATGGACATTTAGCTAACTAGAAGTCTAATTTAACATTTTTCAAAATATTTAGAAAATTCTTAGCCATTTAAAAATATCACTTATTTTATTCCACTCACTCTGGAGACCACACGCCTGTGTGTGTGCTCACACAAACATATGAAATTTAGAGAAGTTGGCTTTACCACTTACCAGCTATGTAACTTCGATCAAGTTTTTAGACTATGTTTCTCAGTTTCCTCTTCTATAAGATGCGTAAAATGCTAGAACTTAAAATTATTTAAAATTTAAATTCTAATTAGCATGCTTATATTGTACTTACTAGAGGCCAAGGGGTAGTCAAAGTTCTTTACAAGCATTAACTCATTTAATTTTTATGACAAATGTTGCTAGTATTAATCCCCTTTAATGAATGAGGTAACTGATCCCCAAGACCAGTTACAAGTTGGCTAGTGGCAGAATTATTTGAACTCAGGCATTCTGGTTTCAAAAGTCAAGCTCTTGATTATGATGCTGTGCTGCCTAGTGAATGAATTAAGCATGCTTAACACCTCAAACGATGCCTGTTTACACTGTCAGTGTGAAATACACTTCAGTTTTTGCTATTAAAATATATACATTTGTAATTGACTGCTGGAGCCACTGCATTTATGTGAAGGCTAGCTAAGATTCAGGGAAGATTGGAGTGTATAGAATTTGAATGATTTTAGTGAAAAGTCTCATATATCTAGCAAAATATCTCCCCTGTGCCCTGTGGGTCATCAGACTGTGAGAGGGGCCTGCATGAAGTGCCTTGGAGATTTGTACACTGGCAAAGGTGAGCTGGGTGTGCCACTTACCTGACTGATAGCTATTGACAATCAGCAAGCTACTATATTTAGCTAAAAGTTAGTGAAAGAAATGCTGTCTAGAATAGGGATTCAAGAGATCTGCAGAAACTCAGGAATTTATCACTACAGTATCTTAACGTGAAAACTGATTCTTCTAGATCACTTCAGTCTTGTCCGACTATCCACAACCACTTTGACCCTAGCCTGCCAGGCTTCTCTGTCCATGGGATTCTCCAGTCAGGAATACTGGAATGATTTGCCATGCCTTCCTCCAGCAGCTCTTTCTGACCCAGGGATTGAACCTGTGTCTCTTGGGTCTCCTGCATTGGCAGGCAGGTCCTTACCACTAGCACCACCCGGGAAAGCCTTTTTCAGGTGAAATGTGGTCATTAAAAATGATCATAATGTTCTCAACTCTAACAGTTTCTCTCCTTTTTCCTTGATCTTTGAGTTCTTATCTAGAGAGGTAGGGATATAGCATTTTGGAAACTTGTAATAAACATGTAAACTTCTTGCCACGAATTTGTTTGCGTGATATTTTACTTACATTGAGTTTCCTCATAATCTATGTGCATTAGATTTGCCTTAAAAACCCTGATGCTGGGAAGGATTGGAGGCAGGAGGAGGAGGGGACAGCAGAGGTTGAGATGGCTGGATGGCATCACCGACTCATTGGACATGAGTTTGGGAGTTGGTAATGGACAGGGAGGCCTGGCATGCTGCAATTCATGGGGTTGCAGAGTCAGACACGACTGAGCAACTGAACTGAACTGTCCTTTTAAATGCTTATGTACTTCAAGAGTATTATACTTTTCATAAAGAGAAAAACAAACTCAAAACCTCAATGTGGGTGTGGTGTGGTAAGTGGTTTCAGCATTTATTTGAAATTTTAGTTTCTAACCTCTCACTTAATTTGGCCTTCTGAATGAATCTGAGTAATTATATTTTTACATGACTACATTTGACTTCTTATGTCATCTGTTTTCCTTTACAGAAATTTGCAGCTTTTTCACTTGTACAATAAGAGAATTTTGATTAAACCATCATCTTCAGGTTCTCTTTTAGTGAAGTGATTCTACTTCAGATCTACCATGCTTCACCATCTAGATTATCATCACATTCAGGTTAAATATTGTGTCTTCTGTATCTTTATCATTAATCCTCTATATCTTGAGCCATGTCAGATAATTGTTTGCATAATCAATAGTTATTTTAGAGCATAACTTTGGAAAACGTCATGGAATAAGATGACACCTGTAGATTCAGCTCATGCTTACTATTCTAGCAACTTGTATACCACTCACTTTATAGATATTTGTGGTAAAAGAATTACTAGAGAAATCATAATATTAATGCATGATTTATGTGGGTGAAAAATTCAGAAGTATTTTGCAAACAAAGTTTTAATGCTGGTCATGTTTCATTTTCCTGTGTTATGTTTAAAGAATAAGGATCTTCAAATAATAATCTGCAAAGTAGTTTATGCTGCTGCTGCTACTAAGTCGCTTCAGTTGTGTCTGATTCTGTGCGACCCCACAGACGGCAGCCCACCAGGCTCCTCTGTCCCTGGAATTCTCCAGGCAAGAATATTTGGGAGTGGATTGCCATTTCCTTCTCCAAAAATAGTGTTTAAGAAGAAATAAAAGGGCAGCTTGCATATATTCAAGTAAGATTTTTTTTCTGCCCAAATTTCTGAATTTACAGGTTAGATTATGCTTTTTCATTTTCTTTTAAATTCACATAGTGATAAAACTCTTCAAAAGATTTTTCATTCAAATAGTTAAATTAGAAGTCACTCTGTTAATACTCTTTTACCTTACTCTAACTCTTATTCATTAATTTATTCATTCATTTTTCAAGAAACACCTACCAATGTACTGTAGCACGATTATTAACAGGCCACTTTGTGTAAGATTCTTGCCCTATGAGTCTTTACCAGGATCTTAAACACGCTGAAGATGGCAGTGTGGTCCACGTCTGGTTTACATCTGCTCAAAGTGTGGAGTTAGTGCACACTGACATGTCTGCTTCTCCCCATCCCAATTCTCCTCTTGGTGACAGATTTTTCCTCCTGACTATGAGGGTAAAGCTATGATGAAGACTAAGCCAACAGTATCTCATCTGCCTATGACTGATTCAAGAACGTATATGTGACCAAATCAATCTAATCTAAGTCATTCCTTACATCATTTATAATGAGAGCTGGTGGTGAAGGGCTTCTTTCTCTTTGCTTATGGAAACAGATGGGATAAGTCCAAATGCTTTCTATGGCCAAGTTCCTTGCTCTATGAAAAAGATGGTCCCCAGTAAAAGCCAATATTCAAATATGAGGCTATGGGTAGACAGAGGCTATATCACAGCTGAGTCTGGTTCTCATTTGGGAAAGTCATTTCTTTCTCTGTTCATCATGATTATTTCAGTCAATATTTCATCAGCTGATTTTCTTCAATTAATTTAAGATTGTGTCACCTGCAATCTTAAAGTTCTGACTAATTAAAACAAATATATACATGAATGCATTAGAAGAAAAACAGAAAGTGCCTCTCATATTCTCAAGCATAGCTCTATACATGAGGAACGCAAAAAGGGAAGGTTTCTTTTTTTTTCATTGAAGATACATTTTTTAATTCTCTCCATAACAACATATACCTTAACATCTCTGTTGACTTAATACTTCAAACATGACATAAAGATCAAGTTTAGTATCAGTAATATTACATTGTAGTTTGATATTTTTATAAATTTTCCAAACCTTTAGAAAAATATACCTTGACTTTTGTGTTTTCTTTTATTACATGCTTTCTGATTTTTGTTTACCTTTTTATTCATTAGTACCTCCCTAAAGTGTGGGTAGACACTGGAAAGAGATATGTCTTCTTTGTTTCTTTAGTTACTTATTATAAATTCCAATAAAAGATTTGGAGCTTGAGGGCCTTGGATCCAAGGAATGTTTGTGAAGAACTGGGTATTTCTACTCTTCATGTACTTGATTACAATTGGAAATTGAGGGTAGGCAGAAATTTAGGATTGTGGATTGTAATGGGAGATTTTCTTACTCCCAAGATATTCAGTGCTTTCATAGAAGAATGCAATATGTAACAAAATACCACAGACTGGGTGGTTTAACCTGTAGAAAGTGATTTGGTCACAGTGCTGGAGGCTAGATGTCTGAGATCAAGGTGTCTGAAAGGTTGTTTCTTCAGAAGCCTTTCTACATGGCTTCTCACTGTGTCCTCACATGGTATTTTCTCTGGAGACTAGGGCTCCCTGATGATTTCACTTAGCCCTAATTACCTCTTTAAAGACCTTATCTCCAAATATAGATACATTCTGAGGTTAGAACTTCAACATATGAATCTGGGAGGATACAATTCAGCCCAAAGCATAGCATAACACAGCTGCAGGTCTCATATCAAATGTCACCTCTTCAGAAAGCACCTTCACTTGATTTTCTATCAGAGCACCTGTTTTAATTTCTTAACAGTACTGAAATTATCTTTTGTATTTATCTGACTGCTTATTTATTCTGTCTCCTTTATGAGAGAAGAGAGTTCCCATGGAACTGATCCTCTGCTCTATGCCTAGCATCTAGATCAATGATGGGATATAGTGGGCGTTCAACAAATAACTGTGAAATAAATTGCATTCAGTTTAGTTCAGTTCAGTTGCTCAGTTGCATCTGACTCTGCGACCCCATGAATCACAGCATGCTGGGTCTCCCTGTCCATCTCCAACTCCCGGAGTTTACCCAAACTCATATCCATCGAGTTGGTGATGCCATCCAGCCATCTCATCCTCTGTCATCCCCTTCTCCTCCAGCCCCCAATCCTTCCCAGCATCAGGGTCTCTTCCAATGATCAACTCTTTGCATGAGGTGGCCAAAGTATTGGAGTTTCAGCTTCAACATCAGTCCTTCCAATGAACACCCAAGACTGATTTCCTTTAGGATGGACTAGTTGGATATCCCTGCAGCCCAAGGGAATCTCAAGCATCTTCTCCAACACCACAGTTCAAAAGCATCAATTCTTTGACACTCAGCTTTCTTTATAGTCCAACTCTCACATCCATACATAACTACTGGAAAAACCATAGCCTTTACTAGATGGACCTTTGTTGACAAATTAATGTCTCTGCTTTTTAATATGCTGTCTAGGTTGGTCATAACTTTCCTTTCAAGGAGTAAGCGTCTTTTAATTTCATGGCTGCAATCACCATCTGCAGTGATTTTGGAGCCCCCCAGATAAAGTCTGACACTGTTTCCCCAACTATTTCCCATAAAGCAAAGGGACCACGATTTTAGTCTTCTGAATGTTGAGTTTCATTACATTAAGATAATTCAAAATACTTTTACTTCAGAATGATATTTTAACAAGATAATTCCTGTGTCAAGCATCAGTAAATTGTGTTATATATAATATAAATTTAAGTATTTTCAAATATTTATATCTGAGTTTATAAAAGTCTTTAAAATGTTCTAGGAAATTCTTGAAATATAGATAGGAAGAATGGGCTTCTGGTGTTGAAAAACAGCTGCTTCCCGACATCTATGCACATCCTAGAGGGGGACCAGGGGGTGATCAGCAGTCTCCTGAAAGACCATAGTTCCGGGAGTAAGCTGACCCAGCTGAAGATTGCCCAGCGCCTTCGCCTGGACCAACCCAAGCTCGATGAGGTCACACGACGCATCAAGCAGGGGAGCCCCAACGGTTACGCAGTGCTCCTAGCCACCCAGGCGACCCCCAGTGGGCCTGGGTCCGAGGGGATGCCCACGGTGGAGCCTGGCCTCCAGAGGCGGCTTCTCAGGAACCTGGTCTCCTACTTGAAACAGAAGCAGGCTGCAGGGGTGATCAGCCTGCCAGTGGGTGGATCCAAGGGCAGAGACAGCACGGGCATGCTGTACGCCTTCCCCCACTGTGATTTCTCCCAGCAGTACCTCCAGTCCGCACTGAGGACATTGGGCAAGCTAGAGGAAGAGCACATGGTGATAGTCATAGTGAGAGACACAGCCTAGCCCCAGCCTGTCTTTCCAGCCTGTTTGTCACTAAAGCAGTTATTTTACGATCTGACCACCGCTGCCCTGCACCCCCTGGCCCATCTTACACCCTTGATTTGAATTTTCTGCTGGGTTACTCCATTTCATTTGGTAGGGGACCAAAGTCCTATCTCCCCACCAAAAACTAAGTTCTTAGGTTTGGGTTTTTTTTTTTTTTTTTTTAACTGTGATGAGAAGGGACTCCTGTCATGTTGGCTTCTAGTATATGAAATACTGTCTGCTGTGTTCTGTATTTTTTTATTTTTTGATTAACTGTATGGAAAATTGTCAGTAAAGCCTTTGTCAGAGGATGGATTTAAAAAAAAAATGGTAAAACATACTAATTCTGATAATTTTAGTATATGTGGGTTAGTAAATAACTTCAACAGGAAGTTTGCATTTGACTTTGCAGCAGACCTGAGCGCTGCTTAATTGAAATTTATAATAAGACACATTTTTCTTAGTAAAAAAAAGAAAGAAAAATAAAATTTAAAATTTAGTCACTACTCTTAGGCTCTATTTTTAAAAATTGTCTTTATAAGCATAGCATGAATTTTACGCACAGGAATTTTAGAATCATATAAAAGTAGAAAATTTTTTTGAAAATGGACACCCATGAAAGAACTGTTGAAGCGCAGACAGAAGACATGACTTCCTTGCACTACTGTGCGTTTGATTGGTCCTACTGTTTCCAATATTACAAATTTGAAAACTTGATGAGTGAAAATTGAATTCAAGGGATTGAACCATAGCAACCTAAACACCAGGTGAGACATTAGAAGCAGTATCCAGATTGAAGCTGAAATTCCTCAATCATATTATAGTCCGTGTACTCCTGTGCCCATGAACACTGAGGGCAGCACTCTGAACCAGGAGAACAGGAGACGGTATCATGAATATTTTGGTCAAAGTATTTTTCTGAAACTCAAACTCTGTGTTGTTTAGGGGCTGGGGTCAGAGTGAGTAGCTTCACGCTTTGCTTTCTCTATGTCTTATAAGATACCACTTCCTCTCTGCCTCAATCTACCCCTTAAGCCCACTCAAGAGACTCGTCTTCGTCAGGAATCTTTTTGCGTCCATTGACAGAAACCCAACTCAAAATGGCTGAAGTGAAAGGGGATATAATTAGATTACTTAGGAAGCAGAGATAAGAATAACTAAAACCAGCAGCTCAAATGATATAATTAGGACCTGCTCTCTGTCTCTTACTCTGCTCCTTTGTGGTGAATATGCCAAGGCTCTAACTAGAAGTTCCGGTTTTCTGTCATCATTCTGCTTGTAGTTTCAGTGAGAAGAAAGTCTTTTTCCTCCCAATATTTCCACACACGATGCGTGGGATTAGATCTTGCCTCAGGTTTGCAGCGTGGCTCTCCTTGCACCTATCATTCTGCAGTGGATGCCCAGCCCTACAAGAAGCTGGCGAACTGAGAGTGGGGTGAGGTAGGTTCCAAATGGACCACCAAAGTGCCATCACCATAAACAGCAGAAGAGGGGGTCAGGCAGTTTGTGCAAACAGGTGTCCCCTAAAAGGTTATGGTAAACATGAAGTGCTTACTCAGAATGGTAAACACTGAGTGTATGGTGGACCTGACATGAAATTTTAAAATGAGCTGTACTGCAACACTAATCTTTTTGTAACCATGGCCTCTTAATTTCCATATTTTGTTTCTGTATTGTCCGTTGTCCTGCATGAGAGTTGTCTGTAATTTTGACTTTCTATGTTAAGAGGATCTCGAAGGCACTAACAATAGCTCCTTTACTAACACCATTCCTCTAATGTCTAGCATCATTAGAATTCAATGCATATTCAATAAGAGCTAAAATTATGAAAAATAGACATACAATATGAAGTTCAAGTCAATCAATTTTTACCTTGTTGACAAGCAATGTTGCATACTACTTGGATCAGTTCCTTCTTTTTGAAAATTATTTTAAAAATAAATTATGAGAATACATAATGACATACTGTCTCTTGTTGGAATATTCTAAAGCAGTATCATGGGTGGTGTGATGCATATTTTAGGGGAACTAACAGATGATGGCTACAAATATCTGAAAACACTGGGTCCTTGAATATAGAGAATGCTCTCTGCATGAAAATTGTGACGCCTTTTTATTTACAACTATGAATAAATTGGGCTTCCCTGGTGGCTCAGCTGGTCAAGAATCCACCTGCAGTGCAGGAGACCTAGGTTTGATCCCTGGGTTGGGAAGATCCCCTTAAGAAGGGAATGGCTATCCACTCCAGTTCTGGCCTAGAGAATCCCAACGGGATCACAAAGAGTCGGACACTACTGAGTGACTTTCACTTCACTTCATGAATAAATTATCAATACCCACTAATTGCACCTTTGTTTTCTGTTTTTGCCTTAAAAGCTTCGTGAAGCCCTCTCCTTAACAAGAAAATCTTGTAGTAACAAGCTATATGAGTGTTTAAGAGTTTTGCTTAAAATTTATCCTGTTATTAATATTGGGACTATCTCAGTTTTCTTTAAAAATAGGTGGATTGTTACACTAAAGTTTATCACATACCTAAGTTCTTCCAACAGCTTCTATTCTGTGCAGTTAGAACTGCTTGTTAATAGTTTGTCTTGTCATTTGACCTCGTATTTGACAAAGGAAGAATATTGAGGCAAACTCCAGTATTCCAATATGCCTATAACTTCATTTATTTATTAAAAATGCTTATCAAGTGCCTACTGTCCATAGCTCTGGATATACCAGCAGAAATGTGACCTAGTCACTAGTTCACTAGGATTGTTAACCTGCATTAGAGCGAGAGCTTTGCAAATATAGTGCTATGTTACAGGATCTTTTCCTCTCACCATTCCAAATCCAACACACTAAATAACAAAACATTGTACCAGGCATCAGGAGATGGTAAAATGTGCTGGAGGCAGGAGCTTGTTTAAAGGCAGAAAAAAGAAGAAGAGAAACAAAGAACTTGGCAAAATAACAGTTCAATCATCACTCATTTCCCTGGAATATTGATGAAAAATTAACCCCAACAGGAAAATTTAAAAGTATAATCAATGTTCAGTATATATCTATATAATTTATCATAACCTGGGTCATGCATTTCCTTTCCTTTCCATTCGCACTGCATCAAGGAACCAACAGAAGAGAAGAACCATTCGAACCTCAGTGGTTGAGGACCACTTCTGTAACTCTCACCCTTTCCTGACTCTCTACTGTAGAAATTAACCCATTTTCTATCAGGGTGTTCCTGGGTAAGGAATTATAGACTCTAAAGATGAAATGCTCAACTTTTTCATCTCAGCATTTATTCGCATTCCTAGGTTGTGTGACAAGGGAATGATACAGGGCAAGAGAACATTTGCAGTAACTTGGCTTCTTCTTACAGAGAAGAATTGTCTAATTACCAATTACATCTCTTTTTTTGGATACAGCACATCCAGTTTTCTTTGGACATCTTTCTATTCTCCATTGGAGAGCAGTAATAGGGTGGTTCCATCAAGGAATCGCATCTTTCCCTGGTGAAAAGGTGGGCACCTGACCCAACCAAGGTCAATTGTGCACAACTTCTAGAATTTAAATGTGTAAAGGATGATTCAAGGTCTGAAAATAGTCAAAGATAGATCATTTTGATGACAACACTTTGAGAAAAGAAAACTGTTTATTAGTTTCTGGTATTTGTATGTTAAAAAATGTTTTGACCCCGTACTTTCAGAAACTTGATGTTTCAGTTTCTTTGGGCCATCTCTGTCATTCATATATGAAATTGTCCAAAGAGAGTTCCTGATGACTGCAGCCTTTTCACTCATTCTGCTTATTGTGCCTTTCCTTCCTTAACTCATACTTTAAGTTTTAGTGCAAATGATGATATCCATAAAAACTCCTTAACACTGGCTTTCCCAAAAAGAATATATTATTCCCCAAACCTCTTGCTCTTATGTTATTTGTTAACAGTCCTCCCTTGTAACTTCCTTGCTATATAATTGTGGCTGGTTGAATACATGACTACTGCTGGATGGTGAGTTCTTTTCAGGGTAGTTAATATATCCTTGCAATTTTTGTAAACTTGGTATATTTTATATAGCTGTGATTGTAGTGAAAAAAACATAAAGTTTTTATATACACATCACAAATATGTATTTGTTATTTATATTTAAACAAATATATATTTAAGTATATATTTAAACAAATATATGTATTAAATATGTATTTAAACAAATATATATATATATAATATATATTTGCTTGTTTAAATGCATATGTAAATAGGGTGTCTCCAGTGACAGGTGGCTATTTTCCCAGACTGTTTCTTAAATTGAAATCAGAAACTAATCTGAAGTAAATGTATCTTACCTTTTTCACTATTTTTTTTTTCTTTTTCACTATTGTGAGCAACATTTCAGTTTACATTTGTGAAGCTATGTGGGTTGCCTGAATATACGCAACTATAAAGTCTGAAAAATAAGTAAGCATTGGCTCAGGAAAGTGAGGAAAATGTTTATAGAATATTTAGTTTCCAGAGTAGGTAGCTAGTAGTTTTCAGATATCAAAGAATAAAGTTTGAGACTTCAGCTGGCCTCATTCTATCTTGTGATATCTTGTTTATAAATTATACCCTGCCTACTTCCAGAACATGAATTTTGAAGTTCCGTAAAATAAAAGCATATCTAATAGAATCTAATCAGGCTAAAAGAAGAAAATCACAAATCTTTAAACTTGGGAAAATGGTTTTTCCAATAATCAAAGTTTGAACTTCTTGCATCAACAAAAAAGAAATGTGATGGTTTGTAAGGTTTCATCTGCTTAAAGAAAGAATATAGTGAATTAACTTATTAATGTTTGGCCTTACATTCTTTGTATTTATTTATATGTGTATAATTATAGACCAAATATATTTTTTATAATAAAGTTTTATTAAAATATAAAGGAGATAGAGAAAGCTTCTGACATAGGCATCAGAAGGGGGCAGAAAGAGTACCCTGAGCAAATATATTAAAAGCAAATTAATGTTTACATAGAAATGATTCTCTAAGTTCAGTATGTATACATTGGATTTTGGCAGTAGTTGCTTGAGATCTCAGCCCATATTCTTTTCACTTGGCCTGACAGCACTCATCCCACAGGTGCTGAGAGTTCAAAGAACTTCTTACTCCAGAGGAATGTCCTTGGTCTGGGAATGCTGGAGAGATTCCACCCACATCCCTCCTCCAGTGTCTGACATCCATGGGGCCCAATGGATACAAAAGCCCAGCCCCTTTTCCTTGAGGCAGGTCCATTCCGCGACCTAACTGCAGTGCATCTTCCCGAACTCCTGCGTCTCCACAGTGGATCAGGCCAAGCCCAGACTTTATGGGAGATGCATCCTCACTCAGCCCTTTCCTTCTCCTTGTCCTATGTGATCCTTCAGAGGATATTTCCTTCTAAAAGTGTGGTCAGTGAATTACCTGTTCTTGGGTCTCTGTCTCAGACTTGGCCTCTAGAGAACCTGATTTAGGACCATTTAGGCTACTATGCTATATTGTATGTTTTTAAGTCGAGCCCTGCTTAAAGTGCAAAGTTCCGAAGCCAGTGCTACCATCATCACGGTTTTGCAGCCCAGGTGGACTAAACACAGCACATTCCAACAGGCTTGGTACCTGGTGTGTAACTAACTGCTGTGTAACAGTCTCTTAGAATCAAAGGTAATTTCTGAGCAGTCATAAAAATCATATTTAAGGGTATAATTTTTCACCCTCTCTTGTACTGAGTCCTTTTTTAATAGAATGCAAATTGGGTTATTTGGTTTGAAAGCCATTTTTAAAAAAACTATATGCTTTTATGAGAAAATGGCATATAATTTTTATCAAACTATTTACCTATTTTTATAGTACAGCTAGCACTCACTATAACCCACTGTGCAAACCAGTTTAACAACTTTCTAATATTTGCAAATATTTTTTCACTCAGATTTGGCAAAGTCACAGATGTTTAGAAACTTAGTCTTAGCCTAGGTTGCTATTATTTTTTTCTTTGTGACACTGATGCTTCTAGGGGAAATGTATGTATGTAAATGTTTTTTGAGGTCCAGATTCAAATGTGTTATATAGTTGGCTAAAATCATTTTTGTCTTAACATACTGATTTGACATTTACAATTTTGTCATGGTTTGTTGCATCCCTCCCCTGCTTACACTATCTAGTGGCTGTATGTTCTGTTCTCACTGCACTGCAAGAATCTGTCTGATCCTGTGTGCAGAACTAAACTTCATCTTAGCCTTCTCTGCCTCCTTCTAGGGATGGGCACAATGCATCTCAAAACTGTCTACTAGTTGGCCACTTGCTTGAAATATCCTTGTCTGTTAATGAACTCCATCTTAGAAATACAGTCACTGTGTCAGAGCTTCATTGGCCCCCACTAGCCTTATTGTCCATCCCGTTTAGGTTGGCCTGTAGCCTCAAGGCCAGTGTTAACTACTCCAACCCTGATGACTCTTCAATCCCTCAGTCCCTGGGACTCAGATCTCTCTCTCTCTCTCTCTCTGTACACTGGGAAGGACTAATTACTTTGCCTTCACAAGGGTACTTTTGGAAAGACTATGTACCTGGAAGCCATAAGCATCTTTCTTTAAGATTCTTTTCTTGTCTTTTTATCCCAACAACTCAACAAAAAAGATAGAAACAATAAAGAAGGCTCATATTCAAGCTTTGAGAGAGTTAGTAGAACATTTATTTTTAATGTGTATTTAGTTATCAATTACTATAATAGAAACAGTAATAGTGATAAGCACTAGGCTAGGCACAAAGATATGAGAATGTACATAAAAATGCCCCTCCCCTTATTTAAATAAGTAGGTTTATATTAAATACTCATAAACATTTATATATAAAATAACACAGTGTTTAATGTTGGTAAGGAAGAGGACATTCAACTACTGCTTGAGAATTGAGGATAGGGACATGCATTGCATCTTGAAGGACAAGAATGTTTTTTATCAAAGAGGTAAACAAATGTGGACAAGAAATTCAAAGGAGGGACTGACATTTTCAAAGGCACAGAAGAATAAGAGTACATGACGGACTGGATAAAACCCATGGGTCTGGAGTGGGTTGCTGTTTCCTGCTCCAGGGAATCTTCCCAATGAGTGGTAGGCAACTGTTGTGCAAGTGTTCAAGTCAGAAAACATCAAAATATTTAAGAGCTACATTTCTTTTTCAATTCAAACTGAAAATAATTTTGAGTCTTGGGGGGGTAGTGTATTTGTGAATTAGTAGTATGAAACAGCTTTCCTACCTTTGATACTTTACATTTGCATCATGCTTAAAGAACCTCAAAATGTATCCAAGCACATTATCTCACCTTATTCTCAGAACTACTCCAAGACAGGTGTTGTCATCATCTCTAACAGAAAAAGGGAGGCTCACAGAGATGAAATATTTTACCCAAGGTCATACACTGATTTAATGACAGAATATGTGTATGTCAAGAGGAGTGCAAAGTGTTGGGAAACATGTCAGATATAGGCAATTGCTCTCAATCGATCTGGCTCCCTTCTCATAGTTTAGATTGACCAGTAGCCTCAAAGCCAGTAAAATCCACACTCTAACCAGGGCGACTCTTCACCTGGCCACCCAGAGCAGCAGCATTGTGACTGATTCCTGCAGTGGAAGCACCTCTGGTCCTCTGTGCTATTCCTCACTAAACTGGATGGATTCCGGCTTCACCGTCCAGCGACTCTGCCCCAGTGGTTTCGAAGTGATGCTCTGTTCTTCCCACAAGGCTGCCCGCCTACCATTCCTCACTCACTCTCCACCACTGTGGTCAGATGCTCTTCCTTGGAGTAAGATTTTTTTTTTTTTAAGCCTTCCTTTTGAGTCCAGGATATTTGCTGTGAAGACTTTCTCTACCTAGTCTCATGTCTAGGACTAGTTAGGAAGACAGGCTGGATGCATCAGACTTCAGCAGAAGGTTGCCTGCATTCTGTCAGGTGATGCACAGGGACATTAGGAATCCCGCATTTCTGTTTTAGGAAGATTACTCTGGTGGTTGTTATCTTTTCTGCCAGTACTTCATTCACTAAAAATAAAACCCCCATTGGTTTAATTTTTTGATTTCAGGCACAGTCCAGGACATATTTGAAGTTGGCTCCTCTTATAAAATATTTCTCCTTTAAATATGTAAATGTCACTAGAAGGGACACATTCTCCTGGGGGATCCTATCTCCTCCTTCCTCGCCTCTCCCCTTCTGTAGCTGTGGTGGGTGGCTACAGAAGCCCAAAGAGACTCAAGCCCATTGCAATCAAACAATAAAGATCTGCAATGAGTTCAATGCTATTTAATGAATGAATAGATTTATTAACTTATATGGCTGAAACGTGAATTGTTTGTGAATGAAATCTATAGAGAAAAATGGGAATAGGAGGCAGAGTGTAAAGAATCCCGTGAAGAAAGATGTTGACAGCAACAAAATAAAGCAGTTTCAGGATTGGTATTAACTGGGTGACTTGAGTATTAATTAGGCAATTTGAGTATTAATTAGATAATTTGTTTCTGCTGCAGAATCCTATGAACTAGAAATGAACCTCTAAGGCTGGTTGTATGCATGTGTGTGTGAGAGAGAGACAGAGAGGCAGAGAATGATCCTGGGAATGGTGCCAAATTGAAGTCCCCATAAAACCAAAGTCCTCAATTTACCTGGAGAACAGTTTCCCTTGTGTTAGCAGAAGCTTTAGCAGTAGCATCCGTGAATTATGTTCAGGATGACCTAATGCAGATATCCTCAAGGCTGGAGTGTCCTATTCTGCCCTTCGTACTGAAAAGAGACTTAGTTGCTACTGCTTCAAAGAACATCAGCTTAAAATCCCTTGTTACAGGGATATGTCATTTCCATGGATTGCTACAATTTGGGAAGATCACTGGAAGTAGACTCAGTCAAATTTACAAGGGTTGAGAACCCTCACATGTGAATTTTAGCAACATTTTTTCAGTTTGATTGACACTGGCTAACAGAATAAGCATTTCCAGAACAAAGATTCAAGAATCTTGTCTTTCTCTCTAGAAACAAAATTGGAATACTACGGCATCTACTATAAACTATCAAACACTCTAGCTTGATTTGCTCATTCTCTAAGAAAAAAATTTATTTTTTATCATTTTAGGGGAGCTTCCCTCATAGCTCAGTTAGTAAAGAATCTGCCTGTAATGCAGGAGACCCCAGTTCGATTCCTGAGTCGGGAAGATCCCCTGGAGAAGGGATAGGCTACCCACTCCAATATTTTTGGGCTTTTCTCCCTCCACAATGAGGGAGATTTGAGTTTGATCCCTGGGTTGAAAAGATCTCCTGGAGAAGGAAAAGGCTACCCACTCCAGTATTCTGGCCTGGAGAATTCCATGGACTGTTCAAAGAGTTTGATATAAACTATCAAACACTCTAGCTTGGTTTACTCATTCTTTAAGAAAAAAAAATTTTTTTTCATCATTTTACTAGTTAACACCTGCCCATCTAGAATATTCATTCAGTGAATGTAAAAAAGTTGTCATGTATATTGCTGCATCCTCAGTGTTTAAAATGCTGCCTTCTCCATAACAGATCTTCAATATGTAATAAATACACAAATGAAGCAATCATTATGGTTGCATTCATGTTGTAGCTCCTCACCTCAGTTAGAAAGGTTTAAAGTTATGAAGTTAAATTATTGTGATCAAAAGTATTTAAAATGAAAGACTACAGATAAATGAAGGTAAGGAAAAAAAATAAACAATAACCTTAAGCCTGAAATACCACCCAGGTGGCTTTAGTTGAGTTTGGATGAAAAAGGTTGTCTATTTCCCACTTGCCAGCAGATGGCCTAATTATTCCATTGTTCACTGGGCATGGAAATTACTCTGCATAAAGAAAACCAGTTGATGGGGACTAACTTTCCTCTTAATATTTTTTAAAGCAAAGATAATGTTTTAGTATGTTTTCCATTATTTTTTCCTGGATTAAAAATTGATTAGAGATGCTGATTTTAATATAGCCTGTCTAATCAATAAGGAAAAGCATATACTGTTCTTTATATGCACCAAATCACCTAGGAAGATCTATAGAGGTGACATATTAATATCATTGCCTCAAGGATAAATTGATTCATCAGCATCCATGAGTAAGCAAGGCTCTTTATTTTCCTCTAGACAGACTTCACAAGTCTTTCAACATGTATTCCATTTAGACAACTTTAACAATTTTTCTGAAGATCAGTGTAAATGAACTGTTGATTTGCAAACTCAGTTTACATGTAACAAACTTACTCTCTCAGAGTTCTGAGTTTATTTACAGAGTATATAATTTGTCTATAAGGGAATGTGCTATTTCATCTAAAAAGTATATTGAATTTTTTCTTTAAGAGTAAAGATGGAAAACATACTATGCTTGAAGAAAAAGAGAGCAAGAGATAGAAGGGAAATTTATAAATTAATATAATGTCTCATTTGATCGCCAATGCAATGGACATGAACTTGGGCAAACTCCGGGAGATGGTGAGGAACAGGGAGGTCTGGCATGCTGCAGTCCACAGGGTTGCAAGGAGTTGGATGCAACAGGGTAACTGAACAGCAGCTTGTTTGATATTTTAGTTTATTAACTCTACCAATCTAAACACATGTTATTCCATTATTTTCTTTTAAATATTGCCTATCTTGTCAGTCATCTAAGTATTTAATTGCTTTCCCCTACTTGAAGGTAAGCACTGTGAGGTTAGGGGCTTTGTCTCCCTCAATACTGTTTATATAATGACACCCACAACAGTGTCTTGTATTTGGGGATAATTAATTTTAATACGTATGAAATGAAGAAATTTAATTCTGAGCACATTTTCCAGAGTAAACCAATAGGAAAAGGCAATGAAATTTGGCATAGCAATTAGGGCCACTCAGAAGTGAATCTTGGGCCACTCAGAAATTTAAAATAATCTGGCAAATTATTTTTCAAACACTTGCCACATCCTATCTGCTTGTACCTCACACCATGTAGCTCACTTTCTTTGAGGTATTACTTGTTGGGTCAGTTACTCAAGAAAAAGAGTCTTATTGCAGAAAACCAATTACCTACCCACAATCCTAAAAATGTCATCTCAAAAATAAGTAAAGAAAGGATAGAGAAAAATCCCACAGGTAACATAATGGTGTTTTTCTGTGCACATGAAGTCAGGAATAAAGTCACAGTGTTTGTTTTATCATTATAATTTATAAATATCTTAAGCCCATTTGGATCTAACACTACATACTAAAAATATTTCAGAGAAAATGAAAAGGAGATAAAGAGGTGAGTTAACCATTTTTATTCTTGTGACTTCATTTTCTTTCATTGGTGGCTTCACCGGGATTTTGAAAGAAAAACAGGCTTACTATCCCCATCATGACGTCTGTCTGATTAGTGTATTTGATATTGTATAGACATTGTCTTAGAAAAGAAAGTCATTTTTGTTTTCTGGTGGAACTGTTATTTTTTTGTTTGTTTGTTTTGATAGTTTACTATTTTGTTTTATTTTTTGTTAAGCAAATCATTGGAAGATTATTTCTTGTTAAACATGAATGAAATGAGTTATTATTATGTCATTTTAATCTATATTTTTGAAATAAAAATATTCTCATGGAAAGAGTATGCTATCACTAGTGAAAGTGAAAGTCATTCAGTCATGTCTAACTCTTTGCAACCCCATGGAGTATACAGTCCATGAAATTCTTCAGGTCAGAATACTGGAGTGGGTAGCTGTTCCTTTCTTCGGGGGGTTTTCCCAATCCAGGGATTGAACCCAGGTCTCCCGCATTGTAGGTGGATTCTCTACCAGCTGAGCCACAAGGGAAGCCCCTTCAAAACTGATTTCACTGATATAAATGCATATTTTAATTAGTAATAAGAATGTTTAAAACAATTTTAAAAACCTAGATTTTTCAACAGAAAATTTGAAAATCCCCAAAGGTTCTGGAAAGATATCTGAAGTTGCTATGCTAATTCTGTTTAACAATATAAAATCTGTGATTTAACCTTAGAGTTGTATCTCCCTTAATCAGTATTTTGAGAATGTAATCAAGAAGGTATCTACGCAGTTTTGTTTATTTAAAAATTTTTTTCTTAAGAATTTTTCTCAAATGTGCCCTAGAGGCTGCAGACATTAGTACCAGCAAACAAAAATGTTATTACTTTCATCTTCTGAGTTTTTCGATTCTGGTTGCTTTCAAGATTTCATACCTATGCCCTATTCACCTGCTGTCAACAAAGAAAAATTGATTTAGATATTTTACAATGGATCTTATTATTTTATCTAAATTTTCTTATTTTTAAAATAATTAAAAAATAAAGATAAAATGTGATTTGAATAGTTTTTTAACATAAAAGAGGTGTTTAGATTGTGAATGCTGTGTTGTGTGCTTTTACTTACTCACTGATTGATTATATGTTATATTTTATATGCTCTTTTTGTGTGAAATATATATTAGTATATATAGTATGTATATATTGGTAATATATATAAAATCAATCAATCAGGAAAGGAGTACAACATGGGCTTATGCATATTTTCTACAATATACATAGTGAATATATATTAGGTATAGTATTTTATAGGACATATATTAGGATAAATATTTTACATGCATATATATGTATATATGTAAAATACATCCATCTATCCTTCTTTCTATTCATACGAGAGAAAAGCATAGGTGTCTCAGGTGAGGGGCAGCTTTGCCCTACTGGTGTTGGGGTCTCCACCGGGACGGTCCCTCCCATGATACTCTGCTCCACTGAACCATGGTGTCCCTTCCCTCACCAGTCACACTTAACTACACCTTCTTGGAGGGGAAGAATGTTCCTGACCCTGGCTTTGTCACGTCTGTGTGGCAGCAGTGAAGTCATGGAAAACAAAGCCATGTTCCAACTGGACCCTGGTGCCCTTTCCTTCTTTGAAAAGTGACTTTTTGAACTTTAGGCACATCTGAGGCTGCCTGGTCATCTTTTTCTTCATTGTCTTCTTTGAGAAGGCAGGTTAAAGAAAAACAAAATAAATATATACTTTAATATTTTTAAAAATAAAAAAAAACCTTTTTTTAAATTTGGAGGGATTTTTTATGTTGAAAAGTGCTTTATATTTATTTGTACTTAGTTGTTTAGTTGCTAAGCTGTGTCTGACTCTTTTGTGACCCCATAGACTGTAGCCCACCAGGCTCCTCTGTCCATGGGGTTTCCTAGGCAGGAATACTCTAATGGCTTGCCATTTCCTTTTCCAGGGGATCTTCCTGACCCAGGGATTGAGTCCATGTTTCCTTCATTGGCAGGCAGATTCTTTACCACTGAGTCACCAGGGAAGCCCATATTTGTATTTAGACTAACAGATAAATGATGAACTATAAGACTGATCACTGCTGTGAAAGAGCTAGAGTATATGGAAGAGTAAGATCACCTCTAGTTTGGGAGATGGGTGGGAAGTCTAGAAAAGATTCAGTGTGGCATTTGAGGCAGGCCTTGGGGGATGAAAAGGATTTGTGTTGTATACTTAGTTGGAACTTACATAATTTACTTAATTATTTTATGATGCATTGATATATATATATATATATATGTACCATATACATACATATATATAGACAGAGAGACAGAGAGAGAAACAGAGACTGTACTAGAGGCCAAGTGCTGTTGTAGACACAACAGTGAATAGAACAGATTAAAATCTCTGTCCTTAAGGATTTACATTCTAGTGGAGGAGGAGGCAAATAATAAAAACATAAATATATGTTACAAAATAATAAGCAAAAAAATAGAAAAATTATCTGGCTCTTTTGTTCCTAGCTAGAGGACATTGGTCAAGGAACTTCTCTCTAATGCTCATTTTCTGCATTAAAAATGGACATAATGCTTACTAGAAATGGATGTCATAAAGTGCAAATGAGATAATGAATAGAAAGTGGTTATCTAAGGGCTTAGTGTATAGTCACATTTAGATTAAAGTTGCAATAATAATTTTAGTTATCATTATTTAGGAAACTGTTTAATTGGGGAGGTAGCATGGAAGTTTGCAAAACACTGATTGGTGGCTGGAGTGTTGAAAAGAGAAAGCGAGGTAAAGATTGATTTCATTTGGAGGATTTATGGAATGTTTATGGGTTTTAAAATGATTTTACAAGGTTTTATTGAGGAGGATATTAAAAAAATCATAGATGAGAAGGAATTACACAAGTTAAAAAGGAAAAGGCAGGTGGGCAGCATCCAGTTCTAGACACTACCCCAACTCTTGATACTTTTGTCGATTTAAAAAGACATATCCATTTTGAGTTTATCTTTGTGTATGGTGTTAGAAAGTGATCTAG
>ML662439.1:9057650-9088795 GCA_007570785.1 Antilocapra americana
CATTTCTAATTCTGTTGATTTGGTTCTTCTCCCTTTGTTTCTTGATGAGTCTGGCTAACGGTTTGTCAATTTTATTTATCTTCTCAAAGAACCAGCTTTTGGCTTGGTTGATTTTTGCTATGGTCACTTTTGTTTCCTTTGCATTTATTTCTGCCCTGATCTTTAAGATTTCTTTCCTTCTACTAGACTGGGCTTCTGCATCTCTTCCTTTTCTAGCTGCTTTAGGTGTAAAGTCAGGTCATTTATTTGATTTTTTTCTTGTTTCCTGAGGTGAGCTTGTATTGCTATGAACTTTCCCCTTAGCATTGCTTTCACAGTGTCCCATGGGTTTTGGGCTGTTGTGTTTTCATTTTCATTCGTTTCCATGCATAACTGAATTTCATTTTTGATTTCTTCTGTGATTTGTTGGTTATTCAGCAGTGTGTTGTTGAGCCTCCATATGTTGGAAGTTTTGAAAGGTTTTCTCCTGTAGTTGATATCTAATCTCACTGCATTGTGGTCAGAAAAGATGCTTGGGATGATTTCAATATTTTTGAATTTATCAAGGTTAGATTTATGGCCCAGGATGTGATCTATCCTGGAGAAGGTCCCGTGTGCACTTGAGAAAAAGGTGAAATTCCTTGTTTTGGGGTGGAATGACCTATAGATATCAATTAGGTCTAGTTGGTCTATTGTTTCATTTAAAGTTTGAATTTCCTTGTTACTTTTCTGTCTAGTTGATCTATCCATTGGTGTGAGTGGTGTATTAAAGTCTCCTGCTATTATTGTGTTGTTGTTGATTTCCCCTTTCATATTTGTTAGCATTTGCCTTACATATTGTGGAGCTCCTATGTTAGGTGCATAAATATTTATAATTGTTATTTCTTCTTCCTGGATTGATCCTTTGATCATTATGTAATGTCCATCTTTATCTCTTTTCACTGCCTTTATTTTAAAGTCTACTTTATCTGATATGAGTATTGCCACTCCTGCTTTCTTTTGGTCTTTATTCACATGGAATATCTTTTTCCAGCCTTTAACTTTCAGTCTATATGTGTCCCTAGGTGTGAGGTGGGTCTCTTGTAGACAACATATATAGGGATCTTGTTTCTGTATCCAATCGGCCAATCTTTGTCTTTTGGTTGGGGCATTCAGCCCGTTTACATTTAAGGTAATTATTGATAAGTATGATCCCGTTGCCATTTATTTTATTGTTTTGGGTTCCAGATTATCTATCCCATCCGTGTTTCCTATCTAGGAAAGTTCCTTTAGCATTCGTTGGAGGGCTGGTTTGGTGTTACTGAATTCTCTCAGTTTCTGCTTGTCTGAGAAAATTTTGAATTCTCCTTCAAATTTGAATGAGATCCTTGCTGGGTACAGTAATCGGGGTTGTAGATTGTTTTCTTCCATGACTTTAAGAATGCTCTGCCATTCCCTTCTGGCCTGAAGCGTTTCTATTGAGAGATCAGCTGTTATCCTTATGGGATTCCCCTTGTGAGTTATTTTTTGCTTCTCCCTTGCTGCTTTTAATATTTGGTCTTTGTATTTGATATTTGTTAATTTGATTAATATGTGTCTTGGGGTGTTCCGTTTGGGGTTCATTCTATTTGGGACTCTCTGTGTTTCTTGGACCTGAGTGGCTATTTGCTTCCCCAATTTAGGGAAATTTTCAACAATTATCTCTTCAAGGATTTTCTGATGGTCTTTTTGTCTTCTTCTTCTGGGACTCCTATGATTCGAATATTGGTGCGTTTAATATTGTCCCAGAGGTCTCTAAGATTGTCCTCATTTCTTTTAATTCTTTTTTCATTTTTCCTTTCTGTTTCATTTATTTCTGCCATTCTGTCTTCTACCTCACTTATCCTGTCTTCTATCTCTGTTATTCTACTGTTGGTTCCCTCCAGGGTGTTTTTGATCTCATTTATTGCATTATTTATTGTATTTTGACTCTTTTTCATTTCTTCTAAGTCCTTGTTAAAGCTTACCTGCATCTTCTCAATCCTTGCCTGCAGGTTATTGAACTGCAGCTCCAACTTATTTTCCAGGTTTTGGATCATATTCACTATCCTTATTCGGAATTCTTTGTCAGGTAGACATCCTATCTCTTCGTCTTTTGTTTGGTCTAGGGGGTATTTATCCTGTTCCTTTACTTGCTGGGTATTTCTCTGCCTTTTCATCTTGTTTATCTTGCTGTGTTGCCCCTTTATTGTGGGGGTTCCTCACTATGGTAGGGGTTAGATATGTGGTTTGTAGAAGTTTCCTGGGTGGGAAAGCTTGTGTGTTGTTCTGGTGGGTGGATCTGGGTTTCCTCACTGTAACTAACAATGGAGTGTCCAGTAAAGAGATTTGAGGTGTCGGTGGACTTGGTTTGACCTTGGGCAACCTGTGTATTGAAGCTCCTGGCAGTGTTCCTACGTTGCTGGTGAATTTGCTTGGTATATCTTACTCTGGAGCTTGTTGGCCCTTGGGGGTTGATTAATTTCAGTTTTGGTATGGAGGAGGTTGATGAGTTCCTATCGATTAATTAACCCTTGGATCCAGGAGTTTTCTGGAATTCTCAGGGTCTGGGTTTAGTCTCCTGTCTTCCAGTAGCCTCAGGGCTCTTTTATCTCTGCACTGATGGTGGCAGAACCTCTAGTTTAGTGATGAGAAGTTTCTTCACAGTGAGGGACACCCTGTCAGGTACACAAAGTTACATGGCATGGACGAGAAGGAGAAGAGAGGAATCCGATGGTGAGGGAGTGAAGTGGCCAGTGATTGCTCCTCTGTGTGCCCTCCACAGCCTGGATCCCTTGGAGATGTTCACAGAGTTATATCGAAAAGTGAAGAGTGTGGAAGGAGACAGAATTGACCAGAGAGAGAAAGGAGAGAGTCAGATGGATAGAGACAGATCCAGCCAGTGGTCAGTTATTTCAGTGTTCTTCACAGCTGGTAACTCTCAAGCAGAGTCCCAGAGTTGGGTAGAGAATATACAGAGGGAGAGGACGTTGAAGGTGTCTTGGTAGGAGAAGAAAAGAGAAAAGAAAAAGAAAAAAAAAGAAAAAAGGAGATACAAGAATGGGGAGAGAGCAGTCAAGCCACTGCTCTCGCTCCAAGGTAACGATGAGTATTGGAGCTTGGGTCCTTAAAGGTACAAAGTTGATACCCAATACTAATAGGCAAAGATTAAAAATCTAGAGTAAAGACAGGATTCCCAAAATACTATTACAAAGAAAAAGATAGAAAGAAAGATAAGGAAGAGAAAGAAAAACAAAAACAAAACAAAAAAAAAGAGGAGAAACAAGAATGGGGAGAGAGCAGTCAAGCCAATGATCTCACTCCCAGGTAGCAATGGGTACTGGAGCTTGGATCCTTAAAGGTACAAAGTTGATACCAAATACTAATAAGCAAAGATTAAAAATCTAGAGTAAAGACTGGATTCTCAAAAGTACTATTATGAAAAAAAGAAAGAAAGAATGATAAAGAAGAAAATACAACAACACCAACACCACCAACAACAACTAAAATCAGTAAAAAAAAAAAAATTTTAAAAAAGGGGAATAAAGTGGAGATATAAAAGGTAAGAAAGGAGATAGGACGGAGAATGCAATAAGGGAGAAAGAGGAGATTTAAAAAAAGGGAAAATAAAAATAAAGGAAAAGAAAGAAAATAACAAGGTTATAGGGGACTTAAAAATTCTAAAAAAAAAAGGGAAAATAGAAATAAAGGGAAAGAAAGAAAGAAAAAAAAAGAAAATAACAAGGTCATTTGGGGACTTAAAAATTCTAAAAAAAAAATAAAATAAAATAAAGGGGTATAAAAAAGTTTTAAAAATTTAAAAGATGTTCCTAGTACAGTTATAACTAAGGCTTTCTCTGGTGCTGATGCATACTGGGAGGGGTCAGTTTATTTTTCAGACAATTCCTTGGGTCCGGCTTGTACTTCTCATGGTCTATAGACTCCAAAGCTGTTGCCTCTGCTAGCTTAAGCGTCTTCTGTTTGCTGGTCTTTTATGTGTCTATTCAGCGCTCTGGAGTTTGCCCTGCTCCTGCTGAGTGCGCTTCCCCCGCCCCTTCTGCTCGGCTCTCTGTCGTCCTCCCGGCGCAGTCGGGGAGCGCGGCTTCTCCCCTCCCCCAGCCCAACCGCTCGGCTTTCCTGACGTGCAGCTAAGCACGTCTTTTTAGGTGTGCAGAGTGCCGATCCGTCCAGAATCCCCAGAAGTCTTGGTTAGCACTTAGCTCTGTGCACAATTTGGCCGCGGAAGCCTCGCCTCGCCGGGGCTGGGCTATGCCCGCTGGTCTCGGGCAGGGGTTGGGTCTGTCTGCAGCCCGAAGGCGCCCAGCTCCGCCCAGCCAGCCACCTCCCTGCTGACTCCGCCTCACCCTTTGGTCTCGCCGAGGCTGGGTTATGCCCGCTGCACTCGGGCGGGGGCTGGGCCGGTCTGCAGCCCACAGGCGCCCAGATCTCCTCGGCCGGCCGCCTCCCTGCCGACTCCGCACGCCCTTTGTTCTGTGCCACCCGGCCGGCCGCCTCTCTGCCGACTCCACACGCCCTTTGTTCTGTGCCACCCGGCCAGCCGCCTCTCTGCTGACTCCACACCTCTCCTTGTTCTGCGTGGGCCTGGCAGGGGGGCTCTTCCTGGGGAAGGCTACTTCTCAGTCTATCTCCGGTTAGCCCCCTGGGTTGGGTCGCTCAGGCTGCTCCGTTCCCTGAGCGCGCGGCCCGCCCCTCCCTGAGCAGTCCGCTTTGGCTAGTGGGGGGTGGGGCGTCCGCAGCCGCCGCTTCCCTGTGCCTTCCAGCCAGAAATGTAGCTTGCAGGGCTTAATTATTAATCTGCTTTTACTCCCAGCTATCTTGCTCTCCAAGATTCACCACAAATCCGCCTGAGAGAATGCTCCCTGGTATTCGGCAACGTTTCTCCTCTTTTTTTTTCCTCTTTTTTCCAGACTCTCCTTCCGGGACGGATCCCCGCCCCCAACTCTGTCTCTCCCTTTACTTTTTTCTCTCTCTTTTTTCTTTTGTCCTACCTTCTCTCATCGGCAATGGGCCGTCCCTTCAGATGCCCGATGTCCTCTGCCAGCATTTAGATCCTGTTTTATGGAGTTTGCGCGGTCTTTAAAAGTTCTTTTGGTGTATTTATTGGGGAGAGAGTGGTTTCCCCGTCCTATTCCTCCGCCATCTTAGTTCCCCCTCTCGATTCTAAGGTTTTGAGAAGGAGTGATGGCGAAAGTGTTACACAGTTAAATAAGATACAGAATTTAGCAAATGGCACAGGTTTGGAGATTTACCTGTGATCATTAAGTCCGTGAGACTACCCAGAAGGATGAGTAGAATTTTGAAAAGTGTCACATTGAAGAGGCAGAGGAAAGACAGTAGAGCCAAGAAAAGAGAAAGATGAAAGGGAATTATAGGAGAACAGTGAAGAAAAGAGTACTCATAAACAAGTGATCATCATGGTTAACCACCTAAGAAATATTAAGGAGGTCATAAATAATATCATTGGCTTGAGATTACAAAAGGTCATAGGGGAACTTCAGAGGGAAAATTGTACCTGAGTATCAAAGTCACATTATATTCACTTTACTTCTAGAAATGGTGGGTTTCCTAGTGAAAGAGAGCTTGAGATAAAAGGAAGAGGTTAGATGGATAGATACAGAGAGATGCATTGATATGTAATTATGACTTAAGAAAATGAGTAGTTTTTTAATGAGTTGTCAGGACAGAAAAGATGAGCACTAGCATTCTACCAAATAATGTAAAATAAAGGACTGTTTTCAAAGGTGTAAGTAGCAGTAAATAAAACAACAAAGAATGTTTTCCCTCTTCCCAGCTGTAGATCTGAAGAGAAGGAAAGAAACAAAGTGCCCCAGTGGGCACAGAGGCTACGCAGCGATCAGCCACTGAGAGAACCACGGCCCACAGCAGAGGGAAAGTAGAGGAAAAGCTCCGCTCTTCTACCTGCAGCCTCTTACCTCCTCTTCCTGCTCTCTACTGTCAGAACAACATATAAACCTGGCAGCACCAAGCCCTGACCTTGGGAGGACAGTCCTCGGGAGCGTGTCTCTTAGAGCATAAATCAAGGCAGAACAGGTACAGAGTGGCGAGCAGGAGAGCAAGAGAATAACCAGGATAAACTTATTTTAAACAATGAAAAATGTCCCAGAATTAAGAGAAGAAATGCATATGAAAGAAGATAAGTGGAAAGACGTTCAGGATAAGATGAAGGCATACTTAGAAATTCTAAATTAAAAAGTGCAAAAGAGGAATAGAGATGCAAAGGAATTTTGAAGTGGGAAAGGAGGTGTGACAATTATTATAGTATGTTTGAAATATGTCTTTTGTTTCACTAACAAGAGATCACAAATTTGCAGCTTAGCATCTACAAATACTGCCATAAAGGAAATACTTAAATCTTAAACTCTAAACAATATTATAAAAAAGACAAGAACAATAAAATTCTAGAATCTACATCATCATATTACTGTATGCTTAAACATCAATTTATGTAGAACATATTAATTTGTAATGACTTGAAAAATATGTGGGGGCAAAATTCATATGTTTCTTGATAAAATATAATCACTCTTAGTGATTTAATTAAGCTACATACCAAATGACATATTCCATGGTTTAATTTTTAAATCCTGCATCATCTTTTTGGAAATTTATTACCATATCAGCTGAATCAGATAGTATCATCTATTTAAATTTTACTCTCAATTATCTTAAAAGTTATTTCATATTTGTGTATCTTGGAGTATCAACAGTTTTCCTTCAATAACACTTCCCTTAGGTATATATTGTAGGTATAATATTATAATCTTTGTTCTACCAGAACACAAATTATTTCTGAGAAAATAGTAGACTGATGAATAATTTTACCCTAATATTAGGAAAATGGTTTCCTATCAATATAGAGACTACCAATGACACAAAGTACAAGAAAATACTACACAGATTTAGAAAAAATATGGCTTAAAAATGGCAAGAGATTTTTCTAAAAGCAGTCATATATATGTCATAAAAAAGCAAATGAAAGTTGATCAGTTAAGACTGTATAAATATATATACAGGGATATATGTATATACATATACAGGGATAGCAGGTAAAAGTCTAGAGAATAATCTTTGAACTCTCATGATACCTGGCCTACAGATGGATCTCATGAAACCAAATCTCAAGTAGCAGGGATGCCTTTCAACTGGGAATGTTTGCCCATTAATTCATTGACTTTGGTGTATGTACATGTGGCACTCAGAACGTTGTTTGTAAAACAAAAGGTATTGATTACAGTGTCTGATTTTTATTAAATACTTGCACATTATTTCACTTGGTCCTTGCAGCAGTCATATATATTTGGATATATCCATATATATATATTGATAAGAAACTGAAAGACAGGAAATTATCAGAGAAATAAAAGAACATTTCCAGAACTCAAAGCATGAGTCTTCATGTAGTAAGTGTCCCACAGTACAAAAGGTAAAATATAAATGCTAAACCACATCACTGTGAATTTTTTAACACTGGGGATAAAATAAAAGATCCCCAAATAAGAACAATGCTTGTCTCGGGCAAAGACTTGAGAATCAAAAACAAGTGAGAAGAAATAGCAACCCACTCCAGTATTGTCTGGAGAATTCCATGGACAGAGGAGCCTGGTGGGCTACAGTCCTTGGGGTCACAAAGAGCCAGATGTGACTGAGCAGCTAAGACACACATAAGAATCCGTAACTTCAGTAGAAGATGATAGAGCAATACCTCTATATTCTGCAATAAAAATGATTTAAAATTTTGACTTCTATACTCAGTCATTATTAATGTGAAGTAGAACAAGGGGAAGTTACAATATATGCTTCAAAGTGTACTCCATTTGAACAAGAGAATAGACTCAAAATTAGGAACAGAGGAAAAAGATACCCAAGCTTTGAAAATGTTGAGTGAAGTTCTTAGGTTGATGACTTTGGGACAGCATGGAATTCAGATTGGAAAAGGAATAAGAAATTTTCCAGAAAAAAAGATAAGTAATGGGGAAAATGGAGATGATTCATGCAGAAGAGTAAGGTTCTTATTAAAAATTTGACATGGATAAGAAAGTTGTTTCTGATAGGTAAGTGATAAAGCCTGTAGAACTAATAAAACACTTGAGGCGTTTGGAAATATTTCATATTTGAGAACAGATATTTAAAAATCTATTGGAATAGGTGGAGGAAGAATATCAATCATAGCATATACAGACAAGTAGATGAAACTCAAGTGATGAGTAGCTTCTGGATGTTACAGTCACTGTATATATTCACAAATGAGATATAACACAAAACTATAGGATTTAGTGGTGAATGACATTTGCATAATAATAACAATATATGTCTGACTTAATTAAATATTACAAATAGGTGATAGTATGGAGAGAAAGTAAAGGGAGACCATGTTGAAGAAGAGCTAAATCCTTCCTGTTAACTACCTTAACAGGAAGTCACTTGTTGAATCAATACATAGTGGTACAAATGTACTAGTCTAAAATGGGATAAAGAATGAAAACTGAGAGTTGACTTTGAAAAGCTGACATAGGCATAGAGATGGGTGGTACTAAAACTATCAGTATCCTCTATCATTATATTTAAATTATAATATACACCTTGTAACAACTGGAGAATTAGCTGAAGTGTTCATCTTTTATAATGTCTTTATTCCAAAATTCATTCTAGTAGATGAATTTCAGTAATTTTGCCATTTTATATGTATTATGGTCATAATAATAGTTAGCTTGCTAACTAGTTAGATAGTATCTGAGTCTTAATCTTTCCTGTAAAATTTAGTAGTATAACTGCATCATTCAGTACCATATGGTAACACACATGGTAACACACACATACGGGTCTTTCCTGGGGCTCACCAGTAGGGAATCTGCCTTCCAATGCAGGAGATACAGGTTCAATTCGTGGGTTGGAAAGATCCACTGGAGAAGAAAATGGCAGCCCTCCTCCAGTATTCTTGCCTGGGAAATCCCATGGACAGAGAAGCCTGGTGCTACAGCCCATGGGGTCACAAAAGAGTTGGACATGACCGAGCAACTAAATAATAACACCATCAACAGCATACACACAATTTATTGTGTCACTTGCAATCATGTATTTTCTATATCTATAGAATGCTTAATTTTAGAAATAGATTGTCATTTTATCCTACATAATGGGTAAGTTATGGAAAAGAATCATTGAAATCATTTTTTTCTAGTCTGAATTTTGTATTTTATTGCTTTCGAACTTCCTAATTAATTTTTTGGTTTTATTTCTATCTCAAAGTGAATAGTGTTAATAACCTTTAACAACATATGTCTGTAATGTACAATGTCATGTCTTAAAGTTATTAATCTTTGCAATAGATCAAATCATCAATCACTTCTGTTATACTTTAATTTGGACAAATTATATTTCATTTGCAATTTTAGGTGCCTATGGATGGTTGTTGCTATAAGGTTTGTGTTAAGGTCACCAATATTAAGCATATTCATTTAATCAGATTGTTTTATTATTACTGCTCACACACATATGAACTATATTAACTGTAATAACTTCTTCAGCTTTCCTTTAATTTTTATAAAGCTTATTCTGCTCACCTGCTGACAGCATAGATTTCTAATCTTTCCTTTGCATTAAGTCTATAGCATTTTGATTTTTAATGGCAAGGAAACCTTATGTGACAGAAGTCATTCTTTCATGTGCACCATGTAAAATCTTATTCATGTCAAACTGTATTTGCCCTTCACGAGTCAGGTTTTGTGTATGTATTTAAAACTGATGACGCTCAGAGACGTGTACAAACCGTCATAATATCATGTAAAAATACTGGTATGTCTGTCTGTAATTTGCATCAATCCATCACTACTGCCACCACCCGCTTTGCCGAATCTGCCATTGCCCTTCATTGACCAACCACAACAGCCTTCTTGTCGTTCTGTGCAAACCTACAAACAGTTTCTGGGTGTGCTGTTCCCTTCGCTCAGAAACTCTTTTCCTTTTCCAGCTAGTCAAGTCTGACTCACTCATCTCATCTCAGGTCAGTGATCATTTCCTGGTCTGCCTGACTGGGTAAAACACACTCTACTACAGCTATTTTGCTGTTTGCTTTTGGAATTTCTTTGTCCCAAAAACATTATGTCAATTTTAATAAAGGCCTATATTCCATGTGTGCAGGGATTAGTTTGTGTTTAATCACCACATAAAGTTAACACATGTTTATTGAATCAATGAATGATAGTTTAGTTTAATAATAAATTATAATCAATAGTTGTGCTTTTGGTTCTTAAAGTGTGGCATTGTTTTAACTTACTACTGTAGGCAAATAAATTTGTGTTTCTAATATCCAGGCAAAATAAACTTCTATTATAAACTCAGACCTTATGAATTTCCTTTATTTTTGTCACCCCACCCCCAATATCCTACCTTGCATGATATTCATCAAACCTTTTCTTTGAGAGATGAACATCCTGAAAACATAACTAGAACGCATCAGTTTTATTTTAAAAGTGGATGAAGCTGTGACCTCAACAACATTCAAAGCACTAGCCTTCCCCAGATACAAACGTACTATATGAGCAAGAGGCAAAGTAGGGTTTATATAATGGAAAGGAAATAAATAGCTGATTGAATTGTTGCCATTCAGCAACTAGCCACTGAGCACTTCAGTATCTTCTGTGGGGATAAAGAAATGAATCAAAGGAGATATCTTCTCCTGAATCTTACAGTTTTGTTGAAGAAATATGAGAGATACATTAAAAATTAGAATATACATTAGCAAGTGATATGTGTATCCTGTTATCTGAGAACCAAGTGTTACTGTTTTTACTTCTTGTTTCTGGAAACTATTTTTAGCAAAAATTACATTTCTGGTTTTGGAAGTGGGGACGCTTCCAAGCTAAAAATAAGATACTAATATATGCCTCCCCTAAAACTCGTCCCACCCTATACATTCTGGAATATTGTCAATCTTCTCCATGTCTATGAATCCCCCGTATCTTCAAATTAAAATTGATTGCTCTCATGAAATGGTGTCTGCCCACTGTTTTACATTAGTAAGTGAGTTACATACTCTTTTAATTGTGTTTGCCAATATGAATTTTATAGAAGACATTCTCTCCTCCTCTTCATAATCCTTTTTTGTATGTTTTCAGGGTAAATGCTGGAGGGGCTCCAATTTTGAAGTGTTAAATTATCAAACGAAATCATAAGAGCAATTTATAAAAGAGATAGCTGGAAATTAAAATACAAAAACCGCTTAAGGTAAAATTCGTGGGGGAACTCTCTTGTCACTGCCCGGAGACCCTGCAGAACAGATGGAAGCAACTCTCCAGCTTCTGTGTAGGTACCTGCTGTTTAATTACACTATAATTAATTAAAGGAAAGACTCCTGTGTGGTTTCAGTAGTAGTGAGCAGGAGGGCAGCCAGAAAGAAACACTTGAATTCAAAATACTCCAAAATTAAAACTAATCAGCTCAGGAAAGCAATTACCATTTATTCATTGTGGTCATTTTCCAAAAGCAATTATTACAACACCAAACTGATTCCCACACTCATCCTTCCAAAATACACAGTATGTCCTTTTTTCAATAACTAAGTTTCATGAGTATCTTACTAGAGTTTAAGGGACCACTAATAAATATTAAGAAGATATATAAAGACTTTTAGGACCATGTGTGAGTGTGCTAAATCGCTTCAGTCGTGTCTGACTCTGTGACCCTGTGGACTGGAGCCTGCCAGGATCCTCTGTCCATGGTATTCTCAAGGCAAGAAGACTGGAGTGGGTTGCCATGCCCTCTTCCCGGCCTCCAGCCCACATCTCTTATGCCTCCTCATTGGCAGGTGGTTTCTTTTCCACTAGCGCCACCTAGGAAGTATACATTATGGGTAAATAGAATTGTAACATATGCAGGTGAATGGGATGATAATGGAGTGGAATCTTGCTATCTTAGGTGTTCAGTAACAAGGCCTTGTCTTGCTATCTGCATTCTATGTGCTTGTATGTGTATGAACATTAGTTTTTCTGGCTCCCCAATTTTTTCTTCTTTACCACAGTCATCACTGGAGTGTTACCAACTTCTTGGCTAAGATGGGAAGGCACCTTTAATAGAAAACCAATCAACAGGTAAAAAGAACACATTCATAGTATGCATTAGATAGACTGCATAGATGTTTATGCATCTGTTTGATGTGTTATCAGTGGATATAGCAATCCATGAACCAAAGAAACATTTGCTAAACTAAGTCTTGTGTCCATTAATCATCTTTTAACATGTGGCTTGGATATATTAAATAATATATTTACCTGTTTTATTGTTTCCTTATTGATTGAGGAGGCTTCATAAAGTAGTAAGAAATTCAGTCTACTGCAGTGCCTAAGTCAGCCTGTAAGCTAGATAATAATTACACCAGATCTGGGTCTATAGTAAGACTGCAAATAATAGATTTTAGTTTGCTTCATTATTTATAGGATTATATTTGGGGGTTATAAAGGATAAAATCATTGAAACTGAAATGTAATTGTTGCTCAAGAAAGATTATTTGAGATCAGTCGTTAATATTAATGAGTTATTAGCATTATTAGAGATTTAAGTAGGTGGAGCCTCAAGAGTTATCTTCTGCTCTGTATAGAAACCTGGAAGAAAGATAAGCTTTTAAATTAAATTTGAAACATTCAGTATACAATCTCTTATTTTAATGTAAGAAATATTAAGAGTTATGGATTTGGACTTATGCAGACTCCATAAAATCACCACAATAAAGGTAATTGATATTTATATCTCCTCCAATAGTTTTCTTGTGTTCCTTTGGTTTTTGTTTTAGTTTGGTTTGGTTTTGTGGTGCATGCATGCTCAGTTACTTTCTCTGTCAATGAATATAGGGCACATAGATTATTACTCAGAATCCCAGAATAATAGTTCAAGTTCAGAAAGTAAAGAATCTGCCTGCAATGTGGGAGACCTGAGTTCAATCCCTTGGTTAGGAAGATCCCCTGGACAAGGGAATGGGCTACCCACTCCACTGTTCTTGCTTGGAGAATTCCATGAACAGAGGAGCCTGACAGGCTATAGTCCACGGGATCACAAAGAATTGGACATGAAAGAGTGACTTTCACTTCACTTCACTTCTCTTCAGTCAACTATTTATATCTAAGTTTGGACACAATTTTGGCAGACCAGTGTACAATGTACAGAATGAGACACATGGTTACAGAAAGAAGAAATTACCAGGTGTGTTATTTGACTATTAGCATTTGATTAATTCTTTTAAAAAATATGTCTTTTTAAGATAACATTATTTAGATATATAGCCCCAAATAGAGAAGCTCTATACAGTCAGCAAAAACAAGACCAGAAGCTAACTGTGGCTCAGATCATGAACTCTTTATTGCCAAATTCAGACTTAAATTGGAGAAAGTAGGGAAAACCACTAGACCATTCAGGTATGACCTAAATCAAATCCCTTATGATTACACAGTGGAAGTGAGAAATAGATTCAAGGGACTAGATCTGATAGACAGAGTGCCTGAAGAACTATAGACGGAGTGTCATGACATTGTCCAGGAGACAGGGATTAAGACCATCCCCATGGAAAAGAAATGCAGAAAAGCAAAATGGCTGTCTGAGGAGGCCTTACAAATAGCTGTGAAAAGAAGGGAAGTGAAAAGTAAAGGAGGAAAGGAAAGATATTCCCATTTGAATGTAGAGTTCCAAAGAATAGCAAGGAGAGATAAGAAAGCCTTCCTTAGCGATCAATGCAAAGAAATAGAGGAAAACAACAGAATGGGAAAGACTAGAGATCTCTTCAAGAAAATTAGAGATACCAAGGGAATATTTCATGCAAAGATGGGCTCGATAAAGGACAGAAATGGTATGGACCTAACAGAAGCAGAAGATATTAAGAAGAGGTGGAAAGAATACACAGAAAAACTGTACAAAAAAGATCTTAGTGACCCAGATAATCATGATGGTGTGACCACTTACCTAAGAGCCAGACATCCTGGAATGTGAAATCAAGTGGGCCTTAGGAAGCATCACTAAGATCAAAGCTAGTGGAGGTGATGGAATTCCAGTTGAGCTATTTCAAAACCTGAAATATGATGCTGTGAAAGTGCTTCACTCAATATGCCAGCAAATTTGGAAAACTCAGCAATGGTCACAGGACTGGAAAAGGTCAGTTTTCATCCCAATCCCAAAGAAAGGCAATGCCAAAGAATGCTTGAACTACCACACAATTTCACTCATCTCACAGGCTACTATAGTAATGCTCAAAATTCTCCAAGCCAGGCTTCAGCAATACATGAACCATGAACTTCCAGATGTTCAAGCTGGTTTTAGAAATGACAGAGAAGCCAGAGATCAAATGGCCAACATCTGCTGGATCATCGAAAAAGCAAGAGAGTTCCAGAAAAACATCTATTTCTGCTTTATTGACTATGCCAAAGCCTTTGACTATGTGAATTACAATAAACTGAGGAAAATTCTGAACGAGATGGGCATACCAGACTACCTGACCTGCCTCTTGAGAAACCTGTATGCAGGTCAGGAAGCAACAGTTAGATCGGGACATGGAACAACAGACTGGTTCCAAATAGGAAAAGGAGTAAGTCAAGGCTGTATATTGTCACCCTGCTTATTTGACTTCTATGCAGAGTACATCATGAGAAATCCTGGGCTGGAAGAAGCACAAACTGGAATCAAGATTTCCGGGAGAAATATCAATAACGTCAGATATGCAAATGACACCACCCTTACGGCAGAAAGTGAAGAGGAACTAAAAAGCCTCTTGATGAAAGTGAGATGAGAGTGAAAAAGTTGGCTTAAAGCTCGACATACAGAAAACTAAGATTATGGCATCTGGTCCCATCACTTCATGGCAAATAGATGGGGAAACAGTGTCAGACTTTATTTTGGGGGGCTCCAAAATCACTGCAGATGGTGATTGCAGCCATGAATTAAAAGAAACTTTTTGAAAGGAAAGTTATGACAAACCTAGATAGCATATTGAAAAGCAGAGACATTACTCTGCCAATAAAGGTCCATCTAGTCAAGGCTATGTTGTTTCCAGTAGTCATGTATGAATGTGAGAGTTGGAGTATAAAGAAAGCTTAGCGCCAAAGGGTTGATGCTTTTGAACTGTGGTGTTGGAGAAGACTCTTGAGAATCCCCTGGACTGCAAGGAATCCAACAAGTCCATCCTAAAAGAGATCAGTCCAGATGTTCATTGGAAGGACTGATGTTGAAGTTGAAGCTCCAATACTTTGGCCACCTCATGTGAAGAGTTGACTCATTGGAAAAGTCCCTGATGCTGGGAAGGATTGGGGTAAGGAGGAGAAGGGGACGACAGAGGATGAGATGGCTGGATGACATCACCAACTTGATGGACATGAGTTTGGGTAAACTCCATGAGTTGGTGATGGACAGGGAGGCTTGGCGTGCTGTGATTCATGGGGTTGCAAAGAGTCAGACACGACTGAGTGACTGAACTGAATGATTCAGATACATAACTGATACACAAAAGGCCTGGAGACAATGCTATGGATTTGGACTTGGGCAAACTTCAAAGAATCATCAGCACAATAAAGGTAATTGACATGTCCATCTCCTCCAATAGTTTCCTTGTCTTCCTTTGGTTTTTGTTCTAGTTTGGTTTGGTTTTGTGCTGCGTTCATGCATGCTTGGTCACTCAGTTGTACTAGACTCTTTGCAACCCTATGGGCTTTATCCCACCAGGCTCCTCTGTCTATGGGATTTCCCAGGCAAGAATACTGGAGTGGGTTTCCATTTTCTCTGCCAGGGGATCTTCCTGACCCAGGGATTGAACTTAACTTCTCTTGTGTCTTCTGTGTTGGCAGGCAGATTCTTTACTACTGAGCCACCTGGGAAGTCCTTTGGTTTTGTGATAAGGACACATAAAACGCAACCTTTTACTGGAAAAAAAATTAAGTGCACTGTGCAGTGTTGTTATCTATAGGCAAAATCCTGTACAATAGGTCTCTAGAACTTGTTCATCATGTGTAACTAGACTGTCACATCCATTGAACACTAACTCCTCATTTCTCCATCCTTTATTTAGTCCTTGGCAACCATCATTCTATTCTCTGAGTCTATAAACTTGACTATTTTAGACGCTCCATATAATTAGAGTATGTAGTATTTGTCCTTCTGTAACTGACTTATTTCACTTAGCACAGTGTCCTGTAGGTCCATCCGTATTGTCACAAATGGTAGGATTCTCTTCCTTTCTAAGAGTAAGTAAAATTCCATTATGTGTGTTTGTGGTATTTTCTTTGTCCATTCACCTGTAATTACTTCTTAACTGTCTAAAAGTTGGTATTATTTTATCCTTTGTCTTTCAAAAATGAAGAGGAGAACAGCATATGTTAGAAAAAGCAAAAAAATGACCTGTAGAAAATAGTATACAATGAAATACTAATTTTCTTATTAAAGTATTGATATGGATATCCAGATAATTGATCAACACATTCTTTGTCTCATAAAATGCTGTCCATGATTTTTTAACTGCCTGTTTAGTTCTTATTAATGGAATTTCAAGCAAGAAGTATATCATGGCCTAGACAGAGATCAGATTGACAACTGTTAGTATAAATACACTGGTGATATGTGGCTAATACATGGGTGGAGAGAAAAAAATAGAACAACTTTATTTTATCCTCTTCTTCTAGGCAAGATCCAAAATTATATGTAGTTTTGAGGATGTGTAATAATAATTTCAGCATTAAGATATTTACATGTTCTATGTTACCCTCTGTTTGTGGAACTCTGATAATTTTAATATCTTAATGAGATATCTAGGTACTTACCCAGTCTCAAGCCCTGAAGATTGTTTTACCTGATTTCTAAATGACAGCTTCTTTCCAACTAAAATCATCAATCATGCTTTTCTGTAACTGTGTTACTGTGTGCAGAACCTCTGATGGCTTTATAATGCAAAGATCCCTGAGAAAAAGTGGTTCGGATCTTTGTGCAGTTTTTTATCTGTATGTGTAGTTTTCTCCATGAGTAGATATCCGTTTGGCTGCTGGTTCATTTCTCTTTGAAAGAAGGAAAATTTTTTAGAGGAAGTTCAATGGTTCTTTGGGCGGAAATATGTACAAGAAGGCTTTTTAAGTTACAGTGTTTGAAGCTTCAGATGGAACTTGTTTACTGGTAAACCTGATTTCTCTGCAAAATTTATGTAACTCTTAATCTCTAGGTAATGTTCCCCAAATCAGGGACTTTCTCTTATCTGGGAGATAGTATTCTAAGAACTCTAGTTACAAGAGAGGGAGAGGGAGATGGTAGAGAAAGTAAGGGAAGGGGCGAGACAAAGAAAGAAATAACCCTGAAAACAACAGAGAAACAGATAAAGAAGAAATTATCTTTACATCTCCCTAAATCTTGTTCTTTATATCTTTTCTTTTGTATCTGTTATTAGCTGAGGTCAGAGTACCTTAAATATCTTTCATTATCAGCTCAGCATGGGCTGCTCCACCATGGTTAGAAGAGCAACATAATTTCTGAGCATAAACTCAGCTCTTCTTTACCTTGGAGTCGGACTTCAACGAATTTTTCATTTTATTTTTCCTTAGAAGACCATCCAGACCTTGCTATTAGAACATAAGGGAGACCATAATGGAGACTGGTTGTTGATAGCTTTATTTCCCAATTCTATTTTTAAAATGCATTCTCATAATATATTCAAGTACTTCAGATTCAGTCAGATTGCTTCTTTGTAGTGCTGAGAAAAATTATTAATTTATTCTCGTGGAAACCATGCACATTTATATGGGAATGAGGTGGGGGGCGATGGGGGAGAAAGTCTTGTAGATTCAAGAATTTTTTATTATGTCCCAATGTGGGTGTCAGGAATATACTAATTTGCTACCTCTACCCTTTCAAATTAATCTTTTCTGCCTCATTTAATTTTCCAGAGGGCTAGGTTTAGAATTGTTCACCCAGTTGGTTTCAACTAGTGAGGAACACTGGCAAGAGTTCAGAGGATGGAAGGAGAAAGATGTGGGGCTTTCTTACCCGCACCTTCCAACTTTAGAGCCTCTCTTCTGGCAGTCCTGCATGCTTTCATGACTGCAGATCCTGTCAGCTCAGACTCAAGCCCTCAGAGTTCCAGGAACACACTTTCTCCTCTGGTCCCTTCAGGACCAGAGGTTGCATTTCTCCATTGTTTCTAAACTCAGTTTGCTCCAGCAGCTCTGGTTGGCTTCCGGAATCCAGCCCAAATCTCTAATCTGTCTTTCATGATTGTTTCTGTGAACCACTTGATTTGGATTTGTTTTCTATTGGAGGCTGGACTGATGATAATGACAATAATATTAGTAATAATACCTAGAACTTTCAGAATGCCTGCCACATTTGGACATTATGCTAAATGTTTTATATGTGCTATTTAATCAAATCATTAAATTGTTCTGAGGTATGTATTGTTTCTCTTTATAGAGAGTAAATGGAGGTTTAGAAAGTGCAGTATTGCCTATAGTCTCCCAGCTAGTTTGGGGAGGAAAGAGAGGAAGACAGGATGTTGCATTCATTTTCTAGAAATACCATGCATTGTTTTCCCAGTACCCTCTACTTAAATGCCACGCCTTGGCATGTTCAAAGTCATTTTTCTCATGTAACCTCTTGTAGTCATGGGGTGATGCCTATGGCTAAAAAGCACACTCTAAATTAAGATGCAAATCAGAAGTCTATAAGCAACAGTGAACAATATTCAGAAATGTCTTTTTATTGCAGTTCATAGTGCACAGGGTCTGAGGATGGCAGCTGTGTGACCTGACCCCGTCAGTCACGTGCAAGGATGAAGGCCATGTTCAGCCCCCATGCACTCGGACTGCTAGCAGGTGTTCATATATCATTTTGTGTGTCTTCCATGCTGAGTTCATCTGAATATAGGGGGTTGCCATGTGCAAGCCCTGTAGGGCATTTCTTATTTTTCAGTTCAGTTCAATCACTCAATTGTGTCTGACTCTTTGTGACTCTGTGGACTGTAGCACGCCAGGCTTCTCTGTCCATCACCAACTCTTGGAGCCTACTCAAACTCATGCCCATCGAGTTGGTGATGCCATCCAACCATTTCATCCTCTGTCATCCCCTTTTCCTCTCGTCTTCAATCTTTCCCAGCATCAAGATATTTTCCAATGAGTCAGTTCTTTGTATCCAATGGCTAAAGTATTGGAGTTTCAGCTTCGGCATCAGTCCTTCCAATGACTATTCAGGACTGATTTCCTATAGGAAGAACTGGTTGGATCTCCTTGCAGTCCAAGGGAGTCTCAGGAGTCTTCTTCAACATGACAGTTCAAAAGCATCAATTCTTTGGTGCTCTGCATTCTCATATTTAGGCTATTGAAAATTTTTTCCATAAAAGTTGACTCCACCTCTCCAATTCTCTCTTCAATAATTTATGAGGCTTTTATTTTTTCCCAAAAGAATTAGTACTACTGTTTTTTCCTCTTTTGATTGCTTTAAGAAAGAAATGTTGAAATGTTACTTGTTAGCACAATTGAAGAAGCCAACTCTTCTCTCCTTGTTTTCAACCCATCCTTATTTCTCCCATTTCTGTTATCTTCAGGCAAATGATTAAATGATTAAATGAGTTGCTTCACAACTATTTTACCAAGAAAAAATTCATTTTAAAATGAATGCACAAATAGACAAGTGATGTGTAATATTTATTTTAGCCTCATCTGATTTGCTAAGTTTAGAATACACTAATTCCTTTTAGGCCTCAGGCCATAAAAAACTAGTATTTCTTGTCATGAATAGTATATTCTCTTGCCTTGGAATGGGCATCTAAAAATACCTGAGTCTCATAATGGATGATTATGTGCAGAAATAACCGAGGATGTTTAAAGGGTTACTGGCAGAAGTGAAGTGAGTGCATGTGTGAACCTCACATAGTGGCATTACACATTTCCCTGAATCTCATCTCAGTGAAATAAAATTTCAAGCGAATCTCAGGTGATTTCAGAGATGCTGTAGGAGATTTTTTCTGGCCCTTTATTCTCTCTATATCAATATAAAATTCTCTCCATTGAACTTTCCTGCTTTTGATGTGTGTAACATCAGTGTATTTCCATTGAGGATAAAAAGAACTTTAAAAATTTCAGTGTGGCTTGCTTTGGAGTTTACATCCTAGTATAAACTCACAAGAAGAAATGTAACATTTATTTGTATTAACTGGTAGGGAGCTTTTGAGTTAAGAAATATAACTCATTAATATTTTAACATCAGCAATTGCTGCATGCATGCAGCATTTACAAATAATTTACATTTGTATAAAGATATTGCAATTGGTAAAGAAAGGACAAAGAATTTTAAACTAAAATTTTAGGAGTAACTTAAAAGTTTTCAAATCAATCAGATATATTCATAAGATTCTATGCATAAGATAATGTTTGATATGTGACAATTTGCAAAAATATTCTACCTTTTGTAAAAAGATATCACTAACCAAATTATACAAATAAATAACTCACATCCTGGATTTAAAACTGCTTATCAGATATGTACAGTTTATCTACTACAGTAAGCCATGCACACTTTTTCTAATTTTATGTCTTTAAAACTTGTATCCTCTGACATCCCCCCACCTTGCATTTTTTCCACTGATCTTTTAAAGATATATGTAATATCTTCTACTTTATATTTATCTGACCGTTAGTCACCGGTGTATCTGAACTGGTAATTATATTTAGAGATTTTATTCGATTTAGGATCAATTTGGAGGAGCAATACATCTCTAAAAGGTGGTTACATGGACTCCGTTATAACATGTGTTCATGGGATGCATATCTCTGCTTATCAAACTGATAAATTAATTTTTATCTTTTCTTTCATTGTTAATTTCCCCATTGGCATTTCACTCTATTAATTTCAACAAAATTGTTTTTTTTTAATAATTTCATTAGAGTCTACAAATGATGTTTTTCAATTCTCATGTTTTTCCTCTACTTGTTAGCTATAATTCTCCATTGGGAAAAAACATTTAATGAGTCATTTGGTTAGCTTTTAATACAGTTTATAGAGAATCATGATAAATAGATACTTTTTCTTATTAATTTATTTTAGAAAAATGTTTTTTGCTGTAGGTACCTTCAGTGCCACCTAAAGAAAGTATTTTTGTTATTGTAACTTCTTAGACCTTTATATATTTGATATGGATCAGTCCTTACTAACTTAGCCACTTACCAGAAAGAAATGCAAATTTTATATGTGGGAAAATAATAACCAAAAATCTAATTATGTGTACATTTTAAAATAGCTAATGCAGAGTACATCATGTGAAATGCCTGGCTGGATGAAGCATAAGCTGGAATCAAGATTGCTGGGAGAAATATCAATAACTTCAGATATGCAGATGACACCACCCTCATGGCAGAAAGCGAAGAGGAGCTAAAGAACCTCTTGAAGATGAAAGAGGAGAGTGAAAAAACTGGCTTAAAATTCAACATTCAAAACATGAAGATCACGGCATCCGGTTTCATCACTTCATGGCAAATAGATGAGGAAACAATGGAAACAGCGACAGATGCTATTTTCTTGGGCTCCAAAATCACTGCAGATGGTGACTGCAGCCATGAAATTAAAAGACACTTGCTCCATAAAGGCTACAACCAATCTAGACAACATATTAAAAAGCAGAGACATTACTTTGTCAACAAAGGTCTGTCTAGTCAATGCCATGGTTTTTCCAGTGGTCATGTATGGATGTGAGAGTTGGGCCATAAAGAAAGCTGAATGCCAAAGAGTTAATGCTTTTGGAGAAGACTCTTGAGAGTCCCTTGGACAGTAAGGAGATCAAACCAGTTATTCCTAAAGGAAATCAACGTTGAATATTCATTAGAAGGACTGATGATGAAACTGAAGCTCCAATACTTTGGCCACCTGATGCAAAGAGCCAACTCATCAGACGAGATCCTGATGCTTGGAAAGATTGAAAGCAGGAGGAGAAGGGGACAACAGAGGATGAGATGGTTGGATGGCATCACTGATTCATGAACATGAGTTGGGTAAGCTCTGACAGTTGGTGATGGACAGGGAAACCTTGCGTATTGCAGTCCATGGGGTCACAAAGAATCATATATGACTGAGTGACTGAACTGAACTGGAAGTCTCTCAATTAACAATAGAATTCTCCTTGGACACACATTGATAGTATCCATGTGTACCAGAGGAAAGAAGATAAATGCCATAAAACTTCTATAGTGTGTTGCTTCAGTGAAATTTCTAGAGTCTATATATCTGGAACAGGTTAAGATATGATTTCAGAGGGAAGGAAAAGTTAATGTCTTTGGAAACTGGTTCCTGCTTATAAAATTTGATTCCCATGGTCCTCATCATCCAGAAGCCACTAGCATAATAAAATAGTGAGAAAGCCTTCAGGAGATTCTCTAATTGGCCTGGTTGGGCACATCAGCTTCTGGGGTTAGAAGAATTTCCCCCAGATGTGTAATATGTTGTGACCAATATTTAGTGCTATTTGTCCCACAGCAAACGTTCATAACTTAGAATATGAAGGATAAAATTTGGGGGTAATGCCTACGCTTACCCCTAGTAAATGAACTGTTAATTAAAGTTTTACTTCTTGCACTTGTGTCTTGGGGCTCTTCTGCTTTGATATGTCTTAGTTCCTAAGGAGTAAATGCTCACACCAGGAGACATGATTGCCTTATTAAACTAGAAATAGAGACTGCCACGTGGCTGCTTTAGAATTCTCATGACAATGAATCCACTGGCGAAAAACGGAATTACTATACTCTCTGAAATAATTGATCCTGACTCTTCAGTGAAAATCAATTTGGTGCTATGGGGTAAGAAGATGTATGCCAGGAATGAAGTAGATACCTTGGGTACCCTCTTATTGCCCCATGTTTTGTGATAAGGAAATGGAAACTACAAGTATTCAATACAAGCAGGATTGCTAAAGTCGAGACATTTCAGAAATGCAGGTTTGTGTCATCCTCTTAGGCAATGAGGAGCTCAACGAGGCAAAGGAAATACAGAAGTGTCCAATTATAACTATCAGCTACACACTAATACTTATGAGCATCTCCCCCTTACTTTTATATGAATATGAATGCACAAACTCATCAGTTCCCTTTTTCAAAATTCCATTACCTCTATAATTTAATATAAAGTGTGTTAATACTATTTAACCTTATTCAACATTTAAAATATGTCTCAGTTTGATGAGATAAAAAGAGATCAAGTGATACGAGAACTTGAAACCTTTTTTGGAGAGAAGGTTAGTGTTTGTTTGTTTGCTTTTTTTTTTTTGGTCCTAAGAAGTCCACCTACATCCTGTTAGTTTGAAGTATAATTTCGTATTTATCTTTCTTTAGGGGGATAATTATGGTTAGGAGATACATATATCTCAAGTTAAAAACGTAAAGTGGATTGTTTTCCAATTTTGCCAACTAAACGAAGCAGTATTTCCTATAATTTCTTTCCTTCTATGGTTAGAATTGTGTTGAGATTTAGCTAAACTACTCCATAGTATTGCGGCTGTGGCATCCATTCTGTATAGGTAAGTAGACTGTGGGAGCCTTAAACTGGCAGTAGCCCCACCCTATACCCTTAGCACATGATCTGGAAAACAGAGTCACAAGTAAATATGTCATGACTCCGGATATCCTGATATGACTCCCAGCTGCCCTGTAATAAGCACTCTCTCCTGCCTCCTAGGGCCTTCCTCTTGTACCCCTTAGAAAAGACTCCCCAGGAAGTTTACAGAAAATCCACCTTTTGGAGGGGGTTGAATTGATCAGTTCAGCCTTAGCCAGGGAACTCCAAAGCACTCCACCCATAGGTCTTAGTCAAGGCACATGCCCCCAATTCTGCCCCACTCTCTGTCTGTCCTACACTTTGATGTCCCTGTGTGAATCCTGGAGGCATGCTGTGTACTTCCTCCAAGACCTGTAAGTTATAATCTTCACTCTCTCTCTTCCCTTGAGGTCATTCTTGAACTATCAATACCCCAGGGCACTACTTAACAAACTTTAAACTTAACAAATTCACAACAGGTTGGCTACAAGAAAAATTTATGTGAGATTTGGCAAGTAGGAGTAAAAAGCAGTCAATCCACTCTGAAGGTCAATGTTTGGCACCTTGCAATGATGCAGTATGTACATCAGTTATGAGTTAGTGATGTAACTAACCCTATACCATGTAGCATGTAATTAGTGATGTCTTATTGGAATAGAGCCTGCAGTCCTTTGCGCTACCAGACGTCTCCTCAGGCTTGTTTTGGGGTTAGGTGATGGTGCAGTTTGGTGGCAAAGGGCATCAACTAAAAGCTTGAATTAAGAAATTTTTTAGCTAGAAGCACTGAAAGGCTTATGCCCCTCATATGTGTCTCCGGATATGTCACTAAAATAAATATCAATGCTAATTTTTAAAGTAAGCATAAGATGCCCAAACTAAATTCTAATTATTTCTAAGATAATCATTTCAATAAATGAAAGCAATGTATTAAGTGCCAAACTCTTTCAAATAATCTCTATCCTGTCTCTCTTTTTTGGATGTTTCCATACATGCTTAGGCTATTGGCAATGGCAGCAGATTGACTGTGAAAATAATTCTAATTTCTTCTCTCCATTTATGTACCACCTTTGCAATGAGACAGTTCATCTCCTTCCAGGGAGTGATGGAGTCTTTTTTCCATTCCTTGATTCCAGGCTGGACTCTTAATAAACTGTGGCCAACAGATGACAGGAAAATGACATGGTGCACTTCCTGAGCTTGGGTCTCTATTGTCTCTGTGCTGCTTCTCTTTCTCAGTGGTCTGTACACGCCTGAGCTAGTCTGCTTAGAGGTAAAGACCCTGTAGAAAAGAGGCCAGTTGCCCAAGTAGAAGCTGCCAAAAGCTGTGTAGCACCAGCAGACAGACAATATGTGAGCAAGCACAGCCAGCATCACCAGAACAGCCCACCTAACCCCCAGCAGGCCAGGATGTAAGAATATACCCAACTGACACCATGAAAATGCTGTCACACATAGACTCATGAGGGAGACACATAGACTCATGAGTGATAAAAATTGGTTTTTGTTTTAATCCTCTGGGTATTGGAGTGGTTTGTTATACCCCAATAGATGATTAATAAAGAAACCTGGCACTAGAAATTGTTGGGCTGGACTGAATATGGAAGAGAGTGATTAACCTATGAAGAGATCTGAAAATCACTCTATATCAGAATGGATTGGAAGAATTAGGTTATTTAGCATAGAGAGGAAGAATTTTAAGAAGGACATGGTGACTCCCCCCAAATAACTGACGAGCTGTTATGTAAAAGGGAGTTATGTTTACTTCGTGTAAATTCGGAAGATAAAATGGTAAAGATTTTCAGATATTAGATAGTGAAAGTGAAGTCACTCAGTCCTGTCCGACTCTTTGCGACCCCATGGACTGGGATCTACCAAGCTCCTCAGTCCATGGGATTCTCCAGGCAAGAATACTGGAGTGGGTTGCCATTTCCTTCTCCAGGGGATTTTCCTGACCCAGGGATCAAACCCAGGTCTCCCACATGGTAATGCAGACAGTTTTAACCTCTGAGCCACTAGGGAAGCCCATGAGAGGCATTGTAATAGAGGTGCTTCCTTGGTGGCTCAGATGGTAAAGAATCTGCCTGCAATGTGAAAGATCCAGGTTTGATCCCTTGGTTAGGAATGTCCCCTAGAGAAAGAAATGGCAACCCACTCTAGGATTCTTGCCTGAAGAATTCCACAGACAGAGGAGCCTGGTGAGCTAAAGTCCATAGAGTTGTAAAGAGTCGGACACAACTGAGTGACTCACACACACACACATTATAATAGAGAGAAATAAATTGTAGAACAAGCTCAAATTTTCTGGTGGGTTTGGTGCCTTACAATGCAGTCATTTTTCTCAATTAGGAATGTTTATACAGAGTGGATGACCTTTTCACGGGTTTGTTTCAAGAGGCAATTTCTTCTTTAGCTTGGAGTTTTGACTAGGTGACGTAAGATTAGTTTTATGCCAAAATTTTATGAGTGGTGAGATTTTATGTTTCCTTTAATTAAATATGCTTTTAATTATTAGTATTCAAAATTTTATATTGTTTAAATACCAGTAGTCTATTTGTTGGGTTTTACATTCATGTTGATTTGAATTGATGATACCATAGCCACACTGTGTGGAATAATCTGAAAACCATCTATCACTTTACCATCAATAGAGCTGTTTGTTAAAATGTATTCTGGGTTCCAAAGAATTTACTTTAAAATAAACTATTGGGTAACAATGAATTTTGAAACCCAAAACAAAATAATTCATACAGAAATAATAAGAGAAATTTATTTCTATTCTTTTATTCAACGAAGTTTGAAACATATTCTGTAACATAAAAATTACATCTTCACAATTTTCTTTCTTTGTATTTTTGACTATGCCACTTGGCTTGTGGGATCTTAGTTCCCTGACCAGGGATTGAACCTGAGCCCTTGGCAGTGCAAGTTTGATTGATTTCTTATTATTTGCTTGGCATTGATCTAAGCACTGGACGTACGTCAGTTAATGAGTATAGACTTACTCTCAGGAAACTTACGTTCTAGGAAAATGAAAAACAGTAACCAAACATAAATTCTATATAGTGAGAGGTAGTGATAGTGCCTACCTAATTAAGGCAGGACAAGGAGACAAATTAATGAGGGAGGGAGTCAATCGTGTAGATGAGTATTCAGAGGAGTCCTTTCCGGGGAGGCCATATTTGAGCCCAAGACTATCTAAAGCTAGGCAGCAAACCCAGTAAGCAAGGGAAACCATTTATCAAACAGATGGGAGTTCTTGGGAACAAATTTTTTCTAGGCATTTTCCAAAAAATTGCAAGAAAAGGAAATGTGCTGAAATGGGGTAAGAAAAGGAAAACATTAGGAAGAAATTAGAGTAGTGGATGGTGGCTAGGTCACATGAGGCATCACAGGTCATAGTAAGACCTTTGTATTTTGTTTAGAGCATGATGTAAAGCCATTGGAAAGTTGAGACTAGGCACTTGGCAGGATATGTGACATGTATTCTATTTCATGTCTTTCTTGCCTTTTAGAGATGATAAGTTATGAGAGGGGTGGAGAGGGGGCAGAGCTCATTATTTCTTTGCCCGGTTGCTTTCATATCCATGGTCTCTTTTTTTGAGTTCTCTTCTATATCACCAGAGGAATGGGATGGATGCTTGGTGCTTTACTTTATGGGCTCCTTGTGAAACAGCTGGGCAAAACACTAGCTGGTAAAGGAGAGAGAGAAGCCAGGTCATTTTAAAAAACTTTGTTCTCTCTGCTTCATCCATTAATTATGACCTGAGTAAATTAGAGTGGTTCTGCATCAGCAATGAACATACTTTTGGGTTTAGGTTATGCCACTTCATTTCCCTATGGATGGGAAATTCTCTAGAGTGATTTGTCTAGTTAGACTTTTATTGAAACAAGGGGTGAAATGTTCAGCAGGATGACTGTCAGACTATTCCAGTCACCTAGACGAGAGAACAAGTTGAACAAGTTCCTGTAACAACCATAGACAAGAAAAAATGATGAGATTTGGGATCTCCTTTGAAAGCAGAACTTACAGGGCATGTGAAAAGATTGGATGGCTGGTGAAGTCAAATAAAAGAAGTTTTAAGTTTTCAAAGTTTAGTTTGAAAAACTGGGTAAACGCAATATTGATGATAGATATGGGGAAGACTGAGTAGGAAAAAACATTAGACCGTTCAGTTCAGTTCAGTTCAGTTGAGTCACTCAGTCATGTCTGACTCTTTGTGACCCCATGAATCGCAGCACACCAGGCCTCCCTGTCCATCACCAACTCCCGGAGTCCACCCAAACCCATGTCCATCGAGTCGGTGATGCCATCCAGCCATCTCATCCTCTGTTGTTCCTTTCTCCTCCTGCTCCCAATCCTTCCCAGCATCAGGGTCTTTTCCAATGAGACAACTCTTTGAGTGAGGTGACCAAAGTATTGAAGTTTCAGCAGCAACATCAGGCCTTCCAATGAACACCCAGAACTGATCTCCTTTAGGATGGACTTGTTGGATTCCTTGCAGTCCAGGGGACTCTCAAGAGTCTTCTCAAACACCACAGTTCAAAAGCATTAATTCTTCGGTGCTCAGCTTTCTTTATAGTCCAACTCTCACATTCACACATGACTACTGGAAAAACCACAGCCTTGACTAGACGGACCTTTGTTGGCAAAGTAATGTCTCTGCTTTTCAATATGCTATCTAGGTTAGTCATAACTTTCCTTTCAAAAAGTGTCTTTTAATTTCATGGCTGCAATCACCATCTGCAGTGATTTTGGAGCCCCCCAAAATAAAGTCTGACATGTTTCCCCATCTATTTGCCATGAAGTGATGGGACCAGATGTCATGATCTTGGTTTTCTTAATGTTGAACCTTAAGCCAACTTTTTCACTGAGTAGGGAAAAACATTAGACCATTTAGGTATGACTTAAATCAAGTCCCTTACGATTATATAGTGGAAGTGACAAATAGATTTCAAGGGATTGGATTTGAGAGAATGCCTGAAGAACTATGGATAGAGATTCATGACATTGAACAGGGGAAAGTGATCAAGACCATCCCTAAAAAAGAGAAATGCTATAAGGCAACATAGTTGTCTGAGGAGGCCTCAAAAATAGCTGAGAAAAGAAGAGAAGCTGAGAAAAGAAGAGAAGTTAAAGGGAAAGGAGAAAAGGAAAGTTATATCTATTTAAATTCAGAGTTCCAAAGAATAGCAAGGAGAGATAAGAAAACCTTACTAAATGATCAATGCAGAGATATAGGGGAAAACATTAGAATGGGAAAGATGAGAGATCTCTTCAAGAAAATTAGAACATTTTATGTAAAGATGGGCACAATAAAGGACAGAAATAATATGGACCTAACAGAAGCAGAAGATATTAAAAAGAGGTGGAAGAATACACAGAAAAACTACACAAATTTTTTTTTAATAACCCAGATAACTATGATGGTGTGATCACTCACCTAGAGCCAGACAACTTGGAGTGTAAAGTCAAATGGGCCTTAGGAAGCATCACTACAAATAAAGTTAGTGGAGGTGATGGAATTCCAGCTGACGATTTCAAATCCTAAAAGGTGATGCTGTGAAAGTGCTGCACTCAATTTGCCTGCAAATTTGGAAGAAAACTCAGCAGTGGCCACAGGACTGGCAAAAGTCAGTTTTCATTTCAATCCCAAAGGAAAGCAATGCCAAAGAATGCTTGAACTACCCCACAATTGCACTCATCTCACATGCTATCAAAATAATGCTAAAAATTCTTCAAGCAAGTCTTCAACAATACATGAAACAAGAACTTTCAGATGTTCAAGCTGGATTTAGAAAAGGCAGAGGAACCAGACATTGAATTGCCAACATCCACTGGACCACAGAAAAAGCAAGAGAGTTCCAGAAGAACATCTACTTCTGCCTTATTGTCTATGCCAAAGTCTTTGACTGTGTGGATCACACAAACTGTGGAACATTCTTTTTTTTTTTTTTTTAAATTTTTTTTACTTTATTGTGTTGGTTTTGTCATACATTGACATGAAACCGCCATGGGTATACATATGCTCCCCCTCCAGAACCCCCTCCCTCCTCCCTCCCGATTCCCTCCCCCTGGGTCATCTCGGTGCACCAGCCCCGAGCATCAAACCTGGGCTGGCGATTGATTTCACATATGATAATTAACATGTTTCAATGCCATTCTCCCATATAATCCCACCCTTGCCCTCTTCCACAAAGTCCACGAGTCTGTTCTATACATCTGCATTTCTTTTGCTGTCTCGCATGCAGGGTTCTCATTACCATCTTTCTAAATTCCATATATATGCATTAGTATACTGTATTGTTGTTTTTCCTTCTGGCTTACTTCACTCTGGATAATAGGCTCCAGTTCCGTCCACCTAAGTAGTACTGATTCAAATGAATTTTTTTTTTAATGCTGAGTAATATTCCATTGGGTATATGTACAACAGCTTTCTTATCCATTCATCAGTTGATGGGCGTCTAGGTTGCTTCCATGTCCTGGCTATTGTAAACAATGCAGCGATGAACACTGGGGTACACGTGTCTCTTTCAATTCTGGTTTTCTTGGTGTGTATGCCCAGCAGTGGGATTGCCGGGTCATATGGCAGGTCTATTTACAGTTTTTTAAGGAATCTCCACACTGTTTTCCATAGTGGCTGTACTAGTTTGCATTCCCACCAACAGTGTGAGAGAGTTCCCTTTTCTCCACATCCTCTCCAGCATTTATTGCTTGTAGATTTTTGGATTGCAGCCATTCTGACTGGTGTAAAGTGGTACCTCATTGTGGTTTTGATTTGCATTTCTCTGATAATGAGTGATGTTGAACATCTTTTCATGTGTTTGTTAGCCATTTTTATGTCTTCTTTGGAGAAGTGTCTGTTAAGTTCTTTGGCCCACTTTTTGATTGGGTTGTTTATTTTTCTAGCATGGAGCTGCAGGAGTTGCTTGTATATTTTTGAGATTAATTGTTTGTCCGTTTCTTCATTGGCTATTATTTTCTCCCATTCTGAAGGCTGCCTTTTCACCTTGCTTTTAGTTTCCTTTGTTGTGCAGAAGCTTTTAATTTTAATTAGGTCCCATTTGTTTATTCGTGCTTTTGTTTCCGATATTCTGGGAGGTGGGTCATAGAGGATCCTGCTTTTGTTTATGTCGGAGAGTGTTTTGCCTATGTTTTCCTCTAGGAGTTTTATAGTTTCTGGTCTTATGCTTAGATCTTTGATCCATTTTGAGTTTATTTTTGTGTATGGTGTTAGAAAGTGTTCTAGTTTCATCCTTTTACAAGTGGCTGTCCAGTTTTCCCAGCATCACTTGTTAAAGAGGTTGTCTTTTCTCCATTGTATATTCTTGCCTCCTTTGTCAAAGATAAGGTGTCCATAGATGCGTGGATTTATCTCTGGGCTTTCTATTTTGTTCCATTGATCTATATTTCTGTCTTTGTGCCAGTACCATACTGTCTTGATGACTGTGGATTTGTAGTATAGCCTAAAGTCAGGTAGGTTGATTCTTCCAGTTCCATTCTTCTTTCTCAAGATTGCTTTGGCTATACGAGGTTTTTTGTATTTCCATACAAACTGTGAAGTTATTTGTTCTAATTCTCTGAAAAAGACCTCTGGTAGCTTGATAGG
>ML662439.1:9093795-9169553 GCA_007570785.1 Antilocapra americana
TTTTTTTAATTTTCTTTACTTTATTGTGTTGGTTTTGTCATACATTGACATGAAACCGCCATGGGTATACATATGCTCCCCCTCCAGAACCCCCTCCCTCCTCCCTCCCGATTCCCTCCCCCTGGGTCATCTCGGTGCACCAGCCCCGAGCATCAAACCTGGGCTGGCGATTGATTTCACATATGATAATTAACATGTTTCAATGCCATTCTCCCATATAATCCCACCCTTGCCCTCTTCCACAAAGTCCACGAGTCTGTTCTATACATCTGCATTTCTTTTGCTGTCTCGCATGCAGGGTTCTCATTACCATCTTTCTAAATTCCATATATATGCATTAGTATACTGTATTGTTGTTTTTCCTTCTGGCTTACTTCACTCTGGATAATAGGCTCCAGTTCCGTCCACCTAAGTAGTACTGATTCAAATGAATTTTTTTTTTAATGCTGAGTAATATTCCATTGGGTATATGTACAACAGCTTTCTTATCCATTCATCAGTTGATGGGCGTCTAGGTTGCTTCCATGTCCTGGCTATTGTAAACAATGCAGCGATGAACACTGGGGTACACGTGTCTCTTTCAATTCTGGTTTTCTTGGTGTGTATGCCCAGCAGTGGGATTGCCGGGTCATATGGCAGGTCTATTTACAGTTTTTTAAGGAATCTCCACACTGTTTTCCATAGTGGCTGTACTAGTTTGCATTCCCACCAACAGTGTGAGAGAGTTCCCTTTTCTCCACATCCTCTCCAGCATTTATTGCTTGTAGATTTTTGGATTGCAGCCATTCTGACTGGTGTAAAGTGGTACCTCATTGTGGTTTTGATTTGCATTTCTCTGATAATGAGTGATGTTGAACATCTTTTCATGTGTTTGTTAGCCATTTTTATGTCTTCTTTGGAGAAGTGTCTGTTAAGTTCTTTGGCCCACTTTTTGATTGGGTTGTTTATTTTTCTAGCATGGAGCTGCAGGAGTTGCTTGTATATTTTTGAGATTAATTGTTTGTCCGTTGCTTCATTGGCTATTATTTTCTCCCATTCTGAAGGCTGCCTTTTCACCTTGCTTTTAGTTTCCTTTGTTGTGCAGAAGCTTTTAATTTTAATTAGGTCCCATTTGTTTATTCGTGCTTTTGTTTCCGATATTCTGGGAGGTGGGTCATAGAGGATCCTGCTTTTGTTTATGTCGGAGAGTGTTTTGCCTATGTTTTCCTCTAGGAGTTTTATAGTTTCTGGTCTTATGCTTAGATCTTTGATCCATTTTGAGTTTATTTTTGTGTATGGTGTTAGAAAGTGTTCTAGTTTCATCCTTTTACAAGTGGCTGTCCAGTTTTCCCAGCATCACTTGTTAAAGAGGTTGTCTTTTCTCCATTGTATATTCTTGCCTCCTTTGTCAAAGATAAGGTGTCCATAGATGCGTGGATTTATCTCTGGGCTTTCTATTTTGTTCCATTGATCTATATTTCTGTCTTTGTGCCAGTACCATACTGTCTTGATGACTGTGGATTTGTAGTATAGCCTAAAGTCAGGTAGGTTGATTCTTCCAGTTCCATTCTTCTTTCTCAAGATTGCTTTGGCTATACGAGGTTTTTTGTATTTCCATACAAACTGTGAAGTTATTTGTTCTAATTCTCTGAAAAAGACCTCTGGTAGCTTGATAGGAATTGCATTGAATCTATAGATTGCTCTGTGTAGTATACTCATTTTCACTATATTGATTCTTCCAATCCAAGAACACGGTACATTTCTCCATCTATTTGTGTCCTCTTTGATTTCTTTCATCAGTGTTTTATAGTTTTCTATATACAAGTCTTTTGTTTCTTTAGGTAGAAATACTCCTAAGTATTTTATTCTTTTTGTTTCGAGGAACATTCTTAAAGAAGTGGGAATACCAGAACTCCTTACCTGCCTCCTGAGGAACCTGTATGCCGGTCAAGAAGCAAATGTTAAAACGACATGGAACAGTAGACTGGTTCCAAATTGAGAAAGGAGTATGTCAAGGCTGTATATTGTCACCCTGCTTATTTAATTTATATGCAGAGTACATCATGAGAAATGCTGGGCTGTATAAATCACACGCTAAAATCAAGATTGCTGGGAGAATTAGCAATAACCCCAGGTATGCAGATTATACCACCCTTATGGCAGAAAGTAAAGAAGAACTGAAGAGCCTTTTTGATGTAAGTGAAAGAGGAGAGTGAAAAAGCTGGCTTAAACTCAACATTCAAAAATCAAAGATCATGGCATCCAGTTCCGTCACTTCATGATGGGGAAACAATGGAAACAGTGAGAGACTTTATTTTGGGGGGCCCCCAAATCACTGAAGATGGTGACTGCAGCCATGAAATTAAAAGATGCTTACTCTATGGAAGAAAAACTATGACCAACTTAGACAGTATTTTATTTCTTCTTTTTTTTTAATCTTTAATTTCTTTTTTCTTTTAACTATAAGAAATTCAATTAAGACTTTTTACTTTACAATACTGTGTTGATTTTGCCATACATTGACATGAATCTGCCATGGGTGTACATGTGTTCCTCTTCCAGAACGCCCCTCCCTCCTCCCTCCCGATTCCATCCCTCTGGGTCATCCTGGTGCACCAGCCTCGAGCACCCTGTATCATGCATCTAACCTGGGCTGGCGATTTGTTTCACATATGATAATTTACATGCTTCAGTGCCGTTCTCCCATATCATCCAGCCCTCGCCCTATCCCATAGAGTCCAAAAGACTGTTCTATACATCTATGTCTCTTTTGCTGTCTCACATACAGGGTTATCATTACTATCTTTCTAACTAGACAGTATTTTAAGAAGTAGAGACATTACTTTGCTGACAAAGGTCCATCTAGTCAAAGCTATGGTTTTCCTAGTAGTTACGTATAGATGTTAGAGTTGGACTATAAAGCTGAGTGCCGAAGAACTGATGCTTCTTTTTTTTAAGCACATGTACTTTTACTTTATTTATTTATTTATTTTTATTGTTTTTGCCATACATTGTCATGATATCACCATGGGTTTACATATGCTCCCCCTCCAGAACCCTCCTCCCTCCTCCCTCCCCCCCGGGAAATCTCGCTCCACCAGCCCTGAGCATCAATCCTGGGCTGGCGATTGATTAGACATATGATAATTAGCTTGTTTCAATGCCCTTCTCCCATATCATCCCACCCTTACCCTCATCCACAAAGTCCACGAGTCTATTCTATACATCTGCGTTCCTTTTGCTGTCTCGCGTGTTGGGTTCTCGTTACCGTCTTTCTAAATTCCATATATATGCGTTAGTATACTGTATTGTTGTTTTTGCTTCTGGCTTACTTCACTCTGGATAATGGGCTCCAGTTTCGTCCATCTGAGTAGAATTGCTTCAAATGAATTTTTTTTTAATGCTGAGTAATATTCCATGTGTATATGTACCACAGCTTTCTTATCCATTTGTCAGTTGATGGGCATCTAGGTTGCTTCCATGTCCTGGCTATTGTAAACAATGCAGTGATGAATATTGGGGTACACGTGGCTCTTTCAATTCTGGTTTCCTCGGTGTATATGCCCAGCAGTGGGATTGCTGGGTCATATGGCAGGACTATTTGCAGCTTTTTAAGGAACCTCCACACTGTTTTCCATAGTGGCTGCACTAGTTTGCATTCCCACCAACAGTGTAAGAGGGTTCCCTTTTCTCCACATCCTCTCCAGCATTTATTGCTTGTAGATTTTTGAATTACAGCCATTCTGACTGGTGTGAAGTGATACCTCATTGTGGTTTTGATTTGCATTTCTCTGAAAATGAGTGATGTTGAACGTGTCTGTTAGCCATTTTTATATCTTCTTTGGAGAAATGTCTGTTAAGTTCTTTGGCCCACTTTTTAATTGGGTTGTTTATTTTTCTAGAATGGAGCTGCAGGAGTTGCTTGTATATTTTTGAGATTAATTGTTTGTTTGTCCGTTTCTTCATTGGCTATTATTTTCTCCCATTCTGAAGGCTGTCATACACAAAGATAAACTCAAAATGGATCAAAGATCTAAGCATAAGACCAGAAACTATAAAACTCCTAGAGGATAACATAGGCAAAACACTCTCTGCCATAACCCAAAGCGGGATACTCCATGACCCACCTCCCAGAATATTGGAAATAAAAACACGAATAAACAAATGGGACCTAATTAAAATTAAAAGCTTCTGCACAACAAAGCAAACTATAAGCAAGGTGAAAAGAACTGATGCTTTTGAATTGTGTTGGAGAAGACTCTTGAGACTGCAAGGAGATCCAACCAGTCAATCCTGAAAGGAAATCAGTCCTGAATATTCACTGGAAGTGCTAATGCTGAAGCTGAAGCTCCAATACTTTGGCCACCTAATGTGAAGAACTGACTCATTGGAAAAGACCCTGATGATGGGAAAGAGTGAAGGCAGGAGGATAAGGGGATGACAGAGGATGAGATGGTTAGATGGCATCACTGACTTGATGAACGTGAGTTTGAGCAAGCTCCTGGAGCTGGTGATGGACAGTGAAGCCTGGCATGCTGCAGTCAATGGGTTCACAAAGATTTGGACATGACTGAGTGACTGAACTGAACTGAACTGAGGCAGATAGAGATTAAAAGGGAAGTTAATAATCAATCAAGAATTCTGTTTGGTAAAAGTTGACCCGATGTGACCGTTTCATGTATAGAAGGTGTTCAAGTCGAAACTTAAGAATATAAATCCAGGGTTTAGGAAATCTCTTCAATTTAGAATTATGTTAGATGGATGGGTGGGTTTGGACTATTGGTATAATAAACTCATGAAATTTAAAGAGACATCCTAGGAACTGGCAAAACATAGAGAAAAATCAATAACTGAAGACTAAGCCCTAATGTACTCATTTTAGAAATTAGAGGGAGCAAAAGAAACCATCATAGGAAATTGAAAAGGCATGATTTGTGAATCAGAGGAAAAAAGGGAAAAATTGTATTCTTGGAAGTCAAGTGAAGAAAGCTTTGATACCTATGATATTCAGCTGATGAAATTTTTCTGTTATTTACATCCTTTTTTCTTTTCTCTCTTTTTCTCTCCTTTCCTTCTTATTTTTTCCATTTCTGTATTCAGTTATTTAACCAATATAAACTGAGAGCCTGTTGAATGTACTATGGTAGTTAATTCAGGAATCAGATACTGGAGGCCTTGAATAAGAATTGTTAATAGTAGTCTCTTGGATAAGAGTCAATTTTCCCAGACTATCTTCTTACACACAGAATGATAAAGTTTATTTTTAGAAAGCAAGGCATAACTTAACCTAGAAAACAAACCCATTGTCCTATATTTTAGGAAAAGAATGAGATTTATATCTTGCTATACACTTTATTTGCATTTACCCATACAAAATATGTACATCTGCATAAATATTTTACTTTCAACTCTACCATATTTACTCACAGCATCTTACAAAGAAAATGCAAAATAATGTTTTCTCATTTTTTTGCTTGGAAATGGCAAATGCAATAGAGAATCTTCTGCACAGCTCCTTATTCCTTTGTGACAATCTGAGGGTTAAATTAAAGGAGACTTTAGCTCCTTGTCCTTGGCTCAGAGAAAAGCTATATGTAACCTCCATTTATTTCATCATATTTTTTTTTTGCTCTTCCTCTTTTAAGACTAGCATGTACCCTTCATTTTTCTTATCTGTAGCCAAGATGCACCTCGAAAGTGAAGGGATATCTAGAATATGGCTTGAATCTAATTCTTAAAATCAAAGGTAGGTAAGCTCCAAGGTTAAAATTGGAAAGCTCAAGAAATCCTAAGTGCAAACACCACCTTTCAATCAACTGCAAATCATTTCTTGCTCCCTTGTCTCTGAAATGCAGGATTGCAGCCTCACTGCAATTTTTCTTTCTAAATTAAGAAGCACATTTCAGGTGTCTAAGAAGCAGCTGAGTGAGGCAAGGGATTTTAGAACTGGATTCCATTCAACTCTGCTACTGGTTCATTTTATCATTACTTTTTCACAAGTAGGGGTGAGAATTTTAGAATTTAATGAAGGTCATTAAAGGAAAAAATGGCAGAAAATGGAACTGCATGTTTTAGAGTAAAAAATAGGAAAATTGAGAAAGCATAATATGCTATTAAAATTCTATACTGTTAATTCATTTTCCCCAGCATAATTATGAGCTACATGTGACAAATAAGATGCATTAAAGAGACTGAGCCCTGTAAAATAATTATATATAACTATAGAACTTAACCACAGAACTTTTTGTATTCAACCTTTTTGAAACCATTAAAAGCTTATGCTTATATATTTATAGTCTTTAATCATTGGAATTGGGAATTAAATGCAGCAGAAAAGACAAGAACCAGAATGTGGTGTTAACTGACTGTTAGCTCATGGAACAGCCAAACCTCCTGAATAAAATGCAAAATACGTGTTTTAGCCTTTTAATAACAGCAGGTGCTATTGTGGTTAAATTTATTCCTAAAGAATGTACACTCAGAGTGTGCCTAAAGAAATTCAATCTACAGATTTTAGTGACCTCAGACAAAAATAGCTATATTTAGATAGGTTAAAAAAAGATTAGACAGGGAATAATCTTTCCACCTTAATTTCTCTCATTAGAAACCATATCTAGCAGAGATCAAGATCTTTTGTAAGGCTTTCGATCTGGCCAGTTTGCTTGTATAGTGATGATGAATGGCAAATGATCTCCAGTGAAGGTCAAAGAGTCAAGAATCAAAACCAAGATGAACAAAAGAAAAATAAAAAAAAGAGAGGGAGAACACACAGAGTCTTGTAAATACTTGGAAAAAAAGGATAATGATTGGAATCTTGTTATTGTATATATTCATTAGGGAATTAATGCCATTCTGAGATGACATGGCTATGCCCCATTTAGGGCGCCTTGAGGTGTGAATCCCAACTATAGTAATAGAATTACTCATCCCTTCATCCCTTACCCTTGAGTTTCACCGGCTTTAATTTCTTCATAATGTGAAAACATCAGAGAAGAAAGTGAACTGCTTTCAGGTGTTAAAGAGGAAAAGGAAATATGTCTATTAGCACTGAGGATCGTAAGTACATACTGGCTGTGAGAGGCAGACTCCATGAGGGCATATGGGCCCTGACTCCTCATTTTCACATCTTTATGTAATCCTTTGCTTTAAGTTAGGCTGGGTTTGGTTACCTGCTTTTAATGTATTGAATACAGCAGAGGTGATGGGACGTCAATTCAAAGATCAAGTTTTAACAAAATTGTGGCTTCCATTGTGGGGTCTTTCTCTCAGAATCTGTACCCTGGGGGGAACTAGCTGACATGATATGAGAAGCCCCACTGAGAAAGTCACGTGGCAAGGAGCTGATATTTCCAGAGTTCACCTAGAAGACCTGAGACCTGTGAACAGCCCCCTGGGGGGACTTCAAAGTGGATTTTCTTCCAGTTGAGTCCTGAGGTAACTGCAGCTCCAGAAAACACCCTGATTGTAGACTCCTGGGAGGCTAAGTCATAAACACCCAACTACGCCACAGCAAGACTCTTGATTCACACAAAGAATTCATGTTTTTAAATCTGTTAAATTTGGGGGTAAGCAATAGCCAACAATAGATAACTGAAATGGTGTCTTTCAGATTTTCCACTGAGTTTTCCATTCTACCTTTCCTTGATAAAATATGGAATTTACTTCCATTAAAAATTATTTAAGATAATTATTTTCTAATGAAATAAAGATACTGAAATATTGCCCACCATATACAGTAGCTCATTCATTTATTATGTACTATATATTTTTAAAATATCTCTTTAAGATCTCTGTGAAATAATAATTTGTTTCTGAATTCTGGGCTCCATTTTCCACCCTCCTCTGCATTCAATTAGTCCAACATAGAGACATCATTGAATTTAACCATCAATTAACATGGAAATGGCAACTCTTTTCAGTGTTTTGCTGGGAAATCCTATGGACAGAAGAGCCTGATGGGCTACAGTCCATGGGGTCCCAAAGAGTCAGACAGGACTGAGTGACTAACCTTAAAAATATATTGTTTTAAAGGAGTTGAAATCTGTTCATCTGTTTTCTTTATTAACACTAGGAGTTTATGATGAACCATTTTCCCATTAAATTAAGGCAGCATAACATGAAATGGGATAGAGTGATTTCAGGAAAAGTTATTAGAGTAACTTTAACTAGAATTAGCCTAATAATATAGTTTGTCCTTCTTTATTTTTCCTTGTCTATGCTATTATTTATTATTTATTTGTGTTATCATAATTTGTCTTAGAAAGAGACATTTCTTAGATACTTAAGATGAATATTCTGAAAAATCTTTGCTAGAGTGATAAGAAAAAAGAAAAATTTTCTAACTTTTTTCCAACTATGTAGATGTAAAATCTATTCAATGGAAGAGAGTCATTATTCTTTGCAATAGCAAAATAATTTTCTCAGAAAAGAAAGTATTTTATCCACAGACAAACTAGCTTGTGCATAATCCTTTGACACAAGGCACTCTAAAGGGGAGGGAAGAACCATATTACATCAGAAGGCGGTATCCAATTGTATAATGGCTGGGTGTCTCCTCCTTACCATTTTAACTGACAAACCATTAGCTAGATTAACAAAGAAAAAAGGGACAATATTCAAATAAATAAAATAAAAGATGAAAGAAGACATACTATAATTTATGCCACAGAAATAAAAGGAATCATAAGGTCAAACCAGTCAATCCTAAAGGAAATAAACCCTGAATATTCACTGGAAGGACTGATGCTGAAGCTGAAACTCCAATATTTTGGCCACTTGATGTGAAGAGCTGACCCACTGGAAAAGACCCTTATGCTGGGAAAGATTGAGAGCAGGAGGAGAAGAAGGCAACAGAGGACGAGATGGTTGGATGGCATCATAGACCCAATGGACATGAGTTGGAGCAAACTCCAGGAGATACTGAAGGACAGGGAACCCTGGCATGCTGCAGTCCATGGGGTTGCAAAGAGTTGGACACAACTTAGCAACTGAACAACAAAAACTGCTATAAACAATTATATGCCAACAAACTGGGTAACATAGAAGTGGATACTTTCCTAGGAACATAAAACCTACCAAGACTGAATCATGAACAAAGTTGAAAGTCTGAAGATACTGATGTACAAGTAAGGAGATTGATTTAGTAATCTAAAACCTCCTAACACAGAAGACTTCAGGTCAGATGGTTTCACTGGTGAATTTTACCAAACATTTAAAGAAGAACTAATATCAATTTTTCACAAATGCTTCCAAAAAATTGAAGAAGTGGGAATAATTACAAACTCATTTATGAAGCCAGCATTACCCTGGCTGAAAAGATGGGTAGAGACACCATAGGAAGTATCCCTTTACGTCCTGAAGTAAGTGTCTTGGAAGCTACAGCTTGGCATTCCCATGTTGGCTGGTAGGTGGCTGCCGTATGTCCTCCTCTCTGGAGGGAGCTGAAGTTCTCAGGCGCCTTCTAGTGAGATAGTTCCTGCCAGCCAAAGATGATTCTCTAGAGAAGTGTGTAGTTGTACCTCCTAATGCTCCACACTCACAGCTAATAGTGATGAATGCATTGCCTCAATAAAGCGAATCTGGGCAAATTGAGCCTCTCTCAAAGGGGAGCTGATAAGCCTGAGTCAAATCTTGATTTTTTTATGTATTCATTTTACTCCAGCAGCTAATATCCACATTTCCTGAATTTGTATCAGCCTAAGATCAACCTATGTATTAGATTTTCATTTTGAGTAATGGTGACTCGAATAAGGGAAGCAAGGAAAAATCAAGGAAGCTTGATATCAGTAGCAACTTTGTCATCAATAGGAGTACTTTATGGTTAGCCCTACTTTAATTGGATCTCACAGTTGCCAGTCTCTGGGCTTATGCCTTTCCATTATTATTTTCTTATAACTAATATCCAGAATTATACCATGTTCTATATTTGTTGTGCCTCCAATCCATTTCTGCTATGAGAGTCCACTCATATCTTGCTGTTTAGTTTTTCATTCAATGTTTACCCTACCCTTTTGGATTTTGCCTAGAACTTACCTGTTTATGCTTAAATCCTGTTTGGACCCTTTCCTCTGTTAGGATTGATATTTCCCTGTGTACAATTAAGTCATATATTTAGTCTCGAACACATTATCCAATCCTTTGGAACTGCTAGACTCTAGGCTCATGCTCCCCAGGTCCTACAACCAGTAACTCTCAGTGATGACAGGATCTTTCTTTTAAGAGGCCCAATTATGTTGGAGAGGGCACTAATTTATAATTGTAAATAGCCATAAAATATTCTGAGATGCAGAGCATTCAATTATACAGAGAAGGGTGTTCTACATTTTTAAACCCCTTGGGGACTCTTTACTTGCCCATTGCAACTCTCATAAGTGTCAATAAGACCACAGTCTGCAAATTAGAAAATGAGAAACCACCTCTCAAGACAGCTGAGGTCTGGGTGAACTGCGAGGAAATGCCTTTACCTGAGAGCCAAATAAGCATGGTGAAAGGGCAAGGAGCTCTGATGAGAGTTCATTGAGAGTTAGGGGACCATGTATTTTATAAAAATAAATCTTTTACTTTCTAATATCTTACACTGAGTACATTGGTGTTACTTATATTTTAAAAAATCTTTTGTGAAGTTAAATTTGGATTTCCTTATAGGTAATGGTAACAATACTAATAATAGTAGCAAAATATAGCAATAATAATAAAAGATGATGCAGCCGTAGCTGACACTGCCACTAAAGAACAAAAATAAAACTAAAGAACAAAATACAAGGACAACAGTGGTGAATAGTGTTAGTAGCAATTGTAACAATGAGAAAGAGAAAAAGGAGAAATAGTAGTAATAGACAGTAAATCCCACAACACCCTGACTTCGCTACTGAATTCTTTTTGTCCGAGTCGCTAGTGCACTTCTACATGAGAAGAGCGTATTATGTGTCAGGCATGCTATATAATGGAGACACATACAAAAAATTCATGAGACATTTTTCTTGTAATTACTGGGCTTAGAGTTTAGTAAGGGGAGGTAAAACATGGTAAAAAAAATTGCCTGTTATAAAATGTTACATTTGAATTATTATGTCCCCACAGAGGAACAAGACAGGAAGTATGAAGACAAGAACTCTACATGTGTCAGATAAGGAAAGCTTTCATAATATAGGTGATTCAAGGTAAATCTTATAAAACCTTTCTTCCTGTGCTCTAAGTTTTTTATTATGTAAAGCAAATGAGAATTGTTTCTATTGACTTTGTTGATTTAGAAGAGAAGGAATAAGAAGAAATTAGATTTAGAGGTAAAGAAAACAAAAGGTAAGGTATGGCACTGTGTCAGTATGGAGGTGGTGGTGATATCTGAGGTGCTGAACCAAAATACAAAGGCTTTGAGAAAAGAGAGAAACAGTTTGCATTAGAGAAGGCTTCAGAATGACCTTCTTGACTTAAATGGCGGGATTACTGCCTGAAAGCAGATACTATGCCTAAAGTTATTTGTCCTGAAAAGAGAACTAATGTTGGGCCAAAAATTACAAAATTGCTAATTATTCTTCCCTTTGAAGTTGTTAGAAAAATGTATCATTTTGCCCAATGCATGTAGGAAACTGACCCATTCCTGCTTGCGAATAGTATGAAACTTGAAAGCTGAACAAGCAACTTTCATCAGAAGATAAGTTCCCCTGTGTGCATAGAGTTTACTCTCTGGTAAGAGAGACACAATTTAAAATTATACAATGTGCACACACACAGTTACATACCTATGTGACTTGTCTTTTGACATCTGACTTGTGTTTTAACTCAACCAGAGTGTCTTAATGGAGATCCTACCTTATACTGGAACTGCTAGATTCTATGGGGGAATGTAAGAATGAATCAGAAAGATTCCACTCTGCAGAAAATGTCAGTTCAGTTGGATCAATAGGGCACATAACTAATGATAATTCAAAATGTAGAAAAGGTAAGTGCTATAAGAATATAGATTGTACTATAGGGTTCCTGAGAAGAAAAAGTTTACATTTTAGTGGGAGAAATAAATACATTCCAATGGAGAAATTGACCAATGATCTAAATCTTGAATAGAGTTCATAGTTTGGATATGTGTGCAGGGGTAGGCTGAGTGCGAAGTGTGGATAAGGCAGTTTGTTAGTATGCTAGGGCTTCTGTAACAAAGTACCACAGATCGAGGGGCTTAAACAATAGCAACTTATTTTCTCACAGCTCTGAGGACTAGAATTCTGAGATAAAAATGTCAGCAGGGTTAGTTCCTTCTGAGGGCCACAAAGGAAGGTTCCATTCCAGGGCTGACTGCTTGGCTTAGAGATGGTTGACGTCTTTCTACATCTTCAAGTTGTCTTCCCTCCGTACATGTTGGTGTCCAAATTTTCTTTGTAAGATCACAGTCTTATTGGATGAGGGCATACCCTAATGACCTCATTTTAGATTAATTTTCCCTTTAATGATCTTGTTTCTAAATATGACCTCATTTTGAGGTGATGGAGTTAAGACTTCAACATATGAATTTTGGGGAAAACATAACTCAGCCTATAACTGGCAGTGAGGAAAAGCATTATAGGATATATAAAGAGAATGGTGACTTTTAGCTTGACTAAAATATGATTGCATAAACTAACTCAAAAATAAGGCTAGGCAGAAGACTGAAGCCAGATTGTATAGACTGAATATCAACCTAAAAGTTTGGACATGATTTCTCAAGCATTACAGAACCAGAAATGAATCTGAGAGAGGGAGTAACATAATAAATACAAAATTGTTGCATGTTTACAGTCAGCCTGACACCATAGTAAGTGCTTTAACTTATCAACTCACCTTATTCTCATCTCATTTTCTTTATAGAAACACCTTTAATCAGGCTTTATTAGTTTCATTTTACAGAGTAATAAACTAAGGTTTTAAAAAGTATTACAGCTTATGAATAACAGAGCAGGAAGACTTAAAGTCTTCAAAATCTGGCATCACATCTAGTAAGATATTTTTAATCTCAGACATTGTAGTTTTATCTCTAGAATTTCAATTTGTGTTTTTTTTTCAATATAACATCAGTGTGTCTGATTCAATTTTAGACATATGGAATATAGCTATAATAACTTTTTTATATCCTTGTCTTGTAATTCTTATATCTGTCACCCAGTTGTGGGTCAGTTCCAAGTGATTGATTTGTCTGTTTATCATTTCTCATATTTTCCTGCTGCTTTGTATGCCTGGTAATCTTTGACTGGATACCAGATATTGCAGGTTTTACCTTGTAGTATTCTGGATATTTTTTTATGAATATTTTTGACATTTACTCAAGAATGTAGTCAAATTAGTTAGAAGTGGCTTGATCCTCTTTTGAGTCTTGCCTTTAACATTTGTTAGGTGAGAGTGGAGGAGGGCTCAGACTAGGCCAAATTATCCCCCAATTCTGAAGCAAGACCCTCTCTGCACTTTATACTCTGCTCCAGTCTTGAGGTTTTTCCAGTCTGGCTTTTGGCAACAGGCACTCTCCTCCCTGGGCTTCCCCGGTGGCTCAGCTGGGAAAGAATCCACCAGCAATGCGGGAGACCTGGGTCTAATCCTCTGCAGTGATTCCCTGGCCTCAGGCAGTTTCCTCAAATGTATGTACTGATCTGTGTGTTGCTGACTACTCCAGGGTATCAGCTGCAAAGCGATGGATTTCTCTCTGTGTGTAGATCTCTCCTCTTCAGCATCCATCTTGAAAACTCTAGACACTTTGATGTACGCTTTGACATTTTGATCTACGCTTCGACATTTTGATCCATCTCTTCACCTTGGGGTATCCAAAAGGCTTAGCACAGACTCCTTCCTGCATCATAGCCTGGGAACACGCCAAGACACTGAGCTGAAACACGTGTAGATCTCACTGCATTTGTCTTTGCTTTCTCAGGGATCATCATCCTTCATTTTCTGGTGTCCTATGTCTTGCAAACTGCTACTTAAATATTTTGTATGGATTTTGTCTGTTTCAGAATGAAAAGTAAATCTGACCACTTTCACTTGATCTTGATCAGACGCTAACATCAACTTAGGTGTTTTAATTTTAAAATTTTAGGATATAAGGTAGAAGAGTAAAGTGGGCAGTGGAGTCCTAAAATTAAGACACATGTAAGGCAGATCACCAAGAGAAACATGGATTAGTGTAAAAAGGGTGGAGAAAGTAAGGGAGACAAGATACATGGTCTCTTTTTCCAGAGAGAACAGGAGGTAGAAGGTGGTTGCTGAACCGTGAAACTTCTAGGACACTAGGATTCCCACTCTGATCTAGAACTAGATCTTCAAGGAGAAACCCTTCTTTCCTTCCTTTCCTCTTCATTTTCTTTCCTATTGGTGCACAGGTTGGTCTAGTTGCCTTTTCATCCTCATCTTTCTTCTCCTTGTCGTGAAAACACCACTCTAAATGAGTGGGGCATCTGATATTATTTTAGTTGCCATTTAATGATAATTTCAAATTATCACTTTCCTGTTGCTAATGTACTGAAATGAATTTCAGTATCGCTTCTATATCTGCTAGAAGTCCACTTGTGAATATGATACTAATTAAGAGTGACATTATAGTCGTAGTCCTCAAAAATGATGTGTAAATAATTTTTTTAAATTAAATTTTATTTAAAATATACTAGGGGATCTTGGTTTTTAAAATATAATTTAAAAATTTGACTTTTTTAAAGAGTGATTTTTTTTCTGAATTATCACTTTGAGGAAATACAGTGTCCTCTCAGTATCAGTTGGGATTGGTTCCAAGATCCCTGTGGATACCAAAATGTCCAGATGCTCAAGTCTCTTATATAAACTGGCATAGTATTTGCAGATAATCTGCACACACCTTCCCATATAATTTAAATCATCTCTAGATTACTTATAATACCTAATATCTAGGTTACTCTAATTACTTATAATACCTAATACAATACTTATAATACCTAATACAATGTAAGCTCCATGTAAATAATTGTAAATACAATGTAAATGTTATGTGAGCAGTTGCTAGCCTGGGGAAAATTCAAATTTTGCCTTTTGAAATTTTCTTGAAGTTTTTCTTGGAATATTTTCAATTTGTTGTTGGTTGAGTCTGTGGAAGCAGAGTTCACAGATACAGAGGATTAACTGTGTAGCATTTTGTATTCCATTATTTCTAGCCTCATATAGACCTGCCCTTATTCAGTGTGTCTACTATATTTCTTATTAGTAATTTTTATGATAAAGGTTAGATGCATCTACATATACTGTATTTGTTGTTGCTGTTATTTAGTCACTAAGTCATGTTTGACTCTTTGCGACCCATGGACTGTAGCCCACTGGGCTCCTCTGTCCATGGGATTCTCCAGGCAAGAATAGTGGAGTGGGTTGCCTTGTATACCTACCTCATTATTTGATATAATCTAGAAATCTTCTAATGGGAGGGATTTCTTGAATTATGATTAAAATTAGAGATTGGATCTTATTTTGTTTTTCACTTAAATGAAGTTATATTGAATGAAGACTATATCTTGCTCAATCACATAACTGTAATTTCTAACACTTTCCAGGTGAATCTGGGTCAGGAAGGTCCCCTGGAGAAGGAAATGGCAGCCCACTCCAGTACTCTTGCCTGGAAAATCCCATGGACGGAGAAACCTGGTAGGCTGCAGTCCACGGGGTTGCAAAGAGTCGGACAGACTGAGCAACTTCACTGTCACTGTCATGTAAACATAGCGAGGTGTCAATTTGGTAGGTCAAACATCTGAAATCTGGGAAAACACGTTTTGCTATTTTAAGGGGTTTTTCATTTTCCTACTCATGAAACACTAAAGGCAGGATTAATTGAATTCCTATGTAGTTAACAATATACAATTGATAGATACTGATAAAATAATATTTTTGATATTTACTTGCTATAATTAATGTTTATTATGTTAATAAAGGATACTTTTTATATATATGCGCATATATATCAATGTTTGAATGATTAACACAAACATTCTTTGACTTAACCCACTTAGCATTAGAATGCTTCAACTCTCCAATTAATTTTCTTGTGTTCTACTCAATTAAGAGACTATAATGGAAGTCTTTGGGGGTACTTTTTAATAAAATCACATTCTTGTAAAATATCATGAAAAGTTTTGATAATTTAATGTATAAATGACACATGAAATTATACAGCACAAGTCTTATACAAATAACACCAAAAGCTAACAGGCGATGTTTTTCCTATTATCTTATATAAGCTTATATTTTTGAAGGTTAGGTAATTGTGATATATTGACAAAATAAAATTTTCACTACTTTTGAAATTCTTTATTATCAAGATTTTAAATGTTATGCCATAGATAAGGGGGTGCTGTAAGATAATCATCCCGTATATACATTCCCAAATAGAAAATAAAGCAAAGGTGTTTTGCTTGCTTATCTTTTTACTCCTCCTCTGTCTATATTCTCTGTCCTGCTTAACAATGAATGATTGTATAGAATGGCCTAGAAGTGGGTCCATTTCCTTTGTGCCTTGTTCAATGTGAAGATCTTACAGCCATCCTGTGATTGCAAGGGAAAATTCCAGGGTTTTGTAAAGGCAAAAATAGTATTTTCAAATCCACACTGAGGTCTTTCAAAGGTCAATGCTAAGCAGGAGAAAAATTAAGCAGCCATAACTGTTAGATCCTAGACTGAAAGATGCTAAGTAAGCTGAAATTTGAATTTTTCTTTACCTAGTTAATAGTCACAGACTAATAAAATACACTGCCTAAAGAATAAAAAGATAAATATGACTCTTATTCTTACCAAATAATAGCTAAGACCAAAGGAGATTGTTAAAATGTTTATATTTTAGAAAGTTACAATGTAATTAATTCATATCAATTTAGTGAATTAAAATTTTGCTTTTTCATCAGCAAACTTTCTTTCCTTCAGTCCACATTTGCATTTCATTTAGTCAGATTTTTTAAAAATCTCTATCCAGCTTGAAAATTTTGATGTGACTTTGGTGGTATACATTATTTCTTCAAGTTTATTGCAAGGTTTCCCAGGACCTATATGTATAAAAATATGACAACTGCAGAACTAATCTGGCAGATTTGTTTTAAGTGGTGTATGTGCTATGGAGGATCAGGTATGGGGTGTGAATGCTGTAACACTCAGTCACAGGCTTGACATACCAGGTCTATTCACGTTTACGTTCATGCAAAAAACCAGACTGGGTCAGGCAAAAGCAAGGAGCTTTAGCACAGAATTAGAGAGCAATCTGGCTAACTCTCTAAGGGGAAAAAAAAATCGAAGTGAAAAAGAGGAGTGCTGGGGGATGGGTAGAAGAGATAACGCCACAGATGAAGGAGAAAATAGTTCTTTTTAAAGATATCACCCCGGAGATTACTAATTTCTCTAAATATTGATGCTTGTGAAAATGAAAGTGCATACTAAATGATTCAAAGGATACCGGAAACTCTCAGGCACACATTTTTAATATAAGGTGGGGAAAAAAAGGTAGAATCTTGAGCGTGAAAAATATTTCATTACAAAAATATGATTTGTCCACGAGGCAGGTTTCTTTAAGCTCTCAGAGTTCACTGCACATCCTCAGCAATTTAGTGGGCTCTGCCGCAGAATCATCATAAATCAATGAGAGAATGTCTTGAGCCGTGGGGAATTAGCGGACTTGCTTATGTATGAGGAGACTCATAGCACTTCCACTCGGAAACCTTTTATGAGACCACATGCTTACTTGTCTGAGACACACCTATGTCTAGGCAGTGGTAGCTTTGGCTAAATCATGTTGGTGTTCCCTGTATTTCTCTGACTGAAGGAAAATTTTTCTTTAGCTAAATCCTCTTTCCTATTTGGACAGGGACCTCTAAATTAATTTCTAGTTGTATGGACCAGACCCAATGCTGTAGATTACAATTAATATTATCAGAGCCAGAACACATAAACATTCAAATTTGTTTATGAGAAGCAAGTGGAGGTCGTGCATTTTTGAAATAATAGATATAATCAGAAATTCTCCAATGGACTCCACCAGGGGGCAGCTCCTTTGTGATATGCTCACAGTATTTACCTCAGAGCCACACACAGCTTGTCAGAAGTGTTCCCAGAGGCTACCCCTGCCCCTGTCACACTTCAATCTAACCCATCAGAAATCCTGCCTCAAATTCTTGTATTATGTAGCATCACATATACCAGTAGAGGCACTAAAAGGAAAGCTAAATGTGGATCCTAGAGGAATTTTAGTATCAAGAAACTGGAAGACTGCTCTAAAAGCCACCGAAATGCGAGGCTATTACATAAAAGCATAGAACCTCTTTTACTAGTTAGTGTTTATTATTATTATTATTTCCTGAAAGGAGCTGAAATGATCCTGCAAGCGAAAATCTTCAAAGGAAGTAAAGTTACAATCCAAATAAACAAAACTTGGAAAAGGAGATTTTTAACATGAAGATTATTGAAAAGAGAGCAATGACTGTTTTGATGGCACTAATCTCATTCAACAGTGGCTAACATTTAACAAAATTTACTGGGATAATACATTGAATGTGAAAGGCAGTAGTGAAAAAATTGTAAAACCATGCCATTATAAGAAACCAAGAAGTCAAAGAAGAAGCAAAGGGAAGTGCATTAACAATACCTCTCATGCTTGTACTGTGGTTTACTTTATGGTAATAAACCACTTTACAAAGTACCATCCCTATGATGTGTCCACATCTGATGTAGAATTACAATGGATAAACTTGCTTTTCCATTAAGAAGCTTGTGCATCCGGAGAGGGGCTTTACAATACACCATTAGTCAAGTCTACAACACCTGTCCTGTCAAAAAGTTTTTCTTTTCCAAGTGTATAAATGCATGGTTAAAAAAAAAAAACAAAAACCCTCAACAAGCTGTTTGAGAGGGAGCTAGAAAGAGATGGGCAAAAAAAAAATGCCTGTGATTTTCTTCAAACTAACAAAACTTTAAATAACACTCTCTAATATTATCAACTGATGCCAAAACATGTCTGGACAAGCATAAACATGTTATTGTCACCATGTAACTTACACTCTATTGTACTAAATAATAATCGAAGTTAGCATATATCTGGGCTTCCCTGGTAGCTCAGCTGGTAAAGAATCCGCCTGCAATGCAGGAGAGTCCAGTTTGATTCCTGGATTGGGAAGATCCCCTGGAGAAGGGATAGGCTACCTACTTCAGTATTCTTGGGCTTCCTGGGTGGCTCGGCTGATAAAGAATCCACCTACAATGCAGGAGACCCCAGTTCGATCCCTGGGTTGGGAAGATCCCCAGGAGGAAGGCATGGCAACCGGCTCCAGGATTCTTGCCTGGAGAATCCCCATGGAGAATAGGAACCTGGTGGGCTAGAGTCCATGGGGCTTCAAAGAATCGGACGCGACTGAGCAACTAAGCACAGTACAGCATACATCTAAGTTAACAGATATATTGCCTGCATCCAACTATTGATATTCTCAATTCTGAACTGCTATTGACCCTTAACTGGTTACTATGGAAAAACATGTTCAAATGTCTTAGCGACATGAGAGATATTGATCGGCAGTTTCCTTTTCTCCTTCCGTTTTTACTGTGATATATTTAACATACAGCACTGTATAAGTTTAAGATGTAAAGCATAAGGATTTGACTTGCATAAACCATGAAACAATTACCACAATAAGTTTAGCGAACACCCACCATCTTATATAGTGTGTGTGCTCAGTCATGTCTGTGTAGTCCACCAGGCTTCTCTGTCCATTGTATTCTCCACGCAGGAATACTGGAATGGCTAACCATTCCCTCTCCGGGGATCTTCCTGATCCAGGGATGGAAGCCGGGTCTCCCCCATTACAGTCAGATTCTTTACCGTCTGAGCCACCAGGGAAGTCCTTATAACACATGAGTGGTGAAAGAAGCCCTATTTTTAAGGATGAAATTCAGAGGGCACACACTTCAATTCTTATGTATCATTGGTCAGAATTGGTCATGTGACTCTGGCTGTCAGGAAAGAAAACGGAAAGTGTCACAGACGGGTGACCCACATTCTTGATCACAATGCCTATTTATAAAGATGAAAAGACAATGAATACTGGTGGAGGCAATTGGCAATCTCTGAAACAATAGTGTTTACATTTTGAAGGTACAGAAGTATGAATCAGATAGACATAGGTGTCTTTATTTTAAAATAAAAAATCTTTCATAAGATTTTATATCAATTCAAGTTTGATGCAACTAAAAGCTTCTTTTGCTTGATATTTTCTGGATTTCAGACCCAAGTGGAGCACGGTCACTGGGGAGTTTGAAGCTACCCTACATGCATTTATAAAGATTTATTTTTATATCTTTGAATCTTTCTAACTTTGTTTTGTGAATTTTTGTCATTTATTTCTAATTTTGTTCTCAATTAATGGTAGGAACTCCATTTTGTTATAATATTGAAAATATGAAATCACTTTAATGACCAAATAGTGAATAATTCATCATTACCCACTGTATGCCCAATGATAGTAATAGAGAAACAGATATACATTATTAAACATATTTCCAAGATCAGACAGTTTTTTGAGTTCTTTAAAATTTGTAAGGTAAATAATACTGGTGCTATATAAACAATTACAAAGCAGAGAAAAAGGTGGAAAATTCCAACTGATGCTTGGTTCATTTTAGAAGATCCTCATACAAGTCCTGTTTCTTTCTGTACATGGTGGACACTCAATAAAACTTTAATGATGTGAAAGTTATTAACCATGCAAATAATTTTTTCATAATTTTTAAATTAGCTTCAAAATCCAAAGAGATATGGCTTCTATATATTAAGGATTATGATAACCATACATTTTCATTATCAATGGTGGGACACATTCTATCAGGGCTTATTAGTTGCTTTGATTAAACTGTGAATTATATTTGCTGTTGTTGCTCAGTTGCTACATTGTGTCCAACTCTTTGCAACCCTATGGACTATAGCATGCCAGGCTTCCCCATCCTTCACTGTCTCCCAGAGTTTGCTAAAATTAATGTCCATTGAGTCAGTGATGCTATATATGAGTTAGGTTTTGACTCTCCTAATCACTAAGAAACCACTCCAACTTAGTGATTTAGAATTAGACAACTTCTTACAGTCCAAAAACTACCATACAATTGTTAAACAATAAAAATTTTGCTTCCAAGAGTGAAAAGATGTTTATCATTTTATCAATCACAAACTTATGGTTAATTAAGTTATTTTAAACCAAAGCACAAAAGAAAACATAAAGTAGACATGAATTTTTTTTTTCCTTTTTTGTAAAATTTATTTTATTTTCTTAAACATTCAGAATTCTGCTTAGATATCCATGTTCAAACCTCATTCCTATCACTACTCTGTTAAAAAGCCATGGGGTGCTGAAAGGCCTGGTTTATCTTGTCTTTATTACTAGAACACTGTTTCACTTCATTAGAAATCATCAGAATAGACCATTCTGAAATGAAAACTTCTTTTTATTATTTTCTCTGTTAATCTGCCTTCTTTGAACTTGATTTTGGGACTGGATTCTTCTATCTGGTAACCTTGAGTAACTAAACTTTGCTTTTACATTAGAACAAATCTCCCATTTGTCTTACTTTGGCTTTTCAGGATCTTATAGCTAGAGTCATGCATCAATGTAATTCAGCTAATGTTATAGCTTTTATAGTTGATTGAAAAATTTACAATTATTTTTAGATAAATAAAATGAATAAATAATTAACTCACATATACACCAACAAAGCATTATTTTTCAAGTAAAAAATCCATTCAAAATTAGTGCATATGTATTTTATATTTTTTGTAACTTTTAAAAACACTTTTCATGATTTATATCATTATCCTCACAACAATAGCAACATAAGAAAGCAGGCAAAGAAGATATTTATTATCTCTGCTTTGGAGATAAAGCGTTTGGGGCACAAAAAATTAAATAATGGGACCAAGATTACTGAATAAATCAAGCCCATGATGGTATTAGCATTTAGATCTTCTAATTACGACCTCACAGATCTTTCTACTAGATTGATAATCTCCAATTTTTTGTGCCTTTATAAGTAAAATTCTAATTCAGTATTACCCCCAATATATGTGTACTGATTTATTTATAAGTTACATGCAGGTGCTATTACATTAATTCAGTATGTATATTTTATTTAAAAAACAAAAGAAATGCAAAAATATATAAATAGAAGAAAATAAAAGTTTCAAGCTTTTTTTTTTTATTTATTTTTACATAGCCTACTGAATCATAAACTTTTCCCTCTAGGTAAACTCTACCTACCTCATTTGGAGTCCTATCCACGACCTCTTGCTGAGTTAAGACATTTGAAGTCTAAATTACACCTGCAATATACTGATACCTGACAGTACTAGATAAGAAAATGAGTATCCATTATTGTGAAAATACATTCTTTCCTTTGTGTGCTTCTCTTGTTTGCATCTCTTCATTTATGCCTTCACTTTTTATTATTATGAAACAGAGTCATATTTTTCCCTAGATATTGAGGACAACAGATATTAAAGTAGCAGCTTGAAAAAGTTCCCATGGCCCGTTTACTAATGCCTTTTTCTCCAAATCATCTTGCTCTGAAAGATCTTGTGGGTCTTTCCAAAATCAAAAAACAGAGGTGCTTGTCTTTAAGCAGAAGTGACAGAGGGGGAAGTTCAACTAATGGTAAGTGAAAACCCTCAACACAGTAGGACAACTGCATGTTAGGCAGCTGCTATGGCACTGAACAGCCTCCTCACTTTCAAGCAAAAGTGCTTCCATGAACAGCTGTCCAAAGTGCCGGATGAGGCCATTAGTGGCAAGCTTGTATAGCGCAAAATGAATGCGCTTCACTCCATTTGAGCTAAGAAAGGGTTGGAGCTTTGGTGACGCAAATTGGGCTCCATTATCACTTAGCAGCTCTTTTGGAATCCCATATCCGGTGAATAGTCTTTCATTTTGGACTGGAGAGAGAACATTTCATAATAGCCTGTGCCATTTCAGGAGATTATAAGAGTACTAATGACTATGTACATGGTTTAGGAAAGCCTGCTTTCCACATTTGCTATTTGTTTAGCTAATACAAGAGTTTTAAAGATACTTATGTAATATCCATATTACATTAGATAACTATTCTTTAGCTGATATTACAAATCAGTCCTGATGTAATTACAGGCCAAGCATTTTTTTTTTTCAGATTTCACCATAATCTTTTGTAAAACTGTCAATCCCTTGTATCCACTGTCTTCAGTGAATGGTTAGCCTGTTTCAAAAAGTATAGAATATACTTTAAAAATATTTATTACATCAATTAAATGGTCATATAACACATCAATTTTCTAACCATCTCTATATATATTACAGAACAATAATAGTTAAAAAAAAACCCTAAAGGCATACTGTTTTATTTCTCTGTATGCATATTCAAATAATTAAACTTGAACTTTCTTTCACTTTTACATTGTGTCATTTCCAAGACCTCTAGGTACAATTTCAAATATTTTATTATAACATTTCTGCAATATTTATATATATTTACATTTATTCTTGGTGAGAAACTTAAAAAGCTATACATTAGTTTATCTCAATCATTTCTTTAAAAATACAGAAAATGCAAAGCTCGCCCTTCTTCTCTCATTAATTCACGTCTTCTCCCAAATGCTTTACATATTTATTTGTTTCAACATTGTTGCTCTCTTAGTCTTTGGGGTCAATGACATTTATTTCAGCATGAGATTTAACATTGCTTCCTAAATCCTTACTTTTTGTCCTTTTCCAGTGATTGTCAACTTGCTCTGAAAGTCTTTCATCATGGCACAGATTCAAATTTAACAATATTTATTTGAAAGATATTGTTGCTTTTCAAAACATGTATACTCACCATTACTACTGAGCATAATTTCCATATGTCCTCTTTCTTTGCCCTTTGGTTTCCATTTCTTGTAATGTCTCAAGGATCTGTATAACACTTTTGTGTCCTAATGCATAAAGTTCTATTTTTATGAGTATAGACGATCTTTCTTGCACATAAGTTACCTAGGGACTTCCCTGGTGACTCAATGATAAAGAACTTGCCTACCAATGCAGGGGACATGGGTTTGATTTCTAGGTCCAGAAGATTCCCTGGAGAAGAAAATGGCAACCTATTCCAGTATTCTTATATGGTAAATCCCATGGACAGAGGAGCCTGACAGGCTACAGTCTATGGGGTCACAGAGAGTCGGACATGACTGAGTAACTAACACTTTCACTTTCTTCATATTTGAGGATGTTGTGTTGGTTTCAGCTGTACAGCAAAGTGAACCATTTATATGTATACACATGTCTATTCTTTCTCAAAAAATTTTCCCATTTAGATTGTTACATACTATTGAATAGAGTTCCCTGTAATATACAGTAGATCTTTGTTAGTTATCCATTTTAAATATAGCAATGTGTACATGTACAAGGACTTTTAAAATGCCATTTCTTTACTAGTATTCTAAGCTTGTATTACGTCTGTTAGGTAAACTTTAATAATGTATAGTAAATAATTCCCAAGAAGATATAGCTTAACTTCTCCACAAAAATCATTTTTGAAATGAATGTTTTAAGATGTCCCCACAAATCTTTCTCTCATTATTGTACCAAGGTAGATCCCAGTTCCTTGGAAATTTACCAATTCAAGAGGCCATGAAAAGTGAAAGTGAAGTTGCTCAATCACGTCTGACTCTTTGTGACCCTATGGACTATAGCCTACAAGGCTTCTCCATCCATGGGATTTTCCAGGCAAGAGTACCAGAGTGGGTTGCCATTTCCTTCTCCAAGGGATCTTCCTGACCCAGGGATCAAACCTTGGTCTCCTGCATTACAGGCAGATGCTTTACCCTCTTAGCCACCAGGGAAGCCCTCAAGATGTCATAGTGAATATTATAGTCATTCTACCCCAACACCTGTATCGGGATTTACACAAAGTAGAGACTCAATATATATTTTTCAAATAAAGATGGATCCAGCAAAAAAAAAAAATCATTTAAAAAGATGCATTGATTTGCATATAGCCAAATATACATATTTACTAGCTAGAGTAAAACTGCCACTGATGCCTCAAACTTCTTATTTTAGCAGTCATTCTGGCATAACATCTAACTTAAAATTTCAGCTAGAAACACTGCCTTGATTTCAACAAGAAAAGTGGCCACCCTTGTCCTCTGATGGGCACAGAAGAAAGTTCTGTGAGTCTCCACAAACTTCTTCAGGATCTATGAGAGCTGTTAGCATGGCGTTGTGCTCTGAAGCAAAGAAAACTTTGCTCAGCAGATTCAGACAGAGGCAAGGGACTGTGTCAAGGGTAAGCCCAGAGTACTAGCCAATGTCACAGGCTGAGCTTACTTAAGAGGAGACCTGGAGTGTTATCTACAAAATGGACAGAAATTAGAAGAAGGAAATACAAGGAAGAAGTTGGTATGTTCATAGCTTTACCTATAGACAGCTTTAGATGGATTAGAGAAATATTCTTTTCATATTAAATAAATAAATACTGTGAGAAAATCTAGAAGGCAAGAGGTGATTTCCATTCTAAGTAAGGAAGTGTCCAAACTGTATCTTCCAAAATATCTTCCTGTGAAGATTAGCATAAAGAAAACTTCCACTAAATTTAACAGGATGGTACTGTGATTTTATTTGGGAATACATTCTTATGTCATAAACCCCTTGAGAGTATCAGATTGAATTTTAGCACTTTCAAGACTTGGAGACACTGGTTTTGCATCATGTTTCTCAGCCTTCTTGACCCACTAAATACTTCTTCTGCCGCCTCTTCCCCCATTTCACCCCTGCAAGTAACTTATCCAAGATAAGGAGCACACTTTAGGTAATTCCACTCCAAGAGTATGAACAGTTTTACTGTCAGAGCTCTTTTATAATCTATTCACTATGTATTTAAAAAATATTTAACAGTGCAAGCCTTGTGGTTTAATTACTTAGCCATAGTACCTAGGTAGCAAGCCTGAACGTAGCTGTCAAATACAACATGATCAAGATCAACGAGCTAACTTGGAATTTATAACTTGCTGTGGATATAAAAATTTTCCAAATGCTATCAGGTGAAAATTACCCTGAAAATATTCATCCTAAAATCTCTGAAAATACTTCTAAACCCTCTGATAATGAAGTATTTGCTTAAGGGGATATTTTTCTCTCAAGAATGACCAAAAAGTTATTAAAATAAAAGATAAACATAAATAAAATTGCTGGTAATTCTACTACCCACAGTAAAGACCATTCTTTTTTAAAATATGTAGCTAGAATCATAAAACTCTACAAAACTACACAGCAGTTCTGCCATCATATTGATAATAGGAGGGGAGAAAGAAAACAAATTGTGGTGCATAGCAATGATAAGAAGATGGAAAAAATCTAGCATAATTGCAAAAATATATCTGGCTCATGATTGCAAAGTTTCTTTTGGAAAGTACTTCAATACATCAGTTCAGTTCAGTTCAGTTCAGTCACTCAGTTGTGTCTGACTCTTTGTGACCCCGTGAACCACAACATGCCAGGCCTCCCTGTCCATCACCAACTCCCGAAGTCCACCCAAACCCATGTGCATCGAGTTAGTGATGCCATCCCACCATCTCATCCTCTGTCTTCCCTTTCTCCTTCTGCCATCAATCTTTCCCAGCATCAGGGTCTTTTCCAATAATTCAATTCTTCACATGAGGTGGCCAAAGTATTGGAGTTTCAGCTTCAACATCAGTCCTTCCAATGAACACCCAGGACTGATCTCCTTTAGGATGGACTTGTTGGATCTCCTTGCAGTCCAAGGGACTCTCAAGAGTCTTCTCCAGCACCACAGTTCAAAAGTATCAATTCTTGGGGGCTCAGCCTTTTTCACTGTCCAGCTCTCACATCCATACATGACTACTGGAAAAACCATAGCCTTGACTAGATGAACCTTTGTTGGCAAAGTAATGTCTCTGCTTTACAATTTGCTATCCAGGTTGGCCATAACTTTCCTACCAAGGAGTAGGCATCTTTTGATTTCATGGCTGCAATCATCATCTGTGGTGATTTTGGAGCCCCCCAAAATAAAGTCTGTCACTGTTTCCACTGTTACCCCATCTATTTCCCATGAAGTGATGGGACCAGATGCCATGATCTTAGTTTTCTTAATGTTGAGCCTTAGCCAACCTTTTCACTTTCAGCAAGAGGCTTTTTAGTTCCTCTTCACTTTCTGTCATAAGGGTGGTATTGTCTGCATATCTGAGGTTATTGATATTTCTCCCAGAAATCTTGATTCCAGCTTGTGGTTTTCCAGCCCAGCGCTTCTCATGATGCTGCATAGAAGTTAAATAAGCAGGGTGACAATATAGAGCCTTGACATACTCCTTTTCCTATTTGGAACCAGTCTGTTGTTTCATGTACAGTTCTAACTGTTGCTTCCTGACCTGCATACAGGTTTCTCAAGAGGAAGGTCAGATGGTCTGGTATTCCCATCTCTATCAGAATTTTCCACAGTTTATTGTGATCCACACAGTCTAAGGCTTTGGCATAGTCAATGAAGCAGAAGTAAATGTTTTTCTGGAATTCTCTTGCTTTTTCAAAAATCCAAAGGATGTTGGCAATTTGATCTCTGATTCCTCTGCCTTTTCTATAACCAGCTTGAACATCTGGAAGTTCACGGTTCATGTATTGCTGAAGCCTGGCTTGGAGAATTTTTAGCATTACTTTACTAGCATGTGAAATGAGTGTAATTGTGCAGTAGTTTGAGGATTCTTTGGAATTGCCTTTCTTTGGGATAGGAATGTAAACTGACCTTTTCCAGTCCTGTGGCCATTGCTGAGTTTTCCAAATTTGCTGACATATTGAGTGCAGCACTTTCACAGCATCACCTTTTAGGATTTGAAATAGCTCATATGGAATTCCATCACCTCCACTAGCTTTGTTTGTAATGATGCTTTTTAAGGCCCACTTGATTTCACATTCCAGGATGTCTGGCTCTAGCTGAGTGTGAGTGATCACACCATTGGGATTATTTGAGTTGTAAAGATCTTTTTTTGTACAGTTCTTCTGTGTATTCTTGCCACCTCTTCTTAATGTCTTCTGCTTCTGTTAGGTCCATACAATTTCTGTCCTTTATCGAGCCCATCTTTGCATGAAATGTTCCCTTGGTATCTCTAATTTTCTTGAAGAGATCTCTAGTGTTTCCCATTCTGTTGTTTTCCTCTATTTCTTTGCATTGATCTCTAAGGCAGGCTTGTTATCTCTCCTTGCTATTCTTTGGAACTCTGCATTCAGATGGGAATATCTTTCCTTTTCTCCTTTGCTTTTCACTTCTCTGTTTTCACAGCTATTTGTAAGGCCTCCTCAGACAGCCATTTTGCTTTTCTTTTTCTTGTGGATGGTCTTATTCCCTGTCTCCTGTACAATGTCGTGAACCTCCGTCCATAGTTCATCAGGCACTCCGTCTATCAGATCTAGTCCCTTAAATCTATTTCTCACTTCCTGTGTATAATTGTTAGGGATTTGATTTAGGTCATACCTGAATGGTCTAGTCGTTTTCCCTACTTTCTTCAATTTCAGTCTGAATTCAATGCATAGTACCTACAAAATCCAGAATAATCTTAATAAAATGGACAGAATTTTGAGGAGTCATTTCCAATGAAATAGATTCTATAACTTATTCTGTTAAAGTTACAGGTACCACCTTGTCTTACTTTATAAATACCACAGGCTTCACTCTCTCTTAATGGCTTAAATCCTTGTGGTTTCTCTATATCTCAAATGGGACAGTAAGAATTTAGGCAAGCTTTCTGGTCATATTGCAAAACTGTTACACATTTGGGGAAAGGTGAAGTTAATCTCAGAATCATGTGATTTCAGAGTTTGAGAGACTTGAGCATCCACCTAATTAATTTCTTAAGAAATACTGGTAGAAAAAAAAGTTCAAATCACATCATGAAAGGACTGGGGACAGGTCTGGGGATGTGAAGATTTACGAGTACACAGACATCTAGGTGAAATCATACAAATTACAGTTTCTTGTAAAGAAATGACTATATGTCTTAAATGGTGTTCTTCATCTAAAGGTCATGGACTGATCATGTTCAGTTGGTATAATCTTGAGGGTCTATGAGGTCTGTTTTAATGTGTATAAAAAATATTGGAGAGAAAGTTGCCTCTTATAATCTCCAAATAGCACATGCCTTTCATAACTTTTTCTGTTGATTTAAATTCAACTTTACGATACAAAAATAAATCTGTCTTAGAGACTAAGGCTGAAGAGGGTTGAAGAGGAATACAGAGTTCTTGTTGGCAACTCTAGTAGTAATGGCTGAAATCGACTTTTAATACTTCTTAATATGAAATCATTTTTCATATTTCATGAAGTTCATTAAACAAGCCAAAGTTAACATTTGTGAAAAAGGTGAATTTCCTAGGAGCTCATTGCCACTTTTGTTCTATTAATTCGGTTGCATATTTGAAGATGTACATTAGGAAATCCACTAATTTACTTCTTAGAAAAATATTAACCCCCAAATATTTTATTCTTTGGGGAAAACCACCCTCAGTGACAAGATGAATGTGTATTTATTGAAGCTACCGGAACCTTCAGTCCTCTGTGACATCATTATATAGGAAGGTAATCTGGTAGGCCTCTTAAAGAAGTGAAATAAAGAAGTGTTAGTCGTTCAGTTGTGTTTGACTGTTTGTGACCCCATGGCCTTTAGCCTACCAGGCTCCTCTGTCCACAGAGTTCTCCAGGCAAGAATACTGGAGTGAGTTGCCATGCCCTTCTCCAGGGGATCTTCCTGACCCAGGAATCGAACCTGGGTCTCCCACATTGCAGGCACTTTCTTTAACCTCTGCCACTACGGAACCCCAGGTAGGTCCCTAAAGGTTTTAGTCAATCTGAACTAGGGTTTCATTCTTAGTAGATCGTACATTCAATGAACCTTAAATAATTTAAATATATTTTGGAAATCATTTCTCAGTTTCATGCCATTTGTTGCATTTCAAATCCCTATCATCATGTGTCCATGCATAGATAATAACATAGTTTTAAGTAATAATGTTCCATCTTCTCTGAGTCTATCTTTTCTTCACTTTGGGGCTTTAAATTGGATGGCTTCAGCTCAACTTATTTCTCCCTGTCACTTCTGCACAGTACATATGTCCAGTTTTCCAACTTTCAGGATTTTCTCTTCCTTCTTTTCAAAAATCCTATTTTAGCTCAGTGGTTTTTTTTTTTTCTTTCTTGAGAGTTGCACCCCTGGATTACTCCTTATCTTCAATCGTTATCTTTCCAAACTAAACATTGTTTACATTGGAAACATTGTTTCTGGATTTGCAATTATCTGTTTTCACTTTTTTTTTTTTAATGAAAATCAATTCTAAACAGTTATCTTGCCCAGTAAAAATCATGACTATGATGGTTGAGAAAACTATCTGGTTATAAAGCCAGCTCTCACAGTCATGGCATAAACACAGACATCCTAAACATTCACTTCTTTAAAAATCATATTTTTTATAATACCAATGAACTAGAAGATGTTTGTGTGTCCATACACCCCACAGCTGCTACAGAGAACGATCACACTTTCTTTGCTATTTCTCTCTTCAAACTGGCAAACACACAATAGAAAAGTATATTGCCCTCATTTCTTTAGACCATATGTCCTCGCATCAGGCCTATTGTTTATACACTGTCACTTACTGCAGCTTTTTGTTGTATTCCCTCTTGGGCACCTTCAGTGGGGACAATTCTAGGACAACAAGAAAATAATATTCTAATTTTCCATCTGGAAAAATCAGTTCTCCCAGCCTTAATCTTTTTCTATGAAGAGAAATAGTGCTTGTTATCCCTGTGCTTTCAGTGAGTCAGAAGCAGTTTTGCCTTGATAACTTTATGTCTCTGTTGCATAGCAGAAGAATACTGGATTGGAAATCTTGGAACATATATTCTAACCTTGATTATCACAAACTAACTTTAGAAATTGTCTTTAAAAAGTCCTTTTCTCATATTTAAAAAAAAATTGAAAGGCGAAATTGGGCTATGCATCTTTCTTGTCTATGAATCTATTCTTTGTTTTCTCTCTCACAAAGGTATGATTCTGAATATCTTATATTTAATCCATATGGTCATAACTTTGAAACTGTCTCCTCATATGTCTTAATTTATGAATTCAGATTGCCTAAGATTTGTTAACAAATTATCTTATTCCATTTTGATCTTCTATCTGAGTTAATTAGAGTCATCTCAAAAAATTTTTTAGGATAAATCAGGATACCAGTTGGCAAATAAAGAAAACAATAAGTTAATTAACAGTGATTTAAACTATATATTCACAAATGATAACTTGGAGCATTTATGTGCCCATTTCAAAAATCAGAGCATTGGAAATATTTGGAGAGATCTGAGAACATACTATGCATTTGGTTATGTATCTCAAATACCCTTAATATCCTCTGTCAGATATTTGTTTTGTAATCATATAGATAATTCCTCAAAATATATTAATTTGAAATGATCATCTAATAACAAATTTAAGGTTTTTTTTCTTTCCTAGTTCGTAGTATAAGTTGCCTCTATAATGACTTGCATTACCTCTTTGTGGAAGCAGACTGAAAAGCCTTGGTTTTGAAGAGAAGTTTTAGATTAATGCATCCAAAATTCTAAGAGACACTACATATGAAAGAAAAGATTCCAAAGCCTCTTTTCAAAATGAAAGCAAAGTTTCACTTTAATACACAGCAAGACTTCACCAGCTGGCTGCATTGCATGTACTTGGCATTCTGGTTGCTAAGTTTATTAGGTATTTTATAGTCCTGGAAACTAAAGATAATGGAACTTGTTCCCACACACTTCATCAACAAAAATTGGGAGTCAGTCAAACTGCAGATATATGATGGAGGAGTGAGTGAGCCAGGAAACTCAGGCAAAAAAGAATCAATCTGATGCTTTAAAGAGATATTGTCAAGTATCTGTAATGTTTAGATTTTAATTTTTGTTTATTCTCCATTGATTGCAATGCCTTTTTAAAAGTGTACAAAAAGAGGTGTTTCCCTTTGGGTTATTTTCCTCTTCTACTAGGTTAAAATTCAAACTTTCCTCTATCTACTCCTACCCATTTCCACTTTAACACTTAGGAAATGGTACAGATTTTGGAATTCTTTTGTTCCCAAAGGCTATTTATTATGTAATCAAACTTTTAGAATAAATAATATTAAATTATAATTTTTTGGTTAAAAAATAGTCCAGTAGTTTCAACTATTAGGACACCCCAAGAAGCTATGTGTACCTAAGGATGGACTACAATATGTCTAATTTTCTACAATGAAGAGCAGTCAAAGAGATTTTGCAGTATCAAGAACATGTATTTATAAAAGAGATACTTCCTTTTTGAGCTGATATGTAATTTATGAGGAGCTTACTTGGCGGCACAGTGGTAAAGAATCTACTTGCCAATGCAGGGGATGCAAGAGACAGGTTCAGCCCCTGGGTCGGGAAGATCCCCTGGAGTAGGAAATGGCAACCCACTCCAGTATTCTTGCCTGGGGAATCCCAGGGACAGCAGAGCCTAGCGGGCTTTAGTTTATGGGGTTGCAAAGAGTTGGACACAACTGACCGACTGAGCATGCACACTCAATCTATGAGCCTGAATACTATCCAGCAGATGGTCAATATCCTCACCCCAAAACACTTAGAACAACATCTGGGTTGCCCTCAAAGGTATACTAATATTGATTGATAGAGTCTGGAATCTATCTATGCCTACAGCCAGTTTGGCTACTCTCTAGAAATATAATTTGGGGCAAATAGTTTCTCTTCTCTACATCACATTTCTTCATCTGTAAGACTGGATGATTGGAAGCCAATTAGACATATGAGTCCTAACATTAAAAAGAAAAACTTTGAAAGTATAACCAGCATTCAAATTTAGTAAAATATTACCTTGAATATTTGAGGATGCAGAGTTACAAGAGTAATGGAAAGAAAGGTAGAAGCATTCAATCATTTTCAGATTGGATACTTTGGGGCCTGTTTGTACCAATAAGCAAGAAAAATGCCTTAGTTTGGCATGTGGGGTGAGGGGAAAAAGCATCCAAGAAATGAAATTGGATAAATTTAGATGTTTTGTGATTGCAGCTACTGAACATGTTTTATACTGGCAGAATATGCTCTCTGATATTGGAATACCGTCAAAATCCATTTAAATCATGCCAGAGAAATGTTAAATGGTGATGAGAGGGCTGGAGTTTAAGCTGATAACAGTAGTAAAGACCTACTCACACTGACAAATTTGATGAGGGAATCTGACCTAGCAAATCATTCAAGGAATGAAAGAGCCTTCACATGACAGCTTTATCCTGGAATTCACAAGGGGATGACACTTTGGCAAGAAGCTATTCCCACCCCAACCCCAGTCCCTGCTGGAACATTTGAGGTTTTACAGTCAAATCACATCCAAGGAAAGAACCAATCTAATTTATAATCTGTGAGAAACATGAAGATAATAGTATAAATTTCTATGACTACTAACTGAAATGTTAACTTATGTATATGTGATGAATACTTTTTCTTTAAAATGGTATTAGAAATTAACTTACCTGAAGTAAATTGTCCCCCCCATCCCTTTTTTTTTTAACTTAATGAAGAGAAGCAGAAAGAGGCTATGTAGGAAATAAGGAAGAAAGAAAAAAGAAGATGGGAAAAGAGAAGAAAGTCATAAAATCAGAGATGATAGAAATGGAGGAGAGCCAGTAAGGGCAGAAAGAAGAAAAGAAAGAAGGAATCTCCTCTTCCTAGGAAATGAAAAGGAAAGATAGAAGGAAAATAGGCAAAGAAAGTGAAAGACAAACAGACAAGGTAGCCAAGTGGGTGAGTTTTGTCCAATCAACTGAAGGACTTAGTAGAACAAAAGGCTGACCTCCCTCAGGCAAAAAGAGAATTCTCCTTGACAGCCTTGAAATAGGCACATCAGGTCTACCAGGTTCTATAACAGCCTGCCAGTTTTCAGGTTTGAACTTGATATCCACCCTGCAAATTTGGACTTGCCAGCCTTGTAGTTATGTGATCCAATTCCTTCTTATAAAAATTTTCCATGTTTTTCTCTTACTGATTTATTTCTAGGGAAAACCAGGACTAATACAGGTTGCTTAACCCTTTCAATAGATTTAAAACTAAGCCTAATATAGTAAGCTGATTTGTTTCTTCAGCGGTTGCCATCAAGAGTTGTCCGGATTGCAAAACATGAGTTGTAGTATACGGAGTGTGTAAAAAAGAAGTTAGTATTTGGGTATACACGGTTTACAAAGGATTTGGAACCCAAGAGCTTTCTGTTAAATATTCTTCATGGTGTCAAATGAAACAAATGAAACCCTGCTGTTTATCCTGTGGTCATGAGGGAGGGACTCGAGACCAAAGGGAAGAGGCATTGCCTTATGGTGTTCACATTAAAGGTTGTAACTATACCTACTGCTGAGTACTGTTAATGAAGTCCTGCATATCAGTTATAATTAAGGCAAGATTTCCCATTTCATGAGGTACTCCTTCAAAGATTTTGAATGAAAGCATGTGAGGAGAATCGATACTTTTAATGATACCTTCAAGGTGATTTTGATACACATTAATGTTTAAGAACAATTGACCCAAGGCAGGGGAGCTAAAACCTCACATGAAAGAACTGATCTTAAAGACAAACAATTGTGGGGGAAGGGAAGAAAGAAAAGTTGATAGCCCAGAGTGTTATAACCAAGTGTAGACCAGTGTTTTTGTGCTACTGCGAGCATATAACAGCTGGTGTAGGTATTAACCATTAACTCAAAGCTGGTTAAAATAAAGTAAAAGCTTAGAGGAGGAACCTCAGCAGGAACTGACAGGAAAAATACTGCCATATTTTAAAACATTCCTCTAGAGTTAGAAACGTGGACCATAAGTGCTAGAACCACTCCACAGGAAAGGTCATATAAAGGAAACTGATGACAGATACAGACAAGATTAATTAATTGCTAACTTGTTTCCTTTCTTTCACAAAGGAAAAAGAAAAAAGCAGCATACTGAAAATGATTTTTAAAAAAAGCGTCATCATAGAAGTGAAGCCCCAGAAAGGACAAACGTTTATTATAGTTCACTTCCTCAAGATCACTGAAGTGCTTCACTGTTACTCCCTCACACACAAACACCTGTGCTGACAGTACTATGTACTTACTGCAAGATATAAAATCCGTGACATGCCCTCACACTTACATAATTATGTGACCAGGTAGAAAGCCAAGGCCATCTTCTTACCAAGAACCAGGGCTTTCATATTGCTAAACATGTTTGTTTTTGATTAATTTTTATTAGAGTATAGTTGCTTTACCTCCACCATAGTTGGGTCTCAGGTCAAACAACAGGAGGGAACACAGTCCTGCCCATAAACAGAAAACTGGGTTAAAGATTTACTGAGAATGGCCCTGATCATCAGAACAAGACACAGTTTTCCCCACAGTCAGTCTCTCCAATCAGAAAGCTTCCATAAGCCTCTTATTCTTACATGTCAGAGGGCAAACAGAATGAAAACCACAATCACAGAAAACTAATCAAACTGATCACATGAACCACATCCGTATCTAACTCAATGAAACTATGAGCCATGTCGTGTAAGACCACCCAAGACAGACTGGTCATGGTGGAGAGTTCTGACAATACCAGGTCCACTGGAGAAGGGAATGGCAAACCATTTCAGTACTCTTGCTTTGAGAACCCCAAGAACAGTATGAAAAGGCAAAAAGATAGGACACTGAAAAATGAACTCCCCAGGTCGGTAGGTGCCCAATATGCTACTGGAGAAGAGTGGAGAAATAACTCCAGAAAGAATGAAGAGATGGAGCCAAAGCAAAAACAATGCCCAGTTGTGAATGTGACTGGTGATGGAAGTAAGTTTGATGCTGTAAAGAACAATATTGTATAGGAAACTGGAATGTTAGGTCCGTGAATCAAGGTAAATTGGAAGTGGTCAAATAGGAGATGGAAAGGGTGAACATTGACATTTTAGGAATCAGCGAACTAAAAGGACTGGAATGGGTGAATTTAACTCAGATGACCATTATATCTAGTACTGCAAGCAAGAATCCCTTAGAAGAAATGGTGTAGCCATCATAGTCAACAAAAGAGTCCGAAATGCAGTATTTGGATGCAACCTCAAAAACGACAGAATGATCTTTGTTGTTTCCAAGGCAAACCATTCAATATCACAGTAGTCCAAGCCTATGCCCTGACCAGTAGTGCTGAAGAAGCTGAAGTTGGACGGTTCTATGAAGACCTACAAGAACTTCTAGAACTAACACCCAAAAAGGATGTTTTTTTCAACATTGGGGACTGGAATGCAAAAGTAGAAAGTCAAGAAACACCTGGAGTAACAGGCAAATTTGGCCTTGGAGTACAGAATGAAGCAGCTCAAGGGCTAACAGAGTTTTGCCAAGAGAATGCACTGGTCATAGCAAACACCCTCTTCCAACAACACAAGAGAAGACTTTACACATGGGCATCACCAGATGGTCAATACTGAAATCAGATTGATTATATTCTTTGCAGCCAAAGATGGAGAAACTCTATACAATCAACAAAAACAAGACCAGGAGCTGACTGTGGCTCAGATCATGAATTTCTTATTGCCAAATTCAGACTTAAATTTAAGAAAGTAGGGAAAACCACTAGATCATCCAGGTATGATCTAAATCAAATCCCTACAATTATACAGTGGAAGTAACAAATAGATTTAAGGGATTAGATCTGATAGACAGTGTGCCTGAAGAACTATGGACAGAGGTTTGTGACATTGTACAGGAGGCAGTGATCAAGACCATCCCCAAGAAAAAGAAATGCAAAAAGGCAGCAAAGCTATTTGAGGAGGCCTTACAAATAGCTGAGAAAAGAAGAGAAGCTAAAGGCAAAGGGGAAAAGGAAAGATATACCTATTTGAATGCAGAGTTCCAAAGAATAGCTAGGAGAGATAAGAAAGCCTTCCTCAGTGATCAATGCAAAGAAATAAAAGAAAACAATAGAATTGGAAAGACTAGAGATTTCTTCAAGAAAATTAGACATACCAAGGGAATATTTCATGCAAAGATGGGCAAATTAAAGGAAAGAAATGGTATGGATCTAACAGAAGCAGAAGATATTAAGAAAAGGTGGCAAGAAAAGACGGAACTGTACAAAAAACATTTTCATGACCCAGGAAACCACAATGGTGTGGTTACTCACCTAGAGCCAGATATCCTGGAATGCGAGGTCAAGTGGGCCTTAAGAAGCATCACTACAAACAAATCTAGTGGAGGTGATGGAATTCCAGTTGAGCTATTTCAAATCCTAAAAGATCATGCTGTGAAAGTGCTTATTCAATATGTCAGCAGATTTGGAAAACTCAGCAGTGGCCACAGGAATGGAAAAGGTCCGTTTTCATTTCCATCCCAAAGAAAGGCAATGCCAAAGAATGCTCAGACTACCACACAATTGCGCTCATCTCACACGCTACCAAAGTAATGCTCAAAACTCTCCATGTCAGGCTTCAACGGTATGTGAACCGTGAACTTCCAGATGTTCAAGCTGGATTTATAGAAGGTAGAGGAACCAGAGATCAAATTGCCAACATCAGTTGGATCATAGAAAAAGTGAGAGAATTCCAGAAAAACATCTACTTCTGCTTTATTGACTATGCCAAAGCCTTTGACTGTGTGGGTCACAACAAACTGAGGAAAATTCTTTAAGGGTTGGGAATACCAGACCTCCTGAGAAATCTGTATGCAGGTCAAGAAGCAACAGTTAGAAGTGGAAATGGAAAAGCAGACTGGTTCCAAATCAGGAAAGGAGTATGTCAAGGCTGTGTATTGTCACCCTGCTTATTTAAATTCTATTCAGAGTATATCATGCAAAATGCCAGTCTGGATGAAGCACAAGCTGGAATCAAGATTCCTGGGAGAAATATCAATAACCTCAGATATACAGATGACACCACCCTTATGGCAGAAAGCTAAGGGGAACTAAAGAGCCTATTAATGAAAGTGAAGGAGGAGAGTGAAAAAGTTGGCTAAAAACTCAACATTCAGAAAACTAAGGTCATGGCATCTGGTCCTATCACTCCATGCAAATAGATGGGGCAACAATGGAAACAGTGAGAGAAGTTTGTTTTTTGGGCTCCAAAATCACTGCAGAATGTAACTGCAGCCATGAAATTAAATGACACTTGTTGCTTGGAAGAAAAGCTATGAACAACCTAGACAGTAAATTAAAAAGCAGAAACATTACTTTGCCAACAAATATCCATCTAGTCAAAGCTATGGTTTTTCCAATAGTCACATGTGAATGTGAGAGGTGGACTATAAAGAAATTTGAGCACTGAAGAACTGATGCTTTTGAACTGTGGTGTTGGAGAAGACTCTTGAGACTGCAAGAAGATCCAACCAGTCCATCCTGAAGAAAATCAGTCCTGAATATTCACTGGGGGAAGGCTGATGCTGAAGCTTAAACTTCAATACTTTGGCCACCTGATGCATAGAACTGACTCATTGAACAGGACCCTGATTATGGGACAGATTGAAGGCAGGAGGAGAAGGGGATGACAGAGGATGAGATGGTTGTATGGCATCACCAACTCGATGGACATGAGCTTGAATAAGCTCTGAAAGTTGGTGATGGACAGGGAAGCCTGGCGTGCCACAGTCCATGCAGTCACAAAGAGTCAGACACAGCTGAGCGACTGAACTGAACTGACAGTTGCTTTACCATGATGTGGTAGTACCTGCTGTAGAGTGAAGTGAATCAGCCTTACGTATACACATATCACCTCCCTTTTGGTCTTCCTCACCACTGAGGTCATCTCAGTGCCTCCAGTAGAGTTCCCTGAGCAATGGTGGAACTAGTGGTAAAGAACCCGCCTGCCGATCAGGGGACTCAAGAGACGTGGCTTCAATCCCAAGGTCGTGAAGATCCCCTGGAGAAGGGCATGGCAACCCATTCCAGTATTCTTGCCTGGAGAATCCCATGGACAGAGAAGTCTGGAAAGCTACAGCTCATAAGGTTGCAAACAGTCAGACACAACTGAAGCGACTTGGTACACGTGCACACAGACTGTAGCCTGCCAGCCTTCTCTGTCCATGGGATTCTCCAGGCAAGAATATTGGAGTGGGTTGGATTTCCTTCTCCAGGGGATCTTCCCAACCCAGAGAGCAAACCCATGTCTCATTTGCGTTCTGCAGTGACAAGAGGGTTCTTTACCACTTCTGTTACCTGGGAAGCCCATTCTTAATAATAAGAAATAATTATTTTTAATAATAAGACTTATAAGGAATAATGTTTCTTTTCTTTATTTTCTTAACCAATATGACATTTCAGGGAACAGAACATATTTAAACATATGTAAACACACACACACTTTGTATTCGTTTCCTAAGGCTGCCATAACAAAAATACCAGAGCCGTGTGGCTTAAGCAGCAGTTTTGGAAGTTAGAAACCAAAAGATCCAAGTGTTGACTGGCTTGGTTTCTCCTGAGGCTGCTATCCTTGCCTTGCACATGGCCACGTCTTCACTGGGTACTCACAAACCCTTTCCTACATGTGTGCACACCCCTGGTGTTTCTCTGTGTTGTAATGTTCTTCTATTATGAGGACACTAGGAAGACTGGATTAAGTTCTAACCTAAAGGCCTCATTTGAACTTAGTTGCCTTTTTTTTTTATTTTTTGAGTTACTGGGGATTAGAGCTTCAATATGAGAATTTTGGGGACACTATCCAGCCATATATATATATATAATATATAATTAATAAACAAATAAAAGAATAAATTAACAGATTATATGCCAATGTGCTTAACCTGTGACTGTTACCACAAGTCAGTACTTAATAATAATTAAAATAAATGGGAACTTGAAAATATGACTGTAACATGGAAATGTGCAAATCTTGCTCTAGTACTCAGGCTGGGTGAGGAAAGATTGCAGCAGATATAGATGGAAGAGGTACAATAGTTTGCATAGTGACATGTTCTGCCTAGTTCATAATTTCAGCATCTTTTCTTCTGCCCCTTTATGCTCTCTTTACTCCAGTCACAGCTAACCTACTCATTCTGATTATAGCCCGTATTTTCTTTTGCTTTTATTTCTGTAAATGCATTTCCTTTGTGCTAAACATTCTTTTTTCCTCAGTGAGGCTAAATTGTATCTCTCCTTCAGGTCTTGACTTAAATATTTGATTTTTACTTTCCTAGGAAGTATTCACTGGCTGGCCCTCCTTTTCACATACAATCTGAATTATATGCCATCATAAATTTGGTCCATAATTGAATTTATCACATTGTACTGTAATTGTCCACACTAGACTCCCAATTCTAGAACCTATGTTTTTCCTGTCCACAAAAATTTCCCCATCATATCATGTATTGAAATAAATAAAACATAGAAGTTATTCAATAAAGATCTATTAAATAAAAGAATATATATATATATATATATATAAGAAATACATATATATGAAAACAGAACCATCAGTACTGAGAACAAATAAGGGTTCACTGAGAGCAAGCCATGCAGAAATTACCTCCTTCCCATTTTGCAAGGTGGTACACGAGTGAAATGTGAAGAATGATTTCAGCAATTTATAAGGCAAAATATCTAATTATCTATAGATATGCTAAAGGTGTAGAAATGCTGGGTAATAGTGCAATTTCCTGAATTCATAACAAGTTTTTAAAAATCTTTGCAGAAAGGAGAAATTAGTGGAGTCATGACCTCTAAGGTGAGCCGTTTGGTGACAAGCACAGTTTCCTTCATTAGCTCTGTCCTATTGAATGTTTTTATTGGCAAAGCTCTAATGAGATTGAAATGGTTAACCTATCAAATAGATTGAGTATTAATAATGATTTCAGGAGATGTAAAATGTTCTAATTTGAGAAATACTATTGAATTTTAAGGTTTTAATGCAAAAAGATTGGATTTAGTTATTAATATTATATAAGCAAAATATTAACAATACCTATTTTTTATTTGCCTGGAAATACAACATAAGAAAGCAATATAACACAGGTTCACATTTTACTCTAAGATAGAATTAATTCATTTCATAAGCTATTAATAATAACCTATGGTTTTTTAATAAATCGGTAGTGATAGGTATTTTATATACATTATATGAGTTAATTTACTTAATAACCCTGAAGTGTAAGTTCTATAATTCTTTCCTACTTTAGCATGGAGAAAGCTGTGATCTAAAAGTCTAATTTACTCATTCAGACTCGCACAGGCAATATGTTGTAGAAAGAAATTTGAACCCATGTCATTACGTTTCCTAACTTCATAATTTTAAATTCATTTGGGGGAACTCCCTGGTGGTCCACAGGTTAGGGCTCTGTACTTTCACTGCCAAGGGCCCCGATTCAATCCCTGGTGGGGGAACTATGATCTTGCAAGCAGCATGGCATATCCCTTCCCCAAAATGCAATTGAATTCACAATTAAAACAGAGTACAATTCTGATATTAAAGTTAACATTCTATTATAAGAATCTTTAATCTTAGCTGGAATTTAGGGTGCTATAACTTGAAGAAATATGTTTATATCTTTCTTCACTTCACAATTTATTCCTGAAATATTTTAGCACATTTTGAAACTTCACCTTCATTTTCAAAGGATAGTGTTTCAAAGACAGGGCCCATAGAGGTGGGCAGTGACAAAGCACTTCCAAATTTTGAATGCCGAAAGTGGTGACTGGTTGGCAGCTTTTTTTAAAGCAGACAAAGACTCTCATTCTGCTGCCTTTTTGCTGTTGTTTACTTTCATTTTATTTTCATTTTATCTAAAGCAGTTAACCATCTGCATTCTCATCAAACCTGGCAGATACAGTCTCATACTCGACAACCCTTCTAACATATGTTTTTAAGAATAAATTATTCCAGTTTTAAGAATAATGGTTTTAATTGGTTTCAAGATCCCTCTAATTACATAAAATTTGAATAAATATTTTATGTTACTTCTATATGTTATGATTCATCAATTCTTTATATTTAGATTCTAGTATTTAACCAAAGCAGGCAATTTCTCTGATCCAATTTTTCAAGTCCAATAAAACTAAAAACAGCATAAAATTCTGAGTAAAAATAGGTAATTGACTAAAGTCAATTCATAATTAAAGCTTTTATCCTATTAATCTACCTTAAAGATAAAATGTATAATGTTCCATTATCTCCAAGTTTTCCCTAATATCCACTTTTTCCTAACCCACTGTAACCCTGTAACTATGCACACTGACTATAAATACTGGGACCACCTCCTTCCTTTCTCTTCTTCCTCTTTTTTATGGTTCTAGGGTTCCATCCTGAGTGCTTCTAAGGACCCTAGAGAGTTAACTGAAATATTCTTTTATCTAAAATGGATTCATCAATACTCACCTGGTGTTTTCGCGATAATTATCATTGAACAAATACATCACTTTAACTAAGTCATTTATTCACAAATTCACTATCCCAAACACAACCAAAAATCTTGTAAGTAAGCGAAAAATAAAAAAAAATGTGCAAAGAAGGCAAAATCATTGCCCTAATATTTTTGCAGTCTTAGGACTAATGGCTAAATGTTTTGCTAAAGAGAAATGTAATTTATTCTTTCTTGTGAACATATTCACTGTATTTGGATCCTACAGTTTTGAAATTGATTTGAATGATTATCCTTTTAAACTAATATTTCTTAACTGTATATTTATTCCTGTTCAAATTCTCTATTGGCTCAGCTGGTAAAGAACCTGTCTGCCAATGCAGGAAACACAAGAGACGTGAGTTTGATCTCTGGGTCAGGAAGATCCCCTGGAGAAGGAAATGACAACCCACTCCAATATTCTTGCCTGGAAAATTCCATGGACAGAGGAGCCTGGCAAGCTAAAGTCCATGGGGTCACAAATAGTGTGACATGACTGAGTACACACGTGCACACACACAACCAAGTTACTGGTAAGTACCCTACAACTCAAATGCACAATTTTGCATACTTTAGTTACAACAACAAAATGCTTTGCCTTTACAAATTGATTTTGTTGATTTTAATTAACATTTGCATGACTGTGGTCAAAATTTGTGTTGCTAAAATGGCATTTTGGGTGCCAGGGCTTCCAAAACGAGAGTAGATCATGCTGTATACCTTAAAATAGAATATAGACTTTTGACTTGTAGGTCAATATAAACCTAGTAAATTTTCACAGTAACAGAATCTGTTAACTGATTATCATGGGAAAATGTCATCCATGCTATTTGCATAGACTGAGAGCATGATGTTCTCCATTGCCCCCTATAATAGCCACTCATTAAAGCCACTGAATCAACCTGAACCTTTAAATTTTAAACTGTGTTGTGTTATCTTAACACACAAATTCTGTTAATTTTGTGAATCTTGCACTTTTAGATTTTACTGATGTTATTCTAATCTATTAATTTCAAAGGCGAATTTAACATAAAGGAAATCTGTAACTGGGGTTCAGCATGTGTATTTGAAAGCTTTTTCTCTGACAGTAGTGGAACATTGTCTAGGTTCAGAATACATCATGGTATGAAAGAGAACTTTGGGGATATAATTTGTTGTTATATAAAATCAGTATCTATATACATTTTATATTATGCAATTTCTGATGTGGAATCATGGGACAACTCCCTTGCCTTCAAGAATTTTACAGTAGATGTTTTAAAAGACATAATAAAATACATTTATTTTGGTTTGAAACAACTTTAAATTTATTTCTATCATGACTTTAAAGCTTTCCAAATAGGGTATAAGAAAAACAGATTTCTCATATCCTACCTTGATTACTATAAAGGCTCTCTAGTCTTTGAAGCAAATTGCCGTTATAATTTAATAGTGTGATTACATAATTTATTGATATTATTATTAGCTCAATCATGATTTGTTGTCAACCCTGGAGAAACTCCATGATAATCAATTAATTCAGTTTCTGAGAATTATAAATGTGGAATTTATAAAGATAATGACAATACCTCAAGCCAATAACCAATCAACTGTACCCTGCTATGCTCAGGAATCACCAGAGTCTCTTGGAGTAAGGAAAGGATGTGTTTGTTTATAGTGGGCAGTCATGAATACCTTGCTATGGCTGATTACCACTCTGACTACTAGAAAATGGAAGCGTTATACACAACAGCATCTGCCGCGCTGGAGCACAGCAGTGCCCAGATTGTCTATTACAGAATTCCAGAGATTATTTGCCAGCAATAGACTTCATTTTGCCAATGGGTAATTTGCAGTTTGCTGTGTCATCAGAATCTGAACGTGTCACATCTTCTCCTCGTCACAGCCAATCCAATGGCAAAGTGGTACTGAAGCAGCTGTCAAGGATGGAAAAGAAAAAAAAAATACTACAGAGAAAGCACAAAGTGACAGCAGATGCTATGCAAATAAGCAGTGGACACAGAATCTGCACTTGCAGAGACGGTAACGTACAGACCCGTGTAGTTCCTGCCACCGCTTAATGTGGAGGCAATGCTGTGCTGCCTCAGATGAAATATCACAGGTGGATAAATCAAACAGCCAGTGAAGACTGAGGACGGGCTTGTAAAGAGAAATGGTAAGTGCTAGGTTATCTTCTAGAATACTACCTGTATGCTGGATGGAAATCACCAAACACACTTTTGGTAATTATGTCAGGGAAGAAAATGAAAATATGTTCCTACATTTAAGATTTATAATTGTTCATCATTATAAGCAAGTTCTACAAAGTAACTTATGGCAATGCTAATAAATGCTATTTTAAATACCTTTGTAATTTCTTCATGATTCAGACGTAAAGCAACATTTTTATTTCAAAAATGACAAGAAATAAATTTATGAATTTCAGTTCTTTAAAATTTGCCATAACTTTTTCTCACAAAGTATTGAAATGCTGTATTTTGAAAATTACCCAGCATCATTGCAGAATTATAAAACCTTTGAATTGTAATAAATTTGAGAAGTTATAGTCTTACAAGAATCCACTCCTCATGGAAAGCCCCTTTATAAATTCTTAGTAAATAGTCATTTATTATGTTATTTAAATTATTTGCATACATTTCAGTGGTGGAGATCTTACTTCCTCTTAAGGCTACCTATCATTTTTTGATAACACATATTTCATCAATGGCATATATTAAGCCAACATTTACTATCTTGTGACTAGCTTTCTGGTCACAGAGAAACAAAATCTCCACTGTTTCTTCCTTCTCATGTGTTCCCCAGGCTCAGTCACCCAGTTTTATCACAATTAGTCCCTTTCCATTGACTGCCCTGTATGTATTCCCTTTCATTCTAATTCCACCTCCCTAACTTATACTTCCCAACTCTGTCAGGACCAGTGGAATCAATTCCTGAGTGGCTTCCCTACTTTTAGTTTACTGGCTCTGCAGTTTTTACTAACATCAGAACCAGCTTACCTCTACAACACTGTTTGAGTTCTTCTCCTCGAAAATTCAGTGGACTATGAGAACAAAAATCAGAATTACTTTCATTATTAAAAGAGATAACAGGAGCTAAGTATCATCACACATGGAGGTTTTGATGGCCAGTAGGAAGATAAGCTTCTTCCATCAGTCATCAATTGGTACTTCTATCTCTAGGAAGCACATCAGTTGTGATCACTGTGCTGGACCTGAAGTGACACACATCACTGCCACTCAAATTCTGTGGTTAAATTTAGTCACGTGGCTCCACTTAGATGCAGACTAAAATTTTTGCAAACAAAATTGCAGAGTCTCTGCCTTGGCAGCAGCTTCCTCAGATCAGCCATTATAAATTATACATATAATACAGAATAAAACTGCAAATCCTTGGTAAAAAAATCGGTGTATATTTTTGTCCCACAACTATTAAAATTCCACAGTAGAGTACTTGAAGTAAGGTCTTCTCAATCTTTCATTTCAGCTTCAGCTTCCAACTTGATGTTCACAGGCCTTAGACTCCATTCACCACATTATTCTTTTTCGCAAGAGTACTTTTACTGCGACATCCCTATGTGTTTAGGCTTATTTTATTTTGGGAAACTTTATCATCCGCTCCCCCACTACTTCCATGAGCCTTTGAAATTCTAGTCCAATCAAGTCTCAGCTCAAATTATGTTCTTCTCTGAAATATCCCTTACTGTTCCCACTGTAATTAGCTCCTTCTAGATCACTTTCCAGAACTTACTTCTTTATTTTTGGCAGGGCTATTTATACATCTACCTCCAATATTTCCTCTATCTTCTTAAAAGTTTTAGCTTTTATTTTTTTCCCGTTGCCTTACTCTGTTGGGCATAGCATAGCATAACAGCTGTCACTTACTGACTCCATAATGCTTTGTGTCAGACAGCATTCGGAACTGTTTTTTTGTTACTGTAGATTATTCTACACAATCCCCACAAGAGCCAATGAGGTAGGCACTAAATTATCTGAATCTTTTAAGAAATAAATTGAGACACAGAATGGCAGAACACTTGTACAAACTCACATAGTAGTAAGTGGTGAGTTGGGATATGAATCCAGCCTGAGCCCAGAAGGCACATTCTCAATTGCTGTGTGATAGTAGTTGCAATAGTTGGTAATTCATTCTTTCTTCATAATATTATTTGGACAATCATATATCATTTTCATTTTTCTTTAAAATATTCTCCACTACAACAATTACTCAACGATTGTTATTTCCAAGGAGAAGCATCAACTGAAACTGTAATTCCTTTAGTCTTCAGTTATGAAATGAGTTGATATAATTGATACTCTTGCATGTTTTATTACATAGACTATTTGTTCTCAGGTCAATATAAAATGGCCTTCAAAAGTTAAGGAACTAATAATACAACACCAATTGTGAACTTGATTTCCCTAATTCTAAATTCTTTATCTTGTGAAATTATAGTTTCATTCATAATTATTCCTTGAATTTGAAAATTAATTACCTAAGTAATTTTATAGTACTTCATGGTATTTTTTTCCTGTCTTGATGCCTGCAAGCAAACAGTGTAAAATAGGATAAATTTTGTTTGCCGAGTAAGTAAAAATATGCCAAAAATGCTAGATAGCTCTACATTTGCATGCAAAGATATGTTCCTCCAGGTTGACATCAGTAGTCCTTTTCCATTTAGTCATATTTGTTTTTATCTCTCTTCTGCATCTTTGTCTGGTGACTTGTTTTCACATCAATAGCAATATATAATGTCCAACCATAAAAACAAACATCTTCCATTTGTGCATATGTAAGAGAGAGAAAGGGAACAAGTGCATTCAAAATCATGAATTTATGAGCAAGATAGATCATGACAGGATAAAAATCTAAAATGCAATCAGAATGATTTCCCAACACTTACACATCTGATGTTCCTAGGACTCCAGATCATATTCACTGTTGGAGGAGATCATCAAGAGGAGTCAACCACTGCGGTTGACGAATGAACTCGGTCCTCATGCCCAGCCCTGTCGTTGGAATGTACGTTCTCTTCACTGTTCCCGTAGGTGGAGCGGTTTAAAGGTCACAGCCTTGAGAACACAAAGACCATCTGAATGGTATACATGAGTTCACCCAGTTAAGACTGCTATATAAACCTATAAGGTTGCAGAGATCTACTCATGTTGTGGTGGTCCAATACAAGCTTCATAAGTAAGTTCTCTTCTTTATTAAACCTACCAGTCTGGAATGGTCTGCCTCTTCTTTTGGTCTCTCCTTGCTCTCCATGTATGGGGGCCAATCTGTGAATCAAGATACATTTTTCTTAATGTGGAAATTTATTTATATATATATATGTATAAATTAATTTGCATAATGTTTTATTTATTCAAGCAATTTAAGTCAGAAAACAAACATATTATACATTGAATTAACAAGCTTATTTCTATTTTAGTCACCAAATATATAGACCAACATACTGGGGGGAGCTTCCCTGGAGAATTCCATGGACAGAGGAGCCCAATGGGGCTCAGTCTGTAGGGTTGCAAAGAGTCAGACACGACTTTTTCCCCAATACCTTTTTTACTTTCTCTGGAGATATGCTTACTATGCAATCTTTCTTGAAGTCATACACAAAAATTTTGATGAGCATGAAATGAATCTGAGTATGAGAGTCTACACTGATAGTCTCCACTTAAGAAGTAGGGAAGGAAATGGCAACCACTCCAGTATTCTTGCCTGGAAAATCCCATGGACAGAGGAACCTGGCAGGCTACCATCCATGGGGTCACAAGAGTCAGACATGACTTAGCAACTAAACCACCACCACCACTGGTAAAGAAGAGATGGAGCTCTTTCAGTTCAGTTCGGTTCAGTCACTCAGTTGTGTCTGACTCTTTATGATGCTATGGACTGCAGCACGCCAGGTCTCCCTGTCCATCACTTACTCCCAAAGCTTACTCAAACTCATGTCCATCAAATTGGTGATGCCATCCAACCATCTCATCCTCTATTGTCCCCTTCTCCTCCTGCCCACAATCTTTTCCAACATCAGGTTCTTTTCCACTGAGTCGGTTCTTCGCATCAGGTGGCCAAAGTATTGGCGTTTCAGCTTCAGCATCAGTCCTTCTGATGAATATTTAGGACTGATTTCCTTTAGGATGGGCTGATTTGATCTCCTTGCAGTCCAAGGGACTCTCAAGAGTCTTCTCCAACATCACTTTAAACAATCTTTGAAGTATTTAAATACATCTTTAAAGGAAAGCTCTTTAAATATATCTTATCCCACTGTAAGATATATATGATTGCTTATTTTATTTTACTTCTGAGTTTCTGTGTGTTTTTGTGTGCTTGTGTATGTCAGGGGTGAGGGGTTATTTGATATAGTTGAAATGATGCTTTAAGAATATCGTTGTCCTATTCTGTCTTATTATATCATGTATTTTCTGAAGTTTGTATTTGTGAATGAAAATTTGAGACAGCTATTTTTAAAGTGTTCTATAAAGAATGCTATTTTAAGTTTTCATTTCTCACTGTATTTTTATGGTATACAGTTTATATGATTGGTTAATTAGCAATAGAGTCAGTGAATATTATTTAACAATTTAGTGTTTTCAAGAGTGGCATTATGTAAAGCACTGTGATATATAGCAATGATCTTAGGCAGTATTTATCCTCAAGATATATGATTAATTTGGAAAAAAATGATTCATGCTACATTCAGAATCTTACTTCTTGAACCAGGGATTGAATCCATGCCCCTTTCAGTAGTACAGAATCTTAACCACTGAGCTACCAGGAAGTCCCCCAAAATAAACAATTTAAAACAAAAATTGGATTGATTCCCAGTTTAGGGCATTACAACTTAAAAATTCCACACCAATTTGTTCTTTATCAGTATGTTTGTTTCCTATCCTATTGAAACAAACTGATAATTATTGCTAAAGTCTTGGCAAACAAAATTCCTTCACAACAAGGTAAATATATAAATATTAAAAGTTAGAAATTAGAATTATAAACACAGAAGTAATTGTATTTCTCAAAAGCTTGGGATTAGAATTCTGTACTTTCAATGTAGACTTGTTCACAAAGGAGGAATAAATTAAAGATGATCACTTGGGTTCACTTTCACAGTTGAAGTTTTAATTGGAATTATTATTGAAATAATTATAGATTCACAAATGTTTGTGAGAACTATTATAGAGTATTTCATGTATGTGTACACTTATCCAGTTTTTCCAGTATTAACATTTTGAAAAACTGTAGTATAAAAACCAGGGTATTGACATTAATACAATTCAATGACCTTATTCAGATTTTTCCAGATAAGTAATACTTGTCCTTGTGTGTGTGTGTGTGTATGTGTGTGTGTGTGTGTGTAGTTCTATGTAATTTTATCACATCTAGGTTTGTGTATCTACCAAGGCAGTCAAGATGCTGAACAATTTCATCATCACAAAGATCCCTTGGATTTCATTTGTATAATCAAGTCCATTTCCCCAGCAAACCCTAGCCTCTGGTGAGCACTAGTCTGTCCTCCATTTCTAAAATTTAGTCATTACAAAAATATCATACATACTGAATGAAATGGGATATAATCTTAATTTTTTTTCATTCAGCAAATTCCCTGATGTAGATGCATCTGAATTGTAACATGTATCAATAGTTCATTTCTTCTTATTGATGGGTAGTGTTCCACACTATGTATGCACTAAAATTTGTTTAATCTTTCATCTGTTGAAGGAAATCTGGGCTGATTACAGCTTTGGCTGTGACAAATTATGCTGCTTTAAACATTCATGTACATATTTTCTGTGTGTACATGGTTTTTGTTTCTCTGGGATAGATGCCCAAGGGTGCAATTGTTGGGTCTTTTGATAGCAATTTTAAACTGTCAAAATTTTTTTCCACTTTGGAAGTTTTGTATTCCCATCAACAATATATGAGTGACCCATTGTTTTATTCATGCTTGCTGGCATTTAGTGTTATAACTGTTTTTAGAAGCCATTTTGACAAGTCTATAGTGACATATCATCATGCTATTAGTTTACGTTTTCCTCATGGCAAATGATGTTGACCATATTTCCATGTGCTTATTTGACACTTTTATCCTCTTCAGTGAAATGTTTCTTTTTCATACCTTTTGCCCATTTTTCTAATTGGATTATTCCCACTATGAAGTTTTGAGATTTCTTTCCATAATCTAACAGCTTCCCTGGTGGCTCAGACGGTAAAGCATCTGTCTGCCTGCAATGCAGGAGACTCGGGTTCAATCCCTGGGTCAGGAAGATCCCCTGGAGAAGGAAATGGCAATCCACTCCAGTACTCTCACCTGAAAAATTCCATGGACTGAGGAGCCTGGTAGGCTATAGTCCATGTGTAGACACCTTCCCCTCTTTTCTGGGCTCAGGTATGTGGTGAATTAGCTTCCTGTTGCTGCTATACCAAATTACCACAAACGTGTTGTTCTGTTGTTTAATCTCCTAGTTGTGTCCAACCCTTTGCGACCCCATGGACTGTGGCTCACCAGGCTCCTCTGTCCATGGGATTTTCCAGGCAAGAATATTGGACTGGGTTGCCATTTCCCTCTGCAGGGGCTCTTCCTGACCCAGGGCTGAACCTGCATCTCCTGCATTGGCGTATACTTTTAATAAGTCTAAAAACTCTTTGCCTAATCTAGCTAGTGAATATTTTCTCTTCTGTGTTTTTTGAAATGTTTTATAGCTTTACATTTAAGTCCATAATTTTTCATTAATTTCATGTAAGGTTTAAGATTACGTTTGAGATTTACTAGTTTACCTAATGTATGTATAATTGCTCCAGTATCATTTGTTGAAAGATATGTCATGCCATTGCACCATTTGATTGCTTTTGCACCTTAGTCAGAAATCAGTTAAACATATTTATGTGGTCTTTTCTCTGAATTCATTATTCTGTTCCATTGATAGATGTCTGTTCTTTTGCTAATCCTACAAAGTCTTTATTTCTGTAGCTATATTGTACACCTTAATATTGGATAAAGTGACTCCTCTAACTCTGTTCTTTGGCAGGATCGTGTTAGCTATTCTAGGGCCTATGTCATTCCACTGTAGATTTTCTGTTTTGAAAATGATATATTGAGGGTAGCGTTTTGGTTTTTATCCTGCTAAGTGTTCTCTGAACTTCCTGGATCTGTGGTTTGGTGCCTGACATTAACTTGAAGAAATTCTTAGTCATTATTGTCTGTCACTTCTCTCTGGTATTTCTATTATGCGTGTGTTATATTTTTTGTGGTTGTCCCACAGTCCTGAGATATTCTAGTCTGTGTTTTTCCATCTTTGTTCTCTTTACTTTTTGAGGATTCTATGATACATCCTCTAACTCGGAGATTCTGTTCTCATCCATGTCTAGCCCACTAAGAAGAGAGTAAAAGTCTACTAAGAAATCAAAGACATGTTTATTTCCGTTACAGTGTTTTCAATCTCACTCTTCTTTGGACCTCTTCTTTAGGATTTCCATCTCACTGCTTACATTGCCCATCTATTCTTTCATATCCTCTACCTTATCTGTTAGCCCTCAGCATATTGATCATAGTTGTTTCACAGTTCCAGCCTGATAATTCCAACATCCCTATCATGTCTTATTCTGACGCTTTTTCTGTCCCTTCAAATTATGGCTTTTAAATTTTAGTATGCCTAATAAATTTTTGTTGATATCCAGACATGTTTTAGTGGTTAACAGGAACTGCTGCACACAGGTTTTTAGTGAGGTGGTGTAAGCTGTCAGGGAATGGGAAGTGTTCTATAGTCCTATAACTAGGCCTTTGTCTCTAATATAGCTCATTTGTCCAGAGTATGAACTTCACAAGTGTTTTTTTCTCTACCTGTTTTAATTCTCCTTTAGGTGTTACAGAAAAGGAGTTGGAGATTTCCTTTCCCCTAGATCAGTTTGGTTCTTTCAATACCCTAGCAACCTAGGCTCTGGTTAACTAGTTTTCCCCAATGGCAGGTCTTGTTAAGAAAAAGAAGTATTCTAGCATATTTCAAAGTTTGTTTCAAAGAATATTTCAATATTTCAAAGCATATTTCATCTTCTCCCTGCTGGAAGCTCAAAAGGATTTCCCCCCTAATATTTACTGTGAATACCTGACTGAGTTTCTAGATATAAATGTTATATATATTATGGGGACCTTGTTAAGACTAGGTTCCACTGAATTTTTAAAATTAATTAATGTATTTTAATTAGAGGCTAATCACTTTACAATATTGTGGTGGTTTTTGCCGTATATCAACATGAATTAGCTACAAGTGTACATGTGGCCCCCATCCTGAACCTCCCTCCCACATCCCTCCACATTCTATCCCTCTGGGTTGTCTCAGACCACTGGCTTTGAGTGCCCTTCATGCATCGAGCTTGCACTGGTCATCTATTTTGCATATGGTAATATACGTGTTTTGATACTATTCTCTCAAATCATCCCACCTTCACCTTCTCCCACAGAGTCCAAAAGTCTGTTCTTTACATCTGTGTCTTTTTTTGGGTCTTGCATATAGGGTCGTCATTACCATCTTTCTAAATTGCATATATATGCATTAATATATTGCATTGTTGTTTCTCTTTCTGACTTACTTCACTCTGTACAGTAAGGTCCAGTTTCATCCACCTCATCAGAACTGACTCAAATACGTTCTTTCTTATGGCTGAGTAATATTCCATTGTCCACTTAAGTTTTTAGCTTTTACAGTTTTCCACACATTGCCTTTAGCAATTCATCAATTACAGTTCTGGTTTCCCAGGCTCTGGTTCCCTTGGTGGTTTTCCCTTATGAGTCTCTGCTCTGGTTAATCTGTGACTCCCTGTATTTCCCTGTTGCTTTGAGGGCAGCGACTTGTCTGTGTCCTTCTTTCGCTGTAGACTGCAAAAAGAGATGGCTTTTCAGTCTGTTCAAATTTGCAATTATTTTAGGATGGGATTTTGACTTCCAAGCTCCTTACATATGGAACCAGCCAATACTTTTTATATATTGTTGAATTCAGTTTGCTAATATGTTATTAAGCATTTTGTGTCTAAGTTCATAGAATATAATAGTATGTAGTTATTAATATATTCTATTGTATTCTCTCTGTCTTTTTTTTTTTTTTTGGTTCTGATGCCAGAGACTTGTGAAGATATTACAATATAAGGAAAACCAGATAAGTCAGGTAAGGCAGAATATATGCTATCATCTCAAATTTCTAAATATATAGGCATATCTAAACATGTGCAGAAAGTATATATGCCAGAAATATTAAGTCATTATTTCTAGATGGAAGATAATGAGTGATTTTTATTTTTCTCCTATGTTTTTGTGTAACTTCCAAATTTCCTGCAGTGTGTATTTCGCACATCTTTGTATTATTATCTGAAAGTAAATAGGAAACAAGATAATAGAAAGAATTTATTTGTGGTGGGGAGAAGATGAAATGCATGAGGAAACATGGCTAGTGCTATTAGGAGCACATTATTAGACTTCCCTGGTGGCTCGGATGGTAAAGAATCTGCCTGCAATGCAGGAGACATGGGTTCAATCCCTGAGTAGGGAAAATCCCCTGGAGAAAGAAATGGCAACCTACTCCAATATTCTTGTCTGGAGAATCCCATGGACAGAGGAGCCTGGTGGGCTACAGTCCACAGGGTCGCAAAGAGTCAGACACAACTGAGTGACTAAGACGCACACACAAACTTCTGTTTTCAGATATTATCCTTCCAAAAGAAGAATTCAGAAGAGAGGATTCATGTAGCTATATCCTTCTCTGTAGTGGCAGGATAACTTAGAACAACTGAAACTAACAAAAGGCAAACAAAGTTTAAAAAAGAGAAATGGACTTTCTGATTTAAAGACACAGCCGCTGAAGTAGTGTGTCATCCCAGGGGAAGCTTTGCTCTTACCCTTGGAAGTTTCTGTCTCAGATGCATGCATAAGACACCATTGATGAAATAGATATAAAGGCCTGAAAACAATTACCCCTCAGAACATTTTTCTAATGTCCTGCATTCTTTCTTTGTCTCCTCCCCAACTTTTGCTATGTAAAAATGCTCTAAAAATGATAAACAATTCTATCCTAATCCTAGACTGGTAATATGTAAGAGTAATCCAGAGTAGTTCAGAACATGGCTATAGCAATCTCAGGAACAGTTTATTCACTATCTCAAATCTCAGTGTCACAAGCAGCACCAAAACCAGAACTATGCCTTTGTCATCTTGAATGTATCCGATGCCAGTTTGGGCTGGCCTAAATGTGAAGGGCAACAACGGAAGTAGGAGCATGCAGGGATAGTTGCAGTGTTCACCGAACAACTGAAAAATTAAAGCTCAGAAGGGACTAAAAACAGAGAAACATTAGTGATATCAGCAGAAGAAATGAATGAAAGCTATCTTTAGTCCTTTGCTATTCACTTCATTGGAAAAAGACTCCTATCTCCTTTTCCGTCTTAAATTCCTCAGGTTGGAGGATGTGTGCCAGAGAGGGAGAAATTTAATTGTGCAATTCATGTGAGGCATCCACTTTTAGTCCTGTGGACAAACAAAACCTGACTGTTGTGGACACGTTGGGAGGGTGATTTGGACAGCGATGATTATTTCACAGGGCATTTTATCTCTTAGTTGCTCAACTTAATACATTTCTCTAATACACAGTTCAAAAACTTCCCCCAGCTGACATATCCATTGTCATATGTACTACTATAAAGGCACTCATGATTATGAGATATCTCTAAATGGAGACAATCTAAAGTTCATCTAACTTCTACATTTAAAGAAAATTCCATGCAATAGTAGCAGAATACATGTTCTTCTCAAGCACATATGGAATATTTTCCAGGATAGATCAAATATCAGGCTGCTAAACAAATTTTAATATATTTGAGAGGACTGAAATCATATTAAGAATCTTTTCTGTCCAAAATGGTATGAAGACAGAAATCAATTACAAGAAGAAAATTGGAAAATTTCCAAGTACGTAGAAATTAAACAATATTCTCCTGAGAAACCAATGGGCCAAAGAAAAAAATAAAAAGAGAAATAAGAAAAATATGAAATAAATGAAAACAGAAAAAACAATGTATCAAAATTTATGAATGTGTCTGTGTGTGTGTTAAGTCACTTCAGTTGTGTCCAACTCTGCCAAAATTTATAAGTAAAACAAAAGGAGTTTTAAGAGGAAAGTTTACTGTGATAAACTCCTACATTAGAAAAAAAGCTCACTGTGGTATAAAATAAACAACCTAAATTTACAAACAAATAAACTAGAAAAAGAAAAACAAACTTAGCACAAAGAAAATTATCACAAGGAAGCAAATAACAACGATCAGAGCAGAAAGAATAAAATAGAGACTAAAAAGACAGTAGAAGTCATCTGGGCCTGAACTTTTTTGTTGGGAGGGTTTGATTAATTGTTCAATCTCCTTAATAGAATCCATCTGTTCAGATTTCCCATTTCTTCATGATTCAGTCTTGGTAGATCGTATGTTTCTAGGAATTTATTTCTTCTAGGCTGTCCATTATGTCGGCATATAATTGTTTATAGTGGTCTCTTATGATCCCTGTATTTCTGTGGTATCATTCATAATATCTCCTCTTTTGTTTCTGGTTTTATTTATTTGAAGCACTGGTCAAAGGTTTGTCAATTTTATTTTGTGAGAAGTAGCTCTTAGTTGTGTTGATCTTTTCTATTGTCTTTTTAGTCTTTATTTCATTTGTTTTCACCTTGGTCTTTATTTCCTCCCTCTACTTCCTTCTTTTTATTGGGAATTTTCAAACATGAGAGTATGTTCACAGAAAAGTAATTTCTCAGTTATAAACTTGAGCTAGCATACAAATCTTTCTTCGTTATCCTCTCATTCCTCCAAAGCCTATCTAAAACAGCCCAAGTCTACCTAGCTAGTGTATGAATTGGGCCGCTCAGATCATATTCAGAGCATATCAGCACAATTAAAATAGTTTTATGATAAATTAAAAGTCATCAGAATGTACTTTTAAGAATGGACTTACTAATATTGGTATTAAGAGGGTCATATTAAGATTAATAGCTCGGTATATTTCAACATATCCATTTTGATTGGCAATTTTTTTTTTTTTTTTTTTGCATTTGGAGTTTGAGTCTTGGTGTCACAGTTTGGATGTGAAACCCAACAAAACTTTTGTTCTCTCTCCTTAAATATCCCAGCCAGTGAAGCTATGAGCCACGCCGTGCGGATCACCCAAGATGGATGGGTCATGGTGGAGAGTGCTAACAAAACGTGGTCCTCTGGAGAAAGGAATGGCAAACCACTTCAGCGTTCTTGCCTTGAGAAACCCATTAACAGCATAAAAAGGCAAAAAGTGATCACAACGGAAGATGAGCTGCCCAGGTCAGTAGGTGTCCAATATACTACTGGGGAAGAGTGGAGAAATAGCTCCAGAAATAATGAAGAGGCTGGGCCAAAGTGGAAATGGCGCTAATTGTGAATGTGCCTGGTGGTGAAAGTAAAGTCCGATACCATAAAGAACAATATTGCATAGAAACCTGGAATGTTAGGTCCATGAATCAGGGTAAATTGTACACAGTAAAGCAGAAGATGGAAAGAATGAACATCGACATTTTAGGAATCTAAAATGGACGGGGATGAGTGAATTTAATTCAGAAGGAAATTACAACTTTTAGACAAGTTGGAAAATGAAAAATAACCTGTTAGAGTTGTCAAATTAATTTATCTTAATTTATAGTAAACTAATAATTCCCAAAACATCTTAATCATATGAACAGTCTTAGGAAGTTAAGAAATAAAGCAATACAAATTAATTCATAGCACATAATCAAAATATCTCATACAGGTGCATACAAATACTAAGAATATCACAAAGGGCAAATTATCACAAAGTACCAAAGAATCAACCACAGGCTACCATGTCCTAAGTTTCTGCAACAGCATCCTTGTATCTTCACTTGCCCTGCTAAAGGATTTCATGCAATGTAGTTGAGTGGCTTTAAAAAAAATAAATGAACCAGAGCATATCACCCCCTGGAATTCCCAGGTGGTGCTCATGGTAAAGAATCTGCCTGCCAAAGCAGAAGACATAAGAGATGTGAGTTCTATCCCTGGGCTGGGAAGATCCCTTGAAGGAGGGCATGGCAACCTACTTACTCCAGTATTCTTGCCTGGAGAATCCCATGGACAGAGGAGCCTGGCGGGCTACAGTCCATGGGGTTGAGTCGGATACAACTGAAGCAACTTAGCATGCATGCATGCATGTAGAAGGTATAAAGTGGATTATACAGGACTTGAATGTACTTTACTTTATAAGTTTAACTTTCAGACCATGTAAATACTTCACATATTAATAAAAAAGTTTTATGTTTAATATCCCCCAAATGAAATGAAAAATAAACTTATAAGCCTAACTATGATTAACAGGAGGAATTATTCAAATTGAATAATTTTGTTTAAAGAAATTATTTGATTTTACATCGCTAATGGGATATGTGCTACAGACAAAAGAACTCAGTAAAAATCTTAAACTGTTTAGTAATCACGTTGTTAGTGGTAGAGTTAATATGATTGCTGTGAGATGGTTAGAGTATATTTTAGAACCAATAAAGGCAAGAATTGTATTCATATCAATAGGAAATAATATTGCATCATGAGTGGAAGAAGATGTGTATGTGAGTCAATATAATTTGTGTAGTGCTGAATTTGACTTGAAAGTATAAGAATAAACTCAAGATATATTTTATATTAAAAGAAAACCCGTAGAACTATATGTAAAGAAAGGCCTAGAAATAATGATTGATTCTGTGAAAATGAATAATTCTTAGTGTCTAAAGTTTGTTTTTTAAATACTATTCCTTTTAAAACTACACATCTCTCTTTGGAGAAATGGTTAATTTCAGACCTGAGTGTGAAATATATGTCTGAAACATCAGATCATACCAGGAAGCTATAAAGTTAAGACAGACTATTGAATCATGACAGTAAGACTCAGAGGCCAAACCACTTGCAAAAGATGGGACCTCCTGAATTTCTATAATATAATTATGATTACTATGCACTCAATTGTAAAATATATTTAAATCCATGAGTTTATAACAATATTCAAGAACACTTTGGTTACTTGTGGAAGATATTAGACATCGAATTACCAGTTGAAAACAGTTAAGAAAAGGGGAAGAATCAAACATTCATCTTACTGTTTCTATACAAATTGTATCTTATGATAATACTTGAAGGCATAGTTCTATATTTGTAGAAATATTCTACCTCATTAATGAAGAAGAAATGATAGGATTGGCATTTTATATTTTATGATCTTATTAAATTTGTTAAATTACTGACTCTAACTAATATTCATTCTAAGCTGGTAATATTTTTTAAAAAGGGATCGCCAACATTATGTGACTTCTGAATAAAGTTCACACAGCACAGCTATGACAGGAAGACAAGAAGGAGGAGGAGGAGGTGGATAAGGTGGAGGAGAGGGGGAGCAACAGCAGCAGCAGGGGAGGCAGAAGCGAAGAAGCAGAGGAAGAGGAAGAAGGGAAGGGGAAGAAGAATCTGCGCGAGTTTGTGAGTCTGTCAATTTCCAGATAACACAATGAAAGTGAAAACATGCACTCTGATGTACTCCATGGGAATATAATCAGCAAACTCTAGACTAGGGAAAATTCTGTATGATTATATATTTTATTCAACAACAACCAACAGAAAAGAAATGTGAGAGAACTGAGGAGAGGAGAGAGGGGGCACGGAAAGGAAATACACATAAAAAGAATCATAAGATAAATATCAAAAATTATAATCTTTTGATCTATAAATTCTGTTTCAAGCAAACGATAATTGTTTTAATTGACCACCAGGAAAACTGGTGGTCACAAGGTGGCTAGTTGGTCACACTAAGAAATTATTATTTACTTTTAAATAATTGATAAGAGTCATTTGTAAAGTATGTTTTCTTTTTCATTTTTTTACTTCATTGAGGTATTGTTGATTTATAATGTTGTGTTAGTTTCTGGCATACAGCAAAGTGAAGTGACTCAGTTATACATTTATATATTCTTTTCCATTATGGTTTATTGCAGAATATTGAATGTAGTTCTCTATGCTATCCAAGAGGACCTTGTTTTTTATCCATTATGTGTACAATAGTTTGTATCTGCTAATCCCAGATCTTGATCCTCTGTCTTCCCGCTGCCCACCTTGGCAACCACAGTCTGCTCTCTACGTCTGAGTCTGTTTCTGTTTGGTAGATAAGTTCATTTGTGTCGTATTTTAGATTCTAAATAGAAGGGATATAATACGATATTTGTCCATGTCTGACTTGTTTCACTTAGTATGCTAATCTCTAGGTTAATCCATGTTGCTGCAAATGGATTATTTCATTCTTTTTAATTGACGCATAATAAAATACATGTAGGTGGAATTATGGGAAATTTGTTTCAAAATAATTCAGGCTGGGGAAATGGGTAGGGTATTGATAAAACCAGATTGACTGTGTGTTATTGATTGTTGACACTGGAAATGGATATATAGGATTCACTATGTTACTCTTTCCACTTTGTATACCTCTGAAAATTTTCATAATTAGAAACGTAAAGGGTTTTAAAACAACAAAATACACAATGGAAAATGTAAATGTTGGTGTCACTGAAGCACCTTTAATCATATACCACTAATGTGTGGCAAACTTCTGAATATTTCAAGTCTTGTATATATTTTTGTTAAAGGCAAAATGTGACACTGAAAATTTGGTGTTGGCACTGTAGTTTACATAAAAGATATTCTTAAGTATATCTTATAAAAGAGTGGTAGAAAAAATTATAATCACTATTTAATGACCTAGCATCTTCAATTAACCATCTCTAGGAAAGAATATATTACCCTAGGAAGAGTCCCAAGAGAACAAAGAAGAGAAAACATCACTAAGACATATTAGAGGAGGCAGCAACTTGTATTAATTAGGCTACAAACTCAAAGGAAGGGTTTGTGACTTTATCTATCTATGTAAATACCTGTCTACCTATATCTGTCTCTTTTAGAATTTACTTCAGAATATAGATGGCAGTCAAAATTATGCATATTAAAAGTTATTTGAATTGAGAACAAAATTAGACTTTCTCATGTAACATAACTCATTTGGTTAATTGTTTTTATGGTAAGAATGGACTTTGCTAATCAATTTGTATCCCATAACTTGAGTTAAATATATAGCTCAAGATTTTGATGGAAATATGTTTGAAGCACATGGTAAGATAAATGCAGTTTGTTTAAAAACTGCATTGGCAAAGGATAGTAAAATTTGTAATATTTTGATTTTTCCAACACTTTTTGATCAGACTGGGCTAAATAAGATGCCTCTAGCTGAAAATGTAGCAACATCATCAATAATCATTACTGAATCTTTTGAAATGATTTTCAAAAACTGAGAAAGTAAATGACCATGGTAACTGACTAACAAATCTTCTTGCCATTTAGGCAGCTTTTAATAATTTGCTTTTAGTAAACCTGAAGGAGCTGTTTGATCAGTAAGAATAATTTTTTATGATATACCACTATGTGATTTTAGGTATAAAACTAAGAGGACGTAAAACAGATGTGTTGCTAAAGTAACCGAACTCTTCCATTTCAATCTGCATCTTCTATAAGGAAGGGGTCATGTTAGTCCCTCAGTCCTGTCTGACTCTTTGCAGCCCCATGGACTGTAACCCCCCAGGCTCCTCTATCCATGGAATTCTTCGGGCGAGGATACTGGAGAGCATTGCCATTCCCTTCCCCTGGGGATCTTCCTGACCCAGGGATCAAACTCGAGTCTCCGGCAAAAGTATTTGTAAATCTCATACCCATGAAGACAAATAATATAGAATTCAGGCTGAACACTGCTTCCTTTTAACCAAAGTATTCATTTGTGTATGAATAAAATAAGTTTTAGAAGTCCAGCTTACTACATTAACAGATACTTTTCCAATATGTTTTATTTTTAATAATCAAACTGATCATATACTTTTAATCAGTTGCTTAAATAACCAGTATGATTTTAATTCTATTGACATTTTCATATTTTTTTTCCAAATTCAGACTCGCAAATGCACAGGCACACAGCACACATTTAAGCTGCAGATATGTATGGTCTGTGATTAGTAAGTCCTTTAAACATAAAAATATATTACATGAAAATAGAATTATGTTGTAAAAGTGATACTGGAATACACAAATATGAAAAATTCCATGTAGCTTTTGACTATACTGTCTTTTAGTATAGTATAATTTTAATGGACTGAGGTATAAATTTAATGCTATAGTCTTTATATTCAGTTGTATACAATGAAAAAGTCATATAACAGTCTGAATTTATATTTATCATACACATAAATTATAACTTGCTATAGGTTATATAACTTTAGTTATGAAATTTTAGATGTCAATTTAAAAATTTTCTAGGGCTATGTAAAAAATTATTTTAAAGGTGTCAGACTAAAAATACTGTGAAAACTGCTACTGAATAATCCAACCCCATATTAGTGAACAGATTAAATAAAGTGCCTCAGTGTTGCCAAATTACAGAGGGATTTCAAGTAAATCCGTGAGAAACGGCCCCATCAGGGCATCTCTCTATCACTTAATTTCAATCCCTCCTCTGTGGCTTTTTCTTGCAGTGAAACCTCATTGCATTTATGACTAATGATTTCCTGCCATGTGTGGGAAACTTGTAAGATACCCATGGATGCTTTCCCAAGCGACAGAGGTTTCCCACCTTTCTCTCCCTATGGAGCTCAGTTAGATTTCCTACCATGGTGATAATCGGGCTTGCTCTTGTTTGACTCACTTGAAGCAAGTCATGATTTCTATGATTTTTTGTCTTTTTAGTTTCCTGAACTACCTTGGTCACACTCTGAATAATCAGGATTTGTATTCATCGAAGTCGTAGTTACCCAATCACCTAAAAGCTCAAATCTTTGAGCTCCATAGTGCACCACAGCAAGACCCAGAGAACTGATAATTAGAACAAGAAATTTTAATTTACTTTCGAAAGCCTTTATCCTATATGAATCCAAGAGTTTCTTTATCAAACTGCGCTCATTCTATCTTTGTCTTTATTGCATAATCTACAATACAGTCAAGCAACACCTACATTTTATTATTCAACACAGGATGGTCCAATCAGAGTCAGATGAGGGAAGATGATTTATGGCAGAGAAGAAAGCAAATAAAAGTTTTCTAAGGGAAGAGTCTGCAAAGTTGGTGGCAACGCAGCCAGGCAGCATGTGAGCAAAACGTTTAAGGGAATATTTTATTTTTATTTATGTTGGCTATGAAATAAATATTGCATAGTTGAATCAGTGGATTTTATGTGTCAGGCACTATTTCCTGCTGCACCCAATCACTGCAGAGCTGTCAAAAGCAAAGTGTGCATTTGAAGAGGCTACACTCTCTGAATGAAGGAGACAGAAAAAAGTCAGCAGGGTTGACAAAATGCATCCTGATGAGTGCCTCTCCCTGTCTTTCTAAAGATTTTTGATTTTATTCCAATTTTAGCAAATGTGAGGTTTGAATAAAAAAGTAATTGAAGGCAACTGTTTCAAAAGGATGTAGAGGGGGAAAAGGGAAGACTTGTATTTTCTAAGCAGATGGCATTACGCAGGTGTAATGCATGGCCGAAGAAAAGTAAGATAGAATGGTTTCATGGCAGATTGGACATCCCTGTCTCACTCGATAGCAGAATGCATAGAATGTGATGAGATGAGCATTTTATATCGTGGGTGTCTGGTCACCGACCTGTATGTTACAACCGCATCAGTCTAGATGAGCATCAGGAAGAGGCAAATGAGAGTGCCCAGAAAGCAGCAAATGTCAGGAGGGTACAGGCAGAGAAGAAGTGGTAATTCAGCGAGGCTCCTGCACAGAATGTGGTTGGAATTATATGACAGAAGGGTGGCTTATGATAAGGCTAGGGAAGACCCAGCACATGCACCTGAGATTTGGACTAGGGTTTTAAGGCTGCTTTTCTGGGCAGGCCTCTTGGTATTCTCTGCTTCCTCTGCTTCGTTCCTGAGAGTCAGCGCTCTGGAGACTGAGATATTGGCTTTTGGCTGTTTATTATTAATTGCCGAATACTGTTGCTGCTGTTATGTGACTCAAGAGCCTGAAGGGATGATTAATTAAAGGCTTGGCTCTCCGTGCACCTAAACCTTGCTGTAATACTAACAGTCCATTCGGAGTATCCCTTAATACTGTACAGATACTGAAATTATTCCCACCTCCTCACAGATGTAGCATACACACATTCTCACTAATGTGTTCAGCTCAGTTAAATTGAATGCTGTTTTAAAAAATGACCACTGATTTCTGTGCTCTTAAAAAAAATTCCCTTTTTACACTGTAATGAAATAGGTTGAAATAATACTAAGTAGTTAGTCTGGTATCACTTCCGCACCTTTGATACTGTTATAGTAGTGGGAATACTGTTTGGCCTAAGAGGTATCAGATACATGGGCTACCCTAAATGGGTTAACTGATTTTGAGAGTCAAAAACCTTCACAAGGTCGCAAGGATGTTTTCTTCTGTCCTGCATTCAGACACATTGGAGATACCCGGGCCTAAGCATGCGTCCTTGTGTTTGCCTCTCCCATGCTTCTGCTGGCTCCCAGCCTAAGCTGGTTGAAAGGAGTGAATTTCGAATGGTGAAATTATAGGCGTTTTGACAGGCCAGTGGAGAGAGATTCGGAGGGTGGGGCGCTTCCCAGCATCTCTCAAATTTCATTGACAACAAACAGTAGGGTTTAATTTCTTCAGTCCAGGTTTTAGCAGGATTCTTGTCAGTCACAGACATTCAGAGAACACCTGCCCTGTATACAATATTGCTCTTCACATACTAATTCCCTTCCTGACACTTGACGATTTTTATAAAGAAAGATGGGAGGCAGAATATTTCCTCTGTAGGATGGAAATTTGATTCATCGCAATTTACTTATATAGAGTACAATTCCACTCGGATAAAGCTTGGTTCCTATGGTATTCATTGTAAAGGAATCTTGCCTACACCTCAATTTATGCCGGCTTCTTAATTTTCATAAAGGAGGATATTTGTAGTTCAATCTTTTAAGTGTATTTGGGTAGGATTTTCACATAAGTCCAAGAGTATAGAGCATTGTTGAAAACAGCTGTAACTGATTCCTATCTTCTTTGTATAGAAAAATGGGGAAGATGGAGAAGCTAAAAACCTGTGATCACGCCATTCACATTATTTACAGCCTGCATTCTAGCACAATGTAAAACCCATATGTCTCTTTTATCTTTTGATTGCTCTCTGAGGTGGGACTGTTTTTCCCAGTTTACTTCAGCTATTGTTTTTCCTTCATAAAATGGTTCTTGCTGCTGGGGAATCTGTGAATTGACTACATTCTCACAAAACAGGCTTCTTACTACATTTCCTCTGTGTTCTCTGGTGGCCAAGTTAGACACAGTCCAACACAGATTGGAGGAAGAACCCTGAGGATTATACATTGCAGCGCTTTTATTCATGGGCTGGGTCAGTGTCTTATAAAAAATGTGGTAAATAAATCTAATCTCTTTAAGATGCTATAATGATAATCAAAGTGAAATAATAGTCTCAATTCTTAGAATAAAAAAATCTGAGATAATCTTGTAAACATGATTTTTCTAATTGTGCCTCAATGCTTCACTTGTTAAGACAGGGACTCAAAATATTTATTTGAGAGATTATGTTCTGTGTAGCACAATCATTGAAAAGAAAAATTTCTAAGGTATACAGTCATCTCTCAGTATCCACAGGAGGTTGGTTTCAGGTCCCCCGTAGACACCAAAATAGAAAGATGGTCAAATCTCTTAAATAAAATGGCCCAGTATTTGCATAGAACCTAGGTACATCCTCCCATACCCTTTAAATCATCTCTAGATTCCTTATAATACCTAATACAAAATATGTAAGCAGCTGCAAATACAATGTAAATGCTATGTAAATAGTTGCCAGAGTATAGCAAATTCAAGTTTTGCTTTTTTTGGAAGTTTCTGGATTTAAAAAGCATATATTTTCTATCCATGGTTGGTTGAATTTGCATATGCAGAACCTGTGAATACAGAGGGCTAACTGCAACTGACATACAATATACTGCACTATTTAAAGTGTACAGTTTGAGAAGTTGTGTACATACCTGCGAAACCACTATTGCAATCAACAGGGTGAATTTAGCCATCACCTCCCAAATTTATCTGATACTCTCACTCCCTATTCCCACCCCCATCTCTCAGACAATAACCAATCTGCTTTATGTCATTGTATTTTTGCATACATTTTCTTGATTCCATACTAAATGGAATAAATCAGAATGCCCAGGGTTTTTTTTTTTAGGGGAGGGAAGGTGTCTTGTTTATTTCACCTAGCATGTAATTAACAGTGGGGTCTGGCTGCTTGCTATTCAAAAGCCAATAAGGAGGTCAGGTTGATAGAAAGGAAAGTTTGCTTTATTTTGGATGCCAGCAGTGGCGGAAGCGGGGGGAGTAGGGGACCATGTCTGTCCAGAGGCTGACTCCTCATCAATGACAATCAGCAAGAGCAAGAGCTTTTATAGATGGAGGGAGGAAGGGCTACATCAGAAACAGCACAGTCAACTCTGATAGTCATCTTGAAATCAGTCACTGGTGGTCTGACTGCCGTCACCTTGATTGTCTTAAGTACCATTAATCTTTAGTTCCCTGGTCTGTTTCCATTTCCTGAGGCCTATTCTTGGCAGCGTGACAGCTAATGTCATGGACACAGTTCAGTCATCTTGTAGTTAACTTCAATCTGGTGGGGGTTTCAGTATCTATAAGACAACTCTCAGGATATGGCTCAGAATATCATCTATAGGCCTTGAGAAGGAACTAAAGGTCCTTGACTATGCTTCATTACTGTTGTTCAGTCACTAAGTCACATCTGACTGTGACCCCATGAATTACAGTTCATCAGGCTTCCCCTTCCTTCACTAGTCCCCAGAGTTTGGCCAAAATCATGTCCATTGAGTCAGTGATGTCATCCAACCATCTCATCCTCTGTTGCCCCCTTCTCCTCCTGCCCTCAATCTTTCCCAGCATCATGGTCTTTAGCAATGACTATGCTTAACTACATTATTATTATTTGTCTCCTTTGACTATTTTCCATTGTTTCTGCATGTCCTCACTTCTCTGATGAAGCATATTCTTTGGCTGAAATTTTTCCACAACAAACTACAAGCAGAGGACATGGATTGCAAGGACCATAGAGTCTTGCTCTGTTTCAGCATAAGTATTTGAATAATTTATTCATGTTGTAAGTATCAACAGGCCATTTCATTTTATTGCTGCATAGTTGTCCACTGTAAAGACAGATCATGATTTGTTTATCCATTCACCTATACATGGACCTGTTTTGTTTCCATTTAGGCTGTAGAAAATAAATATGCTATGAGCATTTGTGTGCAAGTCTTTAAATGAATATGTGTTTTCCAATGCCCTTTCCATAGATATTGGTTAAATACCTAGAAATGGAATATGTGCATCTCTGATATTTTTAAAAAAGACTAACACAATGTTTTCCACAGTGGTTGTATCAATTTACATTCCCACCAGAAAGTTAAATAAATTCTACTGACTCCACATTCTCACCAACATTCAGTATAAGCCTTTTTAAATTATAGCCATCTCAATAACTATGTGGTGCATCTTGTTGTGCTTTTAGTCTATTGTTTTAATTATTCTGTGCTTATTCATTAGGAAGATGGGCTTTGGGTTGATGAGTAGCAAGAATAAAACTGTTTAGTTTCCCAGACATCTCTATCACCACAGAGAGCTCAGAGAAGCTGAAAGAATTGTGTATTTTCTCTTTATTCTCTCTACAATTTAATTTCTTTTATTTATTTATTATTTACTATTATAATGACTTTATATTGCATTTGGAAAAGTTACATAAAAAGAATAAGTATTCATGAATTTTTTTTAACCTTGTCATCTTTACCACTCACATTTTGCTCTAATTCATTCATTTTATCAATCATAATAAAATTACTAACATTTTCAAAAGACTAATGGTATGGTCCAGGATTAAGATATATAGTCTCATATATCTTATATGATTATTTCAATAATTTTATAAATAGAAACTTTTTCCCATTACATAAATTTTAAAAATAAACTTGACTTAGAACAGGCACATATCATAGAACTAGTAATTAGCATAGCCCAGACTTGATTCTGTGTGATTCTGACTCCAAGGCTGTATTTTCAGCTGCTTCAAGACAGTATTTTGAATTATCAGGTTTCTTTAAAAGTAAAATTGAAAAGAAAATGGGCAACTAAGTTTTAAAGGTATTGAAAGAAATTCTTCATCAGAGATCAGAAAGCTAATGCAATAAGAGTAATTAGAAATATGGAATAAACAGACTTGGAATAATCAGAATGGCATAATGAACTCATACTGTGAAGCTATGGTTCTTATATAGCCTCCAATAAAACACCTATGACACTTAGGTCAAATTATTTCATTCTTCTGACTTCATTTAACATATCTCAGATGAGACTCTGTTAGAAAAACTCTAAGACAAATGACATCTCTGAAATATTTTACTGTATTTTGGATGGAGAAGTAGTAAAATGGTTGGAATGATTTCCCAACTTTCATCTCTGAGGTGATATCATTCAAAGCTAACAGAGATAAATCACAGGAAGATATAAAATTGTTGACTGGTCAAAATATTGCAGGGGCACACTGGATCAGCAAAGTCAGGTAAGACATTTAGAAAAAAGAAACAATTGTACTGGAGTGATTGACTATAAAGTCTTACTCTATTCAGAGGAAAGTTTTGGTTTGTTAAACCCTGATTCTTAAAGATATTAGCCCAAAGGTCATGTGAAATTCTGGGCTGAATGAAGCTCAAGTTGGAATCAAAATTTCTGGGAGAAATATCAATAACCTCAGATATACAGATGACACCACCGTAATGACAGAAAGCAAAGAGGAACTAAAGAGCCTCTTGTGAAGGTGAAAGAAGAAAGTGAAAAAGTTGGCTTAAAACTCAACATTCAAAAAACTAAGATCATGGCATCTGATCCCATCACTTCATGGCAAATAGATGGGGAAACAGTGATAGACTTTATTTTCTTGGGCTCCAAAATCACTGAGGATGGTGATTGCAGCCATGAATTTAAAAGACACTTGCTCCATGGAAGAAAAGCAATGACAAACTTAGACAACATATTAAAAAGCAGAGACATCACTTTGCCGACAAAGGTCCATATAGTCAAAGCTACAGTTTTTCCAGTAGACATGTATAGTTGTGAGAATTGGACCATAACGAAGGCTGAGTGCTGAAGAATCAATGCTTTCTAACTGTGGTGCTGGACAAGACTCCTGAGAGTCCCTTGGACTGCAAGGAGATCAAACTAGTCAATCCTAAAGGCAATCAACACTGAATATTCATTGGAAGGACTGATGCTGAAGCTAGTACTCCAATACCTTGGCCATCTGATTCAAAGAGCCAACTCATTGTAAAAGACCCTGATGCTAAGAAAGATTGAGGGCAGCAGGAGAAGGAGACGACAGAGGATGAGGTGGTTGGATGGCATGTTCAACTCAATGGACATGAGCTTGAACAAACTCAGGAAGATAGTGAAGGACAGGGAAGCCTGACATGCTGCACTTCATGGGGTCACAAAGGGTTGGACATGACTGTGACTGAACAACTACATATATATATATATATGGGCTTCCCCTGTGGCTCAGCTGGTAAAGGATTTGCCTGCAATATGGGAGACCTGGGCTCAACCCCTGGGTTGGGAAGATCCCCTGGAGAAGGGAAAAGCTACCTATTCCAGTATTCTGGGCTGGAGAATTCCATTGACTGTGTATAGTCCATGGGTCGCAAAGAGTCAGACACAACTAAGCGACTTTCTTATTTCTTATTATTTGTCTTATACATATATATGGGCTTCCCAGGTGGTGCTAGTGGTAAGACAACCCGTCTGCCAGTGCAGGGGACATAAGAGATATGGGTTCAATCCCTAGGTCTGGAAGATTCCTTGGAGAAGGGCACGGCAACCCACTCCAGTATTCTTGCCTGGCAAATCCCATGGACAGAAGAGCCTGGCAGGCTACAATCCTAGGGGTTGCAAGAGCTGGATGTTAATGAAGTGACTTCCATACATGCACACTCATATACATATATGATCCATAAATTAAACTGAGATTCACCACAACTATAAACCTTTCTCTTTGTTCATTACAGCTGCAGACATTGAAAGGCAGCTAGTGATGTTCTAGGGAAACTTAACCAAGATATTAAAGATTCTCTCTGAATGTCTATGATTGAAAAGATTAAAAACAACATAAAATAATAAAAAAACCCTGAGAATTCTATATTTGAACTTTCAAAATAGTTAAAGGTATAGAAGATGGAAAGAAAACTTGCTCATGAAATCCATGGATTGTAGAACTTAATTGCTGATTTTAGGAGAAACCAAAATAACTTTTTTTCTACTATAGATTACAATACATGAAGTTCATTATCACCTTTTGTGGGACAGAGTTGTTGAAACATACTAAATTTAATGGGGATGATTCTGCAGAAACAATTGGATATTTGAGTCATAATTGAATATTGAATTAATATAAGCATTTCTTACAGACTTTTTTATTTTGTAGTTGATCTTGGACAATAATTTGAGTTTTCTTCTGAAACCACTGATAACAGCAGTGGAAAAAACTTTATAGTACTTTTAGTTCAATTTTCTCATTTTACACTTGAAGCAAATGAGCCTCAGAAATGTGCAGAAAGTTGATCACATCATAAAAGACAGCCAGCATTTCAACAAACAGTTTTTAGAATTACTCTCAGGCACAGAAGATTTGTGTGAACTTTGACATGGTACCGAGGCTAAGACTCAATTTCTTCATATGTAACATGAAAATATTAAAGGGCATAACTAAAATTTTGAGGAATAATTTAAGTAACTTATATTTCACAAAATCTAAGACAATATTTATTCTAGTAATCACCCTTATTTAGTATCATTAAACAATAAAAGGACTTCCCCAGTGGCTCAATGGTTAAAGAATCTGCCTGCAATGCAGGGGTCACAGTACCATCCCTGGGCTGGGAGGACCCCTGGAGGAGAGCAAGCACCTCACTCCAGTATTCTTGCCTGGAGAATCCCATGGACTGAGGAGCCTGGCGGGCTACAAAGAGTAGCCTGCATCACAGAGTCAGATAGGATCTAAGCAACTTAGCACACATGCATGCACTCAAGAGAAAAAACACTATAATTCTTTATTTCACTTAGAATTTTCTACATATGTAAAGAGACCTTTTAAGGTTTATTAAAATTAAAATATAAGAAAAATACATTGGTTTAGGTATTACCAAAATGTACAATTTTCAGAGCCTATTTTAAGTCACTTTGAAACTCAAATTGGTTAATGTCCATATTGTTGCTCTTTTGTTTTATTAAATCACAGTGTGGTTCTCTGTGCCATTGAAAGTGTTGGTGTTGAAGTATTTTTTTAAGAAAATGATGCATTGTTATCTCTAAGATTTTTCCCCATGTGTTAACACTTGTTCTGGAATTGTTGATACTGGCAATTTACTATTTATCTAAGCATAAAATTTTATTTTTACTCTCATTTCAATCACAGAATGTGGGAAATGTGAGCAACTTTTATTCAGAGTCAACAGAAAGTTTCTGACAATTTGATGTTTAATGTCAATGCTGGTTTTGCCCCATAGAAAAATCAATCATATTTGCCCTTGGTTTCTTTGAAGTTTCCCTCATCTTTTTTAAGAAATCCAGCAGTATTCCTACCATTTAGTTATAACGCCTTGTTTATGATAGGCAATCCTTTCGTATATAGATCAGAAATAAGACAAAATAGAGATTATTGTGGTTATGAGTATGTTCCTTTTTTAGATCCTGAAAGCGTTTTGTTATGGCTTTTCAAGAAAATACAGAATTATGCTCATTCCTCTGGTGAAGTTTTCATCCACGAACACATTTAGAATTCATTTCCATGTTTATCTGCATACACTGTTTCATATATACAGCCTTCTTCATACATAATTCTTTTCAATACCTTGACTCAGTATAATATTTTTAAACTCATTTAAAATAGCAGTTAAGCTTAACATATGTGGTAGAACTAAGTGAGTTGAAACCAAGAAAAATTTGAGCAGCAATGAACTAATTTGCACATGTGCAGGAAATGTTAAGTAGACAATTGTTTTGCATACAAAGATTGTAAAAGATTTTCTATTTTAAGAAGAATTCATTTCAAAAGATATCAAAATATGAAAAATGGCTATTACAAAATTAAATATGGCCTATTAAGCATTTAACAACATCTGGCTTATAAAAGTTCAATAAATGGTAGCCATTATTGTTACTACATTATTGTTATGACATTGTGTAATGGAATACTTTGAGATTCTTTATTAGTTTTCTGACAGTGCAACAGCTTACTCCTAGGATAGTGACTTCTTTGGAAGTTTAGATATCCTATCTTTTTGTGCTGTGATGTATTGCATTTTGATTATCCTCAGGATTGCACATTCACCATAGTTCTTACCCAAAGCAATAATTCATTGGTCCCTCAGGATATTTATAGAATTCAGACTTTTTGTTATATGGTCACAGAATCATTTATAAACACATTTTTTTAAATGAAGAATATATTCATTCTAGCCTGATGATTAAAGAATTTTTTCCATTTGTGAGTTTTGAAATATTAATGAGGGTAAAGCTTCTTATTGTTTAATCAGTTTTAGATCCATTGACTTTAATGGTCTTGCTTGTTTTCAAGAACTTAAACAGTCAAACACAGTTTCAATACCCATATCTGATATAGTTACTTGACATGAAGTCCTTCCTTCCTCATATTTCTTCTCTGCTAATTTCTATTTACTTTAGCAGGCCAGATATTAATGTGGAATGCTAAAGAACAGGTAAAGCACATAGAAACTATGAAATAGTTGTTTATATTATTGTCTATATAGGCCAGAGGCAAAGAAAATGTTTTCTTTTTAAATTAATTTATTTATCTTAATTGGAGGCTAATTACTTTACATTATTGTCTTGGTTTTTGCCATACATTGACATGAATCAGCCATGGGTGTACAAGTGTCCCCCATCCTGAACCCCCCTCCCACATCCCTCCCCATCTCATCCCTCAGGGTCATCCCAGTGCACCAGCCCTGAGCGCCCTGTCTCATGTATCAAACCTGGACTGGCAATCTATTTCACATATGGTAATATACATGTTTCAATGCTATTCTCTCAAATCATCCCACCCTCAACTTCTCCAACAGAGCCCCAAAGTCTGTTCTTTACATCTGTGTCTCTTTTGCTGTCTTGCATATAGGGTCATTGTTATCATCTTTCTAAATTCCATATATATGCATTAGTATACCGTATTGGTGTTTTTCTTTCTGAGATACTTCACTCTGTATAATAGGCTTCAGTTTCACCCACCTCATTAGAAATGATTCAAATACATTCTTTTTAATAGCTGAGTAATATTACATTGTGTATATGTACCACAGCTTTCTTATCTACTCATCTTCCAATGGACATCTAGGTTGCTTCCATGTCCTAGCTATTGTAAACAGTCATGTGATGAACATTGGGGTACATGTGTCTCTTTCAGTTCTGGTTTCCTTGGTGTGTATGCCCAGCAGTAGGATTGCTGGGTCATATGGCAGTTTTATTTGCAGTGTTTTAAGGAATCTCCACAGTGCTCTCCATAGTCGCTGTACTAGTTTGCATTCCCACCAACAGTGTAAGAGGGTTCCCTTTTCTCCACATCCTCTCCAGCATTTATTGTTTGTAGACTTTTTGATAGCAGCCATTCTGACCGGTGTGAGATGGTACCTTATTGTGGTTTTGATTTGCATTTCTCTGATAATGAGTGATATTGAGCATCTTTTCATGTGTTTGTTAGCCATCTGTATGTCTTCTCTGGAGAAATGTCTGTTTAGTTCTTTGGCCCATTTTTTATTGGGTCATTTATTTTTCTGGAATTGAGCTGCATGAGCTGCTTATATATTTTTGAGATTAATTCTTTGTCAGTTGCTTCATTTGCTATTATTTTCTCCCATTCTGAAGGCTGTCATTTCACCTTGCTTATATTTCCCTTCTTTGTGCAAAAGCTTTTAAGTTTAATTAGGTCCCATTTTTTTACTTTTGATTTTATTTCCATTACTCTGGGAGGTGGGTAATAGAGGATCCTGCTGTGATTTACATCAGAGAGTGTTTTGCCTATGTTTTCCTCTAGGAGTTTTATAGTTTCTGGTCTTACATTTAGATCTTTAACCCATTTTTAGTTTATTTTTGTGTATGGTGTTAGAAAGTCTTCTGGTTTTATTCTTTTGCAAGTGGTTAACCAGTTTTCCCAGCACCACTTGTTAAAGAGATTTTTTTCTCAATTGTATATTCTTGCCTCCTTTGTCAAATCCATAGGTGCATGGATTTATCTCTGGGCTTTCTATTTTGTTCCATTGATCTATGTTTCTGTCTTTGTGCCAGTACCATACTGTCTTAATGACTGCAGCTTTGTAGTATAGTCTGAAGTCAGGTAGATTGATTCTTCCAGTTCCATTCTTCTTAAGATTGCTTTGGCTATTCGAGGTTTTTTGTATTTCCATATAAATTGTGAAATTATTTGTTCTAGTTCTCCAAAAAATACCATTGGTAGCTAGATAGGGATTGCATTGAATCTATAGATTTCTCTGGGTGGTATACTCATTTTCACTGTATTGATTCTTCCGATCCATGAACATGGTATTTTTTTCCATCTATTTGTGTCATCTTTGATTTCTTTCATCAGTGTTTTATAGTTTTCTATATATAAGTCTTTTGTTTATTTAGGTAGATTTATTTCTAAGAATTCTATTCTTTTTGTTGCAATGGTGAATGGAATTATTTCCTTAATGTCTCTGTATTCTCATTGTTAGTGTATAGGAATGCAAGGGATTTCTGTGTGTTAACTTTATATCCTCCAACTTTACTATATTCATTGATTAGCCTTAGTAATTTTCTGGTGGTGTCTTTAGGGTTTTCTTTGTAGAGGATTATGTCACCTGCGAAGATGTTATTAAAATGCATAAGCCTCGAAATTCTTTAATAGTAAACTTTGAAAACAATAAGATTCTAATATATCTAGAGAGAAAGCCTACCTATTTTGGAAACAGTGGTCATAAAGGTAGCATATACTCAGTGAGTCTCGGGACTCAGATTCAAAGATGTGGTCCTGAGAGTGAGGTTTGCTAAACAAATCAGGGAGTGATATTTCTGCAAAAATTAATAAGTAGACAGACTGATACTTCTTTTCAGAAATACTTACATCTTTAATATACTAAATCTACAGATCAAAGCTTTCTATTTTTTCCTCTTGGCATAAGTACTCTATTATTTACCTGTTTAACCCACTGAGAAAGCTATTCCCCATGTTTTTAACAAGCTGTGAGATTATATTATCTTGTTATTCTTCACACTTTGTTAGAGATTTTTTTTTCCCAAATGAGCCCCAGATATTTTTGCTCACTTCCATGTTAGAATTGTAAGTAGAAAAAATATAGATTCTGGACTCAGAGACTTAATCCTTATAAAATGTTGTTTAATCTAGAGAAAATAACTATGTCTTTAATAACTTCTATTTGTTTATCTAAAAAGGTAAACAAAGGTGTTGTTAGAATGATTAAATAAAGAACATACACGAAAGCCTCTGGACTGTGGTGTTTGCTTTCTTCAACTTTATCTTTATTTCAATTAGTTTTAATTCTTTAAGTATTTGTATTTTTCCATTAAATCCTATTTCTGTTCAATATACTATATGGTTGATCATATTTTTGGCCCCAAGCATTCATTGTGAACCTCTGCCTTTAAATATGTAACGTTTCAGCTTCCTTTTTTAAAGCAATGAAATATTCCTGCTCTGAACATTCAGCTCAGCCCTGTGACTTTCTTTGGCCTATAGGAATGAGATAAAAATGAAAATATGCCTTAAAAAGTCTTGCATTTCTTTTTTGTTTGTTTGCTTGTTTTTTACATACTTAGCACTATGATTGTGCTAAGTTGCTTCTGTCACGTCTGACTCTTTGCAACCCCATGGATTGTTGCCCACCAAGGTTCCTCAGTCTGGGATTTCCCAGGCGAGAATACTGGAATGGGTTACCATTTCCTTCTGCAGGGGATCTTCCTGACCCAGGGATCAAACTCAAGTCTCTTATGTCTCCTGCATTGGCAGGCAGGTTCTTTACCACTAGAGCCACCTGCAAGTGTACTGTATAATTAAGACTGATTTAGTTTAAAGATGTGTGAGAGTGTATTTATACCAATTATGGGACATATTTATACTACTTTATTGATTTTTTTCTAAAATTCATAAATGGATGTTGAATTTTGTCAAAGGCTTTCTCTGCATCTATT
>ML662439.1:9184666-9213287 GCA_007570785.1 Antilocapra americana
TCTGCAATTTTCTGGAAGAGTTTGAGTAGAATAGGTGTTAGCTCTTCTCTAAATTTTTGGTAGAATTCAGCTGTGAAGCCATCTGGTCCTGGGCTTTTGTGTTTTGGAAGATTTCTGATTACGGTTGCAATTTCCGTGCTTGTGATGGGTCTATTAATATTATCTATCTCTTCCTGGTTTAGTCTTGGAAAGTTGTACTTTTCTAGGAATTTGTCCATTTCATCCAGGTTGTCCAGTTTATTTGCATATAGTTGCTGATAATAGTCTCTTATGATCCTTTGTATTTCTGTGTTTTCTGTTGTGATCTCTCCGTTTTCGTTTCTATTTCTGTTGATTTGGTTCTTCTCCCTTTGTTTCTTGATGAGTCTGGCTAACGGTTTGTCAATTTTATTTATCTTCTCAAAGAACCAGCTTTTGGCTTGGTTGATTTTTGCTATGGTCACTTTTGTTTCCTTTGCATTTATTTCTGCCCTGATCTTTAAGATTTCTTTCCTTCTACTAGACCTGGGCTTCTGCATCTCTTCCTTTTCTAGTTGCTTTAGGTGTAAAGTAAGGTCATTTATTTGATTTTTTTCTTGTTTCCTGAGGTGAGCTTGTATTGCTATGAACTTTCCCCTTAGCATTGCTTTCACAGTGTCCCATAGGTTTTGGGCTGTTAAGTCTACAAGCAATAAATGCTGGAGAGGATGTGGAGAAAAGGGAACCCTCTTACTCTGTTGGTGGGAATGCAAACTAGTACAACCACTATGGAAAACAGTGTGGAGGTTCCTTAAAAAGCTGCAAATAGACCTGCCATATGACCCAACAATCCCACTGCTGGGCATATACACCGAGGAAACCAGAATTGAAAGAGCCACGTGTACCCCAATGTTCATCGCTGCATTGTTTACAATAGCCAGGACATGGAAGCAACGTAGATGCCCATCAACTGACGAATGGATAAGAAAGCTGTGGTACATATACACAATGGAATATTACTCAGCATTAAAAAAAAATTCATTTGAAGCAATTCTACTCAGATGGACGAAACTGGAGCCCATTATCCAGAGTGAAGTAAGCCAGAAGCAAAAACAACAATACAGTATATTAACGCATATATATGGAATTTAGAAAGACGGTAACGAGAACCCAACATATGAGACAGCAAAAGGAACGCAGATGTATAGAATAGACTCGTGGACTTTGTGGATGAGGGTAAGGGTGGGAAGATATGGGAGAAGGGCATTGAAGCATGTTAATTTTCATATGTCTAATCAATTGCCAGCCCAGGATTGATGCTCGGGGCTGGTGCAGCGAGATTTCCTGGGGGGGGGGAGGGAAGAGGGAGGGGGGTTCCGGAGGGGAAGCATATGTAAACCCATGGTGATATCATGACAATGTATGGCAAAAACAATTAAAAAAATAATAATAAAATAAAAAAAGTTGGACATTCCAATAAAATAAATTAAATAAAATAAAAAAAAATAAAGATGTTATGAAGTGCCTTGGAATCTCAGGCACAGAAATGCCTAATAGAGAATGGCTGGGGGTGGGGGGTGCAGAATAAAGACACAGCGATGGCTTTTTATTTTACAGCTGAAATGAGATCAGTAGCTAGTTGGCTGTGTGTAAGGCATGAGGAGCTAGGGAAGTAGGGCATAAATACAGGCAAAAGTAGTGAAGTCTACAAAATAAAAATATCATAAGGGAATCCGTAACTAATTACTAAATAGTTTGTGAGAAGTGTTATGTCAGAGGGCCTCACTTGTTGCTTCTTACACTGCTCATTGGAAATAGATCTGATTTCTCTAATTAGAGGAGAGTTTCTCAAAGACTTGGACAGAAAATTAAGTGCATTCTTGCCCTCAATGCATTTTACACATACTCTTATTACTTACTCCTCAAATCTCTAATATTTCTGTGTTGTCTTTTAGGCTATGACTTCCTCAGAGGCAAGGTCTTTTTTCCATTCTTTTTATTTCCTAAGCTCCCAATTAACATGTGATACCGTGTAGGTACTCAGCAAATACTGAAGTGACTTCACTCGAAGGGAATGCCCCTTCAGGGGAAATAGAGTGCTGAGAGCGAGCTGATAACTGTGCACATAACCTGTGTGTATGGTTTTTGTGTCAACATGCAGGATTACCCTAACCCTGACCAACGGTATACCACAAAGGCCTGCAGCCACAAAGTCACTGTTTAGTTTTAGTGACAGTGACCGTAACGAGGGACGAAGAAAACTTGGAACACAGGGACAGAATCCACAAACCAAAATGGTTACAGCATAGAAGACTGTTCGCTTACGTTACATCATTTCACCATAAAATAAGCTTTTATCAGTTTAGTTCCTCCTCTTCTGAGTTTTATATCTCCAATCCCTCAATCTCGTCCATGTCACCTAAAGTACTGACTAAATGACCATACCTCCATCTTGATATTTTGAATTCTTTTTTTCTTCTTTCTACATTACTCTACTTTTTTACAACACAATATGGAATATTATATATGCATACTCACAGAAATATATTCAAATATAAATCCTTGGTGGCTCAGTGGTAAAGAATCTGCCTACCAGTGAAGAAGATGTAGGTTCAATCCCTGAGTCCGGAGGATCCCCTGGAGAAGGAAATGGCAGCCCACTCCAGTATTCTTGGGTGGGAAATCCCATGGACAGAGGAGCTTGGTGGCTTTGAGTCCATGGGGTCTCATGATAATTGGACATGAATTAGCAACTAAACGACAACAGCAAATATATGTAAAGCCTGAAAGAAGAGCCCCATAAAAGCTAGGAAGGCTAATTAATATTAATTGATTATAGTTATTTTAGGAGAAACAGATTTCGTGTGCTCTTCTCCCTTACACACTCCAATTTTCAGCAACTTTGCTCTATTGGTCATTCTTAGTTATAATTACCTACATTATTGCCACTTATTTTTTCATTATCCTTATCAAAGAAAAAAATGTATATGTGTGTGTGCATTAGAGAGGGGCATGTATAAGTATATAGCATGGGATAATACCTTTTAAATGTATATTTTCTATGTAGATACAAATATAAAATGCATAAAGTATATATATATATGATATAACATGGATGATACTATTAAAAGTGTTCTGTGTATGCACATAATTTTGCTTGAAAATGAAGTTTGATATTAAGGTGTAGATTCATCTATGTTTCATAGAATACCAGGTACACTGTGGGTGCTTAAAAAATGTCAAATAATTGTAGTCTGCTTTTATCAGTTTATTCTCTATCTGCAATTAAGTGATGGGGTGCCAAATTATGTATCAAGAAGTTTTCATTAGGTTATATTTTTTCTAGGTAGCAGGTGCAGGATTTACAACGTGTTATGCAACATAGATCTTCCTCAGAACAACTTACTATTTGGTTTAAATAGATAAAATTCTGACCTAGATCCTGCAGTGAGATTGTCACGGCTAAAAGCAGCAGTCAGCCTGTCTGCTTTTGCTTTCTTTCTCTCGTCCTCTACTTCAATATCATTACTTCTTGTGAAATAAATAAGGCTTCTGCATTTCTGAGTAAATCATTCTTGCCCTTAAAACTGATAAAAATTCACCATGCCAATGTTAAGTTTTGGTATTAGTATCTCTTTGGTGGGTTTATTTTCTATTTGTATTTGAGATGTATTTTGCTGAGTGTTTTTAAAATTTTGGACTCAAATATACATTACATTTTAATTGTAGCAAATAAAAGATATACCATTTCTAATGCAGAGTGACAAAAGGAGAGGCATTGTTTTGTTTGAAAGAGAGATGGTGGGAAAATGAGGCACTGATACAAATTAATCACAAAATCTTAGAGTGTATCCTAGATACCATCTCGTCTAACTCTTCACCTAAAGAAGTCCTCTTGAGGGAGAACAAGATGGTGGAGGAGTAGGTGGATTTGAAGTACATCTCTCTCCACAGATACATCAGGAATACACCTTCAGACACAGAAGTGCATGCAGAACACCAGCTGAGAGCAGACAGGAGGACCTGACCAGTGGAAAAGAATATATAGAACCATGCAAAACTCAGTAGGACGAAGGAACTAGGGGGAAAAACAGGAGTGTTAGTAGGGCTGGACCTGCCCTTTGTGGGAGGGGGAACTGAAGCAGGGGGTCCAGTCCCCACATCAGGGTAGCTGTCTGAGTCAGAGGAGAAACTTTTAAAGCCCAGAGTGAAACAGCTGATCTGTGGCAGCCTAAATGGAATGAGAATGAGACAGTCCTTGCCGCAGCCATACATGCCTCAGAAAGAGGCGAGGTTCCCCTGGAAGGCGCAGTGGCTGGCAGCTGGAGTTTGGGAGGATGGAGTGATCCCAAGGCAAGGGCTTCTGTTGACTGTGGAGAGATGGATTGAGGGGAGGGGAGGGAGGAGACCGTGATGGGAATGCCTGTGGAGGAAAGCTGGGCAGCCATGGAAGCAAGGTGATACTGCTGAGTCATGCATAGCGGATGGAGTCATCATCACTATAGCCTATCTCTCCCCACATGCCAGCCTCGGGAACTGAAAAATAGAGAGGCTGGTCCATCAAATGCACCTGATGCACTGAACTACACAGCAGGACCCCACCCAGGGTGCCCTTTTAAGTGCCTGATGCACCGATCTACAGAGTAGGACACCAGCCAGGGGACCTCTCTATGTGCCTGATGCTCCAAACAACAGAGAAGGATCCCAGGCAAGGGGACCCTCTAAGTGCCTGAATGGATGGAGCTACAGAGAAAGACGCCAAAGAGGCCTTCTGATTGCCAGCTAAAAGAGGCTCAAAAAAAAAAAAAAAAGACTCTGATAGGATAATAACTCCTGCGGCAGAGGCAGTCCATGTTCCTGCACACTTGGTACCACCAGGGTTCCTGCAAGTATTGGCCAATACTGGTTGCCATATCCATCTAGAGCTCTGTATTTCCTGCTGCTCCAGCTGTCAACTTCCCTGAGTACCTGGTGCTGCCAGAACCCCTGCGACCCAAGCAGCTGCACCACCTCCACACCCAGCCCTCACAGGGGCAAACCCAAGTCCTCCAGGACAGCCTCAGGAGCAAACCCCAGTGGACAAACCACATGCAGAGGTGGAAATAAAACCACAACTTAAACCCAGGGGCAGTGTGATTAAGGGAGAAGATCCAAAACCTTCCCACCAGCTGTACAAGCTGCAGATTAAATCCATACAACCAACTAGGCAGACTCTGTGTCTATGGAATATATAAAAGGTCACTGAGAGCACCCACAAAAGAAAACACACTAGTTCTAATAGCTGTGGACATTGGAGGCAAAGACACATAGGAGTAGGACCAGATTAGAATCTGAGCTGCCCCCACGGTAGGTCCAGAGGGTCAGCACAGTGTTGCAGGGCATCTTAGGGAGGTGAGGTGGACTGCGACTCCCAGGGAGGGAAAGGACTCTGACAGCAGTGGCTCAAGAAAAACATTTATTATTCTTATGTTTTGAATTGCTCTGTATATTCTTTTGGATTTTTAAAAATCTTTCCCCCCTTCCCCCCGCATTGTAGTTGTTAATTTTATTGACACTATGACATATAATTAAGCTTTTGAGCTTTGTTTTTTTCTCTAAGTCACATTTTTTTTTTATTGCTGTTATAAACCTCTGCCTCTATAATGGGCTTTTGCAGTTCTGTGGAGTTTTCCTGTTTTTCCTTTCCTCTTGCAGTTAGTCATTAATGTATATAAATCTTCTTTATCTACCTCTATTTAACTTTGCATATCTATTCTTTCTTAATTTTCTTTCTTTCCTTTCCTCTCAACATATTTGTTAGTTATATTTTCATTGCTCTGTTTCCCAATTGGCACCTTGCTCTAGTTTTGTTTTCCAGTTTGTGCTTTAATTAGTCTTTTTCTGGTTTTCTTTGTTCATCAGGTTGATCTATTGAACTTTATTTTTATTGGACTGTTTTGATTTTGCTTATAAGTGTATATTTATATGTATATATTCAGTCACATTCATTATTACTATTGTAAACCTCTGCCTCTACCTTGGGTTTTTACAGTTCTATGGCGTTTTCTTTTTTTCCCCTTTTTTCTTTCTTCTGTTTTTTTTCTCTTTTTTATAATTTTGAGCTTAATTTTTTTTAAGCTTATTACATTTTTCTACTTTTTTCCTTTGTCTGCCTTTCCTACTGTTTTCCCCCCTTGCAGTTAGTCTTTAATGTATTATACATCTTCTTCATCTACCTCTGTTTAACTTTGCAGATCTATTCTTTCTTAATTTTCTTTCTTCCCTTCCTCTCAACAATTTGTTAGTTTCAGTATCATTGCTTTATTCCCCAGTTGGCACCTTGGTTTAGTTTTTTTTCCAGATTGTGCTTTAGTTAGTTTCATTCTGGTGGATATAATTTTTGGTTTCCTTTGCTTGCTAGATCAATCTATTGTACTCTATTTTTGTTGGACTGTTCTGGTTTTGCTTATCAGTATATATGTATATGTGTATATTCAGTCACACTTTTTATTGTTGCTATAAACCTCTGCCTCTAGGTTGGGCTTTTGTAGTTCTGTGGTGTTTTCCTTTTTTTCTTTCTTCTTCCATTTTTTCCACACTGTTTATAATTTTAATTTTAAAAAAAACTATTCTATTTTTTCTACATTTATTCCTTTGTTTGCCTTTCCTATTGCTCTTTTCACCTTGCAGTTAATCTTTAATGTATATAAATCTTCTTCATCTACCTCTATTTAACTTTACATATCTATTCTTTCTTTCTTTCTTTTCCTCTTAACATATTTGTTAGTTTTGTTTACATTGTTTTATTCCCCACTTGGCAGCTGGCTTTAGTTTTGTTCTTCAGTTTGTGCTTTAGTTAGTTTTGGTCTTAACTGGTAAATATAACTTTTGATTTCCTTTGTTCGCCATGTCAATCTACTGTACTTTATTTTTGTTGGACTGTTTTCACTTTGCTCGTGGGTATATACGTATATGTGTATACTCCATTATTTTAATTATTACTTATCTGATATTTTAACTGCCATTTGTCTGGGGTTTATCTTTGGTTTCTCATTTTTGGATATTTGTTTTAATGCCATAACAAATCACTTAACACCATAACAAACCAAGCGTGGAATCTTTGTTCCTGACCAGACATCAAGCCCTGAGCCTTTGGAGTGGGAGCACTGACTCCAAGACCCTAGACTACCAGAGGACTAACCCTAGGGAGCATCAAATAGTGAGAACTCACACAAAGGAAAGCACTGTAATACATGACCCAGCATCACCCAACCACCAGTAGCACTCTATGCAGGACACCTCATCAAAACAACAAACAAAACAAAAATACAAACCCAATCATCAGCAGACAGGATTACCACCTCACTCAGCCTTGCCCATCAGAGGAGAAACAGAAAAACAAACAAAAACTCAGCCCAAATATGAAGCTTACACAAACCACTGCACAAACCTTAGGAGGGTAGAAGCCAAAAGGAGGAAAGAATTCAACCTTGAAGCCTGGGAAAAGGAGACCTCAAACACAGTAAGTTAAAAAAAAATAATGAAAAGGCAGAGAAATATTACACAAATGAAGAAACAAATTAGAAACACAGAAGTCCAAATGAATGAAGAGAAAATAGGCAAACTACCTGAAAAATAATTTAGACTAAGGATAGTAAAGATGACCTTGAAAACAAAATGGAGAAAATACAAGAATCAATTAACAAAGACCTAGAAGAATTAAAGAATAAACATACAAAGACAAACAACAGTTACTGAAATTAAAAATACTCTAGAAGGAATCAGTAGCAGAATATCTGAAGCAGAAGAATGAATCAGTGAGCTGAAAGATTAAATGGTGGAAATAACTTCTGAAGAGCAGAATAAAGTAAAAAGAATGAACAGAACTGAGGATAGTCTCAGAGACCTCTGGGACAATATCAAATGCACCAACATTGAATTATAGGGGTCCCAAGAGAAGAAGAGAAAAAGAAAGGGTATGAGAAAGTTTTTGAAGAGATTATAGTTGAAAGTTTCCTCAACATGAAAAAGGAAATAATCAAGTCCAAGAGGCACAAAGAGTTCCACACAGGATAAACCCAAGGGGAAACATACAAAGACACACACTAATAAAAGTAACAAAGACTAAGCACAAAGAAAGAATATTAAAAGCAGCAAGGGAGAAGCAACAAGTGGCATACAAGAGAAAACCCATATGTTTCACAGCTTATCTTTCAGCAGAAGCTCTGCAGTCCAGAAGGGAATGGCAGGATATATTTAAAGTATTGAAAGGAAAAAAATCTCCAACCAAGATTACAGTACCCAGCAAGAATCTCATTCAAAATTGATGGAGAAATAAAAAACGTTTCAGACAAGCAAAAGTTAAGAGAAGTCAGTACCGCCAAGCCAGCTTTATAACAAATGTTAAAAGGACTTATATAGTCAAGAAATACAAAAGAAGAAAAAAGATTTACAAAATCACCCCCAAACAGTTAAAGAAATGGCAATAGGATATATATACCAATAATTACTTTACATGTAAATAGATTAAATGCTCCAACCAAAAGACATAGATTGGCTGAACGGACACAAAAACAAGACCCAAATATACGCTATCTACAAGAAACCCACTTCTGACCTAAAGACACATAGATTGAGAGTGAAAGGATGGAAAAATAGATTCCATGCAAATGGGAAGCAAAAGAAAGCTGGAGTAGCAATTCTCATATCAGAAAAAATAGACCTTAAAATAAAGAATATTACAAGAGATAAGGCAGGACACTACATGATGATCAATGATCAGTCCAAGAGGAAGACATAACAATTGTAATATCTATGCACCCAACGTAGGAGCACCTCAATACATAAGACAAACACTATCGGACATAAAAGGAGACATTGACAGTAACACAATAACAGTAGGAGACTTTAACACCCCACTCACACCAATGGACAGATCATCAAAGCAGAAAATAAGGAAACACAAGTCTTAAATAATACATTAGATGAGATGCATCTCATTGATATCTTCAGGACATTCCATCCAAATGCAGAAGAATACACCTTCTTCTTCAGTGCACATGGAACATTCTCCAGGATAGACCACATCTTGGGTCACAAATCAAATCTCAGTAAATTTAAGGAAACTGAAATCATATCAAGCATCTTCTCTGACCACAATGCTATGAGGTTAGGTATCAACAACAAGGAAAAAACTATAAGAAACACAGACATGTGGAGGTTAACCACACACTTCTAAATAACCAACAGGTAATTGTTGAAATCCAAAGGGAAATTAAAAAATTGTAGAAACAAATGACAGTGAAAACACAACTCAAAACCTATGGGATGCAGCAAAAGCAGTTCTAAGACAGAAGTTTATAGCAATACAATCTGACCTCAAGAAAAAAGAATATCGAACAGACAACCTAACTTTATATCTAAAACAACTGGAAAAAGAAGGACAAAAAAAGAACCCTCCCAAAATTAGTAGAAGGAAAGAAATCATAAAAATCTGAGCAGAAATAAATGAAAAAGAAATGAAAGAAACAATAGTAAAGATTAATAAAATTAAAAGCTGATTCTTTGAGATGATAAACAAAATTGACAAACCTTTGATTAGGCTCATCAAGAAAAAAAATAGAGTAGAATAAAATCAACAAAATTAGAAATGAAAAAAGAGAGGTTACAACAGACAATGCAGAAATACAAAGGATTGTAAGGGACTATCAAGAACAACTATATGGCAATAAAATGGATAACCTGGAAGAAATGGACAGATTCTTAGAAAAGTTTAAGTTCCAAGACTGAACCAGGAAGAAATAGAAATTATAAATAACTCAATTACAAGCACTGAAATTGAAGCTGTGATTAAAAAATATCTCCTCCAAAACAAAAGCCTGGGACCAGATGGCTTCACAGGAGAATTCTATCAAACATTTAGAGAGGAACTAATGCCTATCCTTATAAAACTCTTTCAAAAAATTGCAGAGGAAGGAACACTTCCAAACTCATTCTACGATGCCACCACCACCCTGATACCAAAACCAATAAAGACAACACAAAAAAAGAAAACTACAGGTCAATATCACTGAGGAACATAGATGCAAAAATCCTCAACAAAATTTTAGTGAACAGAATTCAGTGACAAACCAAAAAGCTCATTCACCATGATCAAATTGGGTTTATTCCAAGGATGCAAGGATTCTTCAATATATGCAAATCAATCAGTGTGATACACTAGATTAACAAATTGAAAGATAAAAAGCACATGATAATCTCAACAGATGCAGAAAAATCTTTGACAAAATTTGGCACCCATTTATAATTAAAATTCTTCAAACATTGAGCAAAGAAGGAGCCTACCTCAACACAGGAAAGGCCATATATGATAAGCCTACAGCAAACATTATTCTCAGTGGTGAAAAACTGAAAGCATTCCCCCTAAGATCAGGAACGAGACAAGGGTGTCCACTTTACCACTATTATTTAGCATACTTCTGGAAGTCCTAGCTACAGCAGTCAGAGAAGAAAAATAAATAAAAGGAATCCAGATCAGAAAAGAAGTAAAGCTCTCACTGTTTACAGATGACACGAAACTGTACACAGAAAACCCTAAAGATAGTATCAGAAAATTACTAGAGCTAGTTAGTTAATTTAGCAAAGTTGCAGGATACAAAATCAGTACACAGAAACACTTGCATTTCTATATACTAACAATGAAAAATCAGAAACATAAATTAAGGAATCAATCTCATTCACCATTGTAACAAAAATAATTAAAGATTTAAATATCTAGGAATAAACTTAGCTAAGTAGACAAAAGAACTGTATATAGAACACTAATGAAAGAAATCAAAGATGACAGAAACAGATGGTGAGATAGTCCATGTTCCTGGGTAGGAAGAACAATATTGTGAAAATGACTATACTATCAAATGCTATTTACAGATTCAATGTGATCACTATCAAATTACCAATGGCATTTTTCACAGAAGTAGAAAAAGTTCACAATTTATATGTAAACATAAAATACCCCCAAATAGCCAAAGCAGTCCCAAGAAAGAATGGAGCTGTAGGAATTAACCTTTTTGACTTCAGATTATACTACAAAGATACAGTCATCAAGACAATATAGTACTGGCACAAAAACAGAAATATATACAAATGTAACAAGATAGAAAGCTCAGAAATAAACCCATATGCCTATGGGTCCCTTATTTTTGACAAAAGATGCAAGAATATACAATGGGGCAAAGATAGTCTCTTCAATAAATGGTACTGAGAAAACTGGACAGCTACATGTAAAAGAATGAAATTAGAAACTTCCTAACACCATACACAAAGATAAACTCAAAATGGATTAAATACCTAAATGTAAGACAGGAAGCTATAAAACTCTTAGAGGAAACATAGGCAGAACACTTGATGACATAAATCAAAGCAAGATGCTCTCTGACCCACTTCCTAGAGTAATGGAAATAAAAACAAAAGTAAACAAGTGGGACTCCATTAAACTTAAAAGCTTTTGCACAGCAAAGGAAATTATAAACATGGTGAGAAGACAACCCTCAGAATGGGAGAAAATAATAGCAAATGAAACAACTGACAAAGGATTAATTTATAGAATATACAAGCAGCTCATACAACTCAATGCCAGAAAAACAAACAACCCTATCAAAAGATGGGAAAAAGACTTAAATGGACATTTATCCAAAGAAGCCATACAGATGGCTAACAAACACATGAAAAGATGCTCATCATCGCTCATTATTAGACAAATACAAATCAAAACTACAGTGAGCTATCACCTCACATGGGTCAGAATGGCCATCATCAAAAAGTCTACAAACAAAAAATGCTGGAGAGGGTGCTGGGAAAAGGGAACACTCTTGCACTGTTGGTGGGAATGTAGATTGATACGCCACTATGGAAGACAGTATGCAGATTCCTTAAAAACTAGGAACAAGAGCACCACATGACCCAGGAATCCCACTCCTAGACATGTACCCTGAGGAAACAAAAATTGAAAAAGACATATGTATTCCATTGTTCATTGCAGCACTATTTACAATAACTAGAACATGGAAGCAACCTAGATGTCCATTGACAGATGAATGGATAAAGAGTTGTGGTACATGTACACAATGGACTATTACTCAGCCATAAAAAGGAACACATTTGAGTCAGTTCTGATGAGGTGAATGAACCTAGAACCTATTATACAGAGTGAACTGAGTCAGAAAGAGAAAGATAAATATCAGATTCTAACTCATATATGAAGAATCTAGAAAAATTGTACTGAAGAATTTATTTAGAGGGAAGCAGTGGAGAAACAGACAGAGAATAGACTTATGGACATGGGGAGATGGGAGGAGAGGGTGAGATGTATGGAAAGTGTAACATGGAAACTTACATTACCATATATAAAATAGACATCCAACAAGAATTTGCTGTATGGCTCAGGAAACTCAAACAGGGGCTCTGTATCAATCTAGAGGGGTGGGGTGTGGCAGGAGATGGGAGGCAGGTTCAAAAGGGAGGGGATATATGTATACCTAAGATTATCATGTTGAAGGTTGACAGAAAACAACAAAATTCTGTAAAGCAATTATCCTCCAAAAAATAAATTAAAAAAAAAGAAGTCCTCTTTAATTTATCCCCTTTATAAAATCTGTGACTTCTGAAGATATACTTATTTGATAAGGAAGTCATCCCTTCAAGGTCTTCTAAGTTTGTTTTTAAAAAGATAAAACAGACAACCTTTATATAGACTCTAATAAATAAAATCAGAAATGAAAAGTTGTCTGTCTGTTTTATCTTTTTAAAAACAAACTTAGAAGACCTTGAAGGGATGATGGTGGATTCATGTCAATGTATGGCAAAACCAACACAATAAAGTAAAGAAAATTTTAAAAAAAAGAAATAAAAAGGATCATAAGAGACTATTATGAAAAATTATAATCCAGTAAATCAAATAATTTAGAAATGGATAAATTCCTAGAAAGATACAACCAACCAAGAATGAATCATGAAGAAACAAAATCAGAATAGGTCAATAACAAATAAGGAGATTGAATCAATAATTGACAATCTCTCAACAAAGAAAATCCCAGGAGCAGATGGTTTTACTGATAAGTTCTACCAAACATTTAAAGAAGTGTTAATGTCGATCATTCTCAAACTATTCTAAAATTTCAAGAGTCTGGAACACGACTAATTTATTGATGCCAGTATTACACTGATAGCAAAGCCAGGTAACTCACTAAAAGAAAAGAAAGCCATAGGTCAATATCCCTGATAAATATAGATGCAAAAATTCTCACAAAAATATCAGCAAAACAATTCAACAGCACAGTAAAAGAATCATACACCATCATCACATGGAATTCACTCCCAGAATGCAGAATTGGCACAATATATGCAAAGCAATAAATGTGATACATCACATTAACAGAAGGAAAGACAAAATCATATAAGATGTGGATAAAGTATTTTACATAATACAATTTCATTTACCAAAGTTTCACAGACACTCACCAAGTTAGGTATACAAAGTGCACACCTCAGCGTAACTAAAGACCACAAATGAGAAGATCATAGCAAATATATAGAATGTTGAAATACTTAAAGCTTTTCTTTTAAAATCAGGAACAAGACAAGGTGACCCTTTCACCACACCTCTCTTTAACATATTACTGGAAATTGTAGCCAGAGCAATCAGAAAGAAAGAGAGAGGGAGAAAGGCCATCCAAATTGGAGATAAAAAAGCAAAATGGTTGCTGTTTGTAGAGGAGGAAATGGCAACCCACTCCAGTATTCTTGCCTGGGAAATTCCAGCAACAGATGAACCTGGTGGGCTACAGTCCATGGGGTCACAGAAGAGTTGGAAACAGCTAAGTATGTGCATCGGAGGAGGCAATGGCACCCCACTCCAGTGCTCTTGCCTGGATAATCCCATGGACGGAGGAGCCTGGTATGCTGCAGTCCATGGGATCGCTAGGAGTCGGATACACCTGAGCGACTTACTTTCATGTATTGGACAAAGAAACAGCAACCCACTCCAGTATTCTTGCCTGGAGAATCCCAGGGACAGGGGAGCCTTGTGGGCTGCCGTTTATGGGGTCGCACAGAGTCGGACATGACTGAAGCGACTTAGCAGCAGCAGCAGCAGCAGCAGATAGCATGACATTACATATGGAAAAGGCTAAAGATTCTACTAAAAAAAACTGAAAGAACTAGTAAAAATGTAGTAATGTTGCAGAATATAAGAACAACATACAGAAATCAGTTATGTTTTTATATACTAGTAAAAAATCATATGAAAAATGAAATAAAGAAAACAATTCCATTTACTATTGCAACAAAAACAATAATATACTGAGAAATAAATTTAACCAAGGAAGTGAAAGAGCAGAACACTGGAAACTATAAAACACTGATAAAAGAAATTAAATAGGAAATAAATAATAGAAAGATTCCCTGTGTTCATGGATTGAAAGATTTAACATTTTTCCAAAGTCTATATTTCTGCAAAACATTTAAGATTCAATGCAATACCTATCAAATTCTAATGACACCTTTCACAGAAATAGAAAAAAACAATCTTAAAATTGGTATGAAACCAAAAAAAGACCCAAATAGCTCAAGCTTTCCTGAGAAAGAAAAATAAAGCTGGAGGCATCATACCTCCTGATGTTAAACTGTTACAAAATTATAAGACCCCAAACGATATGGTACTGGCATAAAAAGAAACATACAGAACTAAGAGCTCATGAATATAAATTGTATCATGGCCATAAATCCATGCTAAAGGGGTCAACCAATATTTGACAAGGGTACCAAGAATACTCAATGGAGAAAATAAAGTCTCTTTAATAAATAGTATTGGGAAATAGGATATTAATATGCAAAATGATGAAACTGCTTATCTTATACTGATCACAAAAATTAACTTTAAAATGAAAAAGCCCTTTAACATTATTCTTAGCAATGATTTTATGAATCTGTCACCAAGAGCACAAGCAACAAAAACAAAAATGAACAAGTGAGATTACATCAAACCAAAAACCTTCTGCAAGTCAAGAGAAATGATCAACAAAGTGAAAAGGCAATGAACATAATGGGAGAAAATATTTTCAAACCACATAACAATAAGGAGTTTATATAAAAATATATCTATAAAGAACTCATATAACTCAATAGAAAAAAACAAAAAAATGATTAAGAAATAGGCAAAGGAACAGAACAGACTTTTTCCAAAAATGGCAAGCAGGTACATAAAAAGGTACTTAATCATCAGGGAGATGTAAATCAAAATCACAATGAGATATTATCTCACATCGTTAGAATCAGTTCAGTTCAGTCACTTAGTCATGTCTGACTCTTTGCAACCCCATGAACCGCAGCATGCCAGGGTTTCTTGTCCAACATCAACTCCCGGAGCCCATCCATACCCATGTCCATTGAGCTGGTGATGCCATACAATCATCTCAGCCTCTGTCGTCCCCATCTTGATTCCAGCTTGTGCTTCCGTCAACCCAGCATTTCTCATGATGTACTCTGCATATAAGTTAAATAATCAGGGTGACAATATAGAGCCTTGACGTAGTCCTTTTCCTGTTTGGAATCAATCTGTTGTTCCATGTCCAGTTCTAACTGTTGCTTCCTGACCTGCATACAGGTTTCTTATGAGGCAGGTCAGGTGGTCTGGTATTCCCATCTCTTTCAGAATTTTCCACAATTTATTGTGATCCACCTAGTCAATGGCTCTGGCATAGTCAATAAAGCAGAAACAGATGTTTCTCTGGAACTCTCTTGCTTTTTCGATGATCCAGGAGATGTTGTCAATTTGATCTCTGGTTCCTCTGCCTTCTCTAAATCCAGCTTGAACATCTGGAAGTTCACGGTTCATGTATTGCTGAAGCCTAGCTTGGAGAATTTTGAACATTACTTTACTAGTTTGTAAGATGAGTGCAATTGTGTGGTAGTTTGAGCATTCTTTGGCATTGCCTTTCTTTGGGATTGGAATGAAAACTGACCTTTTCCAGCCACTGCTGAGTTTTCCAAATTTCCTGGCATATTGAGTGCAGCACTTTCATAGCATCATTTTTAGGATTTGAAATAGCTCAACTGGTATTCCATCACCTCCACTAGCTTTGTTTGTAGTGATGCTTCCTAAGGCTCACTTGACTTCACATTCTATGATGTCTGTTTGTTAGAATGGCTGTCATTAAAAGGACAATATATAACAAATGCTGACAAAGATGTGCGGAAAAGAGAACCTTTGTATATTGCTGCTCATTTCAGTTCAGTTCAGCCGCTCAGTCGTGTCTGACTCTTCGACACCATGAACCGCAGAATGCCAGACCTCCTTGTCCATCAACTCCCGGAGTCCACTCAAACCCATGTCCATTGAGTTGGTGATGCCATTCAACCATCTCATCCTCTGTTGTCCTCTTCTCCTCCTGCCCTTAATCTTTCCCATCATCAGGGTCTTTTCCAATGAGTCAACTCTTCGCATCAGGTGGCCAAACTATTGGAGTTTCAGCTTCAGCATCAGTCCTTCCAATGAACACACAGGACTGATCTCCTTTAGGATGGACTAGTTGGATTTCCTTGCAGTCCAAGGGACTCTCAAGAGTCTTCTCCAATACCACAGTTCAAATTCTTCGGTCTCAGCTTTCTTTATAGTCCAACTGTCACATCCATACATGACCACTGGAAAAACCATACCTTGACTAGATGGACCTTTGTTGGCAAAGTAATGTCTCTGCTTTGTAATATGCTATCTAATTTGGTCATAACTTTCCTTCCAAGGAGCAAGCGTCTTTTAATTTCATGGCTGCAATCACCATCTGCAGTAATTTTGGAGACAGAAAAATAAAGTCAGCCACTGTTTCCCCATCTGTTTCCCATGAAGTGATGGGACCAGATGCCATGATCTTAGTTTTCTGAATGTTGAGCTTTAAGACTACTTTTTCACTCTCCTCTTTCACGTTCATCAAGAAGCTCTTTAGTTCTTTTTCACTTTCTGCCATAAGAGTGATGTCATCTGCATATCTGAAGTTATTGATATTTCTCCTGGCAATCTTGATTCCAACTTGTGCTTCATGGGAATGTAAATTGTTACAGCTATTACAGAAAGCAGTATGGAAAATTAAAAATAGAATTACCATATGATTCAGTAATCTCACTTCTAGTTATACATCCAAAGAAAACAAAATCAGTTTTTTTTTTAAGTGATACCTACACTCCCATGTTCACTGTAGCCAAGACATGGAAACAACCTAAATGTCTATTGATGAATGAATAGATAAAGAATATATATGTATACAATGATATATATAATTTAGCCACAAAAAAGAAACCCTGTCATTTGCAACAGCATGCACCTACTTTGAGGGCTCCATGCTAAGTGAAATAAGTCAAACAGAGAAAGACAAAACTTAGAGGTCATTTATTTATGAAATCTGAAAAAACAAATTCATAGAAAGAGAGAGGAGACTGATGATGCCAGTTGCGGGGGCTAAGGAAGTGTGGGTGAAATGGCTGAAGGTAGTCTGACAGAAAGAAGATAAGCACGACCAGTACATTGAAAACCCTGACATTGCTGAAAGAAATTTTTAATGAATTTTTAAATTTTCTTTACATTATTGTGTTGATTTTGCCATACATTGACATGAATCCGCCATGGGTATATATGTGTTCCCCTTCCAGAACCCCTCCTCCCACCTCCCTCCCAATAAAATAACAAAATGTTAGTACTTCTGCTACTTAATTTTAAGACTCATCACCAAGCCATAGTGATTAAAATAGTGTGTAACTGTTGCAAATGTACATATATATGTATCGGGAAATAAAAGAACTATAAATAGACACAGATATTTATGGTTAACTGATTTTTGATAAAATTACAGAGAAAATTCAATGATAATTTCTATTCAAATAGACTGTCCAAATGATGGTGCTGGAACAACCTATCAGTCTTTTCCAAAGATAGTGCTTTGGAAAAATCAATAACTGAAAATCTTTTCTAATACACAAAAATTAACTGAAATATTACAGACTAAAATATAAAAATTGAACTTCTGGAAACAAATACAGATAAAAATTTTCATGTATTTGGAGGAGGCAATTTTTCTTAGGAAATAAAAGCACAACACATAAAACAAACAATAATATAAGTGAACTTAAAAATTCACTTCTTCAGCAACCATATTGGGAACATGAAAAACCAAGACATAGCCTGGTATAAGATATTAATATATTATCAAAGTAATTATATCCAGAATATATAATGACAAGACAAATGACCAAATTAAAAAAAAAGACAAACAATTTGAAGAAAGGCTTCATAAAATAAGATATATAAATGGCCCACAAAAGATTTTTCTCAACATAATTAGTCATTAAGGGAATAAAAATTAATAACAGAATATGATACTATTTCACATTCACTGGCTAAAATTTTAAAACTCCAAGTTTTGGAGAGAATGGTAAGAAACTTGAACTCTTATACATTGCTAGCTAGAATTTAAACTTGTGCAACCACCTTCAAAAAGAGTTGAGCAGTTTCTTAGAAAATTAATGATCTAGCTCCCACATAAAAGCAAATTCTAGATATTTATAAAAATCTATTATTATAAATGTTAGATATTTATAAATATGCTTCTAGATATTTATAAATGAAGTGAATGAATGTTCATAGTTGCTTTAATTTTAATAGATAAAAACTGGAAACAGCCCAACAGTGGTATATCTATATTGTGGAATATTATTCAGAAATTAAAAAGAAACAAATTATTTTTTGTTCTTTTTAAGTTGTTATGTATTTGACATATCTCTGATCATGGAATTTTTAGGTAACAATACTGGAGCAGGTTGCCATTTCCTTCTCTGGGGGATCTTCCTGACAAGGGATAGAGCCCTGGTCTCAAGTAGATTCTTTACTGAATAAGCCACCAGGGCATTTGATATGTAACATTCTGTAAATTTGAAATGTACCAATACTGGAAATAACCTTGGTGGATCTGGAAAAAGATTATAATGAGTGAAAAAAACCAGGTATAAAATAAATTCTAGGAGAAGCTGATCTACTCTAAAGTGATAGAAAGCAAAACAATAGTTGGAGGTGCCTAGGTTTGCATTTGTAGAGGGTGTAAACCAAGAAGTGGTATAATGGAATTTGGGGGGAGTGATGAAATTCTTTTATACTTTGATTGCAATAATGCTTTTACTGGTGTATGCTCTTCTCAAATGCAATAAATGGGAACATTCTTTGTTAATTATTTCTCAATTAATGATACAAGGTTGGTAGTAACAATTTTATCTCAATTTAATTCAAAAGCCTTAGCCCTGCAAAAGCCAGAGCATCCTGAAGAATGAAAGCATTGCAAACTTAACCAAGCATTAGCCCCAGCTGCAGTCATCACACCATTCCTAGAGCAGACAATCGAGTTTCAGGTACATGTTGTATGACCATTTATTCGGTGAATGCACCTTTTCTATTCCTATATAATCTAAAAAGGATTAAAAACAGCTCACATTCATATGGAATGGACAATAGTATATACTCACAGTAGCCCTCTCACCAAGTCTATGTTAACACTCCTACTACCTGTCATAATACAGCATGAGTGATCTGAGTGATTGGATCACTTGCATACATCATATTGATATAATTGAGCTAATTAAATTAAAGAACAATAAATGATTAGTATGTTAGAAGCTTTAGTATGCCATAGATGCTTCAGAGGGTTGGAAGAAACTCTTCAAAGTTTCAGGAGGGTGGGTGGCATGTCAGTAAACTCTTCACAGGTCTAGTTGTCTAGGGCAGGCTGGGATATCACCTCTGAAATAAAAGACAAACTGTTGCATCTTCACCTTTCATCACAAAACAGGAAACAACACCTCATCGACTTCTTCAAGTTCTTAAACAGCAAATTGTACCCCTGACGATATGACTCCAAGCCATATACTGATAACACAAAAAGTTTCCAGCTTTGAATGGGACTTGAAGTATGAGAACACTCTTGAAGTATACTCTGGCTGTAGGGCAAGTAATATTACTCAGCAAATGCTAAGGTATCAGAGATAGTAGTGAGAAAAAATACCCTGTGAAGTTTATGACCTCTGGGGGAATCACAGCATCCAGGAATTTGGGTGCTGTGTGGCGTGCCATCTGTGGTTCGTCATTAGAAACCATTTAAAGGCAACTCCTGATTTGCTATTGGGAATTGGTAGAAATGGAGTGCCTTACATGGGGCAGCAAGTGAGAAACATCAGCTAGGTTCTGTCAGATACACCAGGTTAGACGGTCAGAGGGCTTAGCAACAATATATTTTAGGATGAAATGGCTAGAAGTGGAGGTGAGAACAAATAGAACTAGAGGTCATATGCAAACCTCCAGAACAGGAAGCTGAAATGGCCATATCATCTACCATAATCACATTAGTGACTAATCTTTAACCAATGTTTTAGTAATATTGGGGATAATTTATAACCAGCTAACAGAAGAAGTTCTCACTTGCTCCATGGAGCATCCCTTGAGGATAACAGCAGGTCACTTGGTCACACATCAGATTGTGCTTCTTCCTCTCTGGAAGGACTGGCAGTTTATTCAGATAAGAATAGGCTCTAGTCCATGAATAAATTTCTTTCTATTACAGGAATGGTCTTTCTTTTGTCTTTCTTTCTTCTTTACCTGCAAGGTCACAACCAGCCTATTGTATCAGGGCTGACATAAGTTTTGATCTATTAGCATGTGACCTTAAATAATGAGTCACCACTATTCAACAAAGAATTTACACAATTGGAGCCATGATTGTGAGATCTACAGGTTGTATCAATGCTAAAATAATCAGAAGTTTCACTTTGTGGAGTGTTGGGATGCCTCAATAATGGTGCAACTGAAATACCAGTTCAGAAGAGCAATACTGGGCAAGAAAGAGAAAACCATCTCTGTATCTGTGCTGGGTCCCCAATAAGAAGACAACATAGTCTGAGAATCTAGTAGCAGAATAAAGAGCATATTTACTAACCTTCACTCTCAGACACCCACACAGGGCTTCCTGTGCCTTAACCCTGAGTTCTGCATGTTTGAAGATCCTGGTTCCCAAAGAGCAATCTTCCACTAAGAGAGGCTCAGAAAAAAAAAGGCATTGAATTATAAGTTAAAGTTGCCATCTGGGAACTCAGGGTTTATTGGACCAAGAGATGAGCAGGCAGAGAGAAAAGGCATGATCTTTGTAGAAGCAGTTGACTGTGCTCATCAGAATCATTTAGGCTTTATCCTCCATCGTGGGAGCAACTAAGACTACGTTTGGCATCTAGACAATCCACTTGGACACTTTTTATTCATTTTCTCAATTACAGAGTCAAGAGACAAGTATAGCAACCTGACTTGGAAAAGGCAGTGACCAGGAGTTCAGACTCCCAAAGGATGAAGGTCAGGAAAAACACTCAGGCTAACAGAGGGATGAAGGTTAAGGGCACTTAGAGATAGGACAGTGAAAACAGAACATGATTAAAGCCCTCGAGCACTATTTTAGAGCTGTAGCAGTTGTGGCTGTGGTTCATCTCATTAACCTTACTACTTGAAATTTCCCTCAAAACTATTTCAAAAAACAGTTTTAAGATACAAATGAAGAAATGAATTCAGGTAGCACAAGGTGGCTGTGGTAAGGTTGGTTGATGTGCAACCTAGATTCTCCTTCAAAGAAGAACATAAACATTTATGTGAGTCTTTTATTTACTCAGCAGATAGTGGTTGAGCATTTTTATGTAATAGATACTGATCTATGAGTTGGGGGTATACTTATGACAAAGCAAAATTCTCCTCACTTGGTAAGTTTATACTGCAAATGATTTAAAATTATAGGGATATGTCCTTTACACAAATTAATACAAGTTACAACATTAAATAAAGGCTGTAGAAGTGAGGAAAAAATTCCATTTAAAGTGCTTCACAGGGAATTTAAATTGTTTACAAAGAAACCAAATTAAACCTAGTTTTCTACTATCATTTCCATTTCAAACTGAATGTTTATTTAATGTAATCTACCCAATAATTCATCATTTATGAAAGAATAAACAGTAATTTTTCTACTTTACTGCTATAACCCTAGGAATCCTCATAACCTGAGGACTCATCAAAGTTCTCAACACTAAGTAGTCACTCAATAAATAATGTATTAATTGAATGAATGAATGAATGCCATTCTTACTTAGATTCCAATAAAGGAAATATTCATAAAATTCATAGTACCAAAATATCTACCAAATCCCTTCACAGAAGCACCCAGATTAATTTTAGATTGAATAAATGGGGAAGATGTACATATATGTATACATATATATATAGCCTTAAAATGTCAGTTGCTTCCTGTGTGGCCCACTATAACCTGAAATGTGTACAGGCCACCCTAACCTGAAAAGGGGATGTGGGGAGAGGGTAGTTCAGCTCAGACAAGTTGACGTATCACAAATCCAATACATTCATACATAAGTGAAATGAGTTCATTGATTTATATTCTGGAAATCCAATAGAAAAATCCTGGAACATCAAATGGCAACGTTTATGCTTTTAACCAATGTTCTAATTACTCATTTCCACCCAAGCTGTCCTCTACAAACTTTAATGAAATTGGTTTATGGGATTATATTTTGTAATCTATGCTAAATTGTTTTCTTCAGGTCAGAATTTCTCCAACTGAAGGTTCTTGCTAAGGGGATTTGTACTTTATTTATCATGTCTGATTCTAAAATTGGCCCTCCAAGCTAAAATGCTGCTTCTTCTTTTTTTTTTTCCTTTTTCAGGAGAAGAATAACCAACTGTAAAGGCTGATTATATCCTCTGAGCAATTTTATTCAAGTTCCAAGTGGACAGGATCTCACAGGTGGTTCTGGGGCCTTAATATGTTGATACCATATTCCCCGGGGGTTTGTCTCCAACATACCGGTGACCTTTAGTCATTTTCTGTTCCCCAGTTTCCTTACTTACATTTGGACTGACTATTAGATCTATACTGTATTTATATTGCTATTTTAGAAAGAGACAGAGAGCTCTTTTTTATAGCCTATAGCTTTATTTATGCGGCAACATTTCTGAGTTGTAAATTGGAGCAGAGACCAGAATAAAGAAATGAAACAAGCCACCGGACAGATTGGGTGGTAATTCTCAAAAGAAATCTGCCTCTTAGGGTTGTTTTTGTTTGCCACCATTACTGGAAAGTGAAGTCGCTCCGTCGAGGCCGACTCTTTGCCGCCGTGACTGGAGAAGAGCGCTATCGGTATCCAGCAAACAGAGGCCTGGCATTGTGGTCATTGCCATGTGTGGGCAGCCTGTGCAATGAGGAATTGTGTCGCATTCCTTGTGTCCTTTGAATGGCCCCACAGGACATAGCTGCAAATACAATACCTGCTCATAATTATCTGAGCCTAGAAGTAAACCTGAGCCAAGAACTTAATATTTTGCAAATAAGCTCAAAATATCTTTGTGTAGATTTAACATTTAGGAAAATTTTACAGAAATGACACTGCCTTATAAATCCAGAAAGCAGGTTTTTTTTTTTTTTTTTCCTTTTTGAGGTATATCACTAGCAACTATTTTGAAAAAGCATATCACTGTTAAGAAAGTTCTGGGATTTCCCTGGTGGTCCAGTGGTTGAGACTCCTCATTCCCAATGCAGGGGTTGGGGATTCAATTCCTGTCAGGGAACTAATATCCTGCACGCTGCATGGTGTGGCCCAAAAAAGAAAATTAAATTCTAATAAACTACTTCCAAATTCTGTTAAAAAAGAAAGGTCTTCCCTTTGTCAGTGGTCTGCATACTGTTAGACTCAATACTACCTTTTCATAACCTGCAGTTTCTAACAATTTCATTATGAAATGAAATTCACAGGTAATACAACATGCACATATACAACCTAGTATCACACCTACACAGAAGGGCTTTGAGCTTGGAGCAAATTTGCTGTGTTTGAAATTAATAGCAAAAAAATGCCAGTGTGACTGAACAATAGTGCAAAGAGATAGAAAGATGTGTGTGTGTGTGTGTGTGTGTGTGAGTGTGTGTGTGTTTGGGAGTGGGGGAGAGAGAGGGAGAATAATTTTAGAGAAAATAAGCAGGTAGTAGATTATTTAGAACTTTCTGCACCATAGTTGGGAGTTTGTGGATTTTAATTTTGGAAGTAATATGAAACTATTGGAAGTTTATAAGCCGGAAAGTATCAATATTCATTTATGAAGAATATTAGGCAACGACCATGTACCATATTTAGATCTGTGTGCATGCTGCATGCTCAGTAATGTCCAACTCTTTGTGACCCTTTGGACTGTAGCCCACCAGGCTCCTCTGTCCATAGGATTCTCCAGGCAAGAATGCTGGAGTGGGTTGCCATTTCCTCCTCCAGGGGATCTTCCTGACCCAGGGATTGAACCTGCATCTCCTGTGGCTCCTGCATGGCAGGCAGATTCTTCACATGCTGAGTCATCGGGGAAGTCCATGCTTAGATCTAGTTTAAAAAAAAAAAGGTCTTCTTTGTGAATCTTACATATTCAGATGAAGATAAACAGTCAATAAGAATTATGCCTTTCTCTGCTAGAATGTAAATTTTAGGAGGGAAGACATTTCCTTCTTTTTAAAATAAGAATATACGTTTGTTAAGGAACTTCATGCACGGCTCAGATCAACTCATGCTGGACCTGAAGACCACTTTATTATTGACACTTCAAGTGATGGCTAATTGAGTTATCTGAAAAAAGGAAAAAGACTTATGACAGGAAGGTTGTTAGGTAAGTTATATTTTTCATTATGGCAACAGGTCTGGAGGCCATAGCTGACATTTATCACACCTGCATCTCTCTGCCCCACCACCGACTCACAACCATGCAATCCGATTTCCCAAACACTTGGCCAGCTCTTCAGCTTCAGCTTTCATGGCTTAAAGAACCAGATTTCATTCATGAAAGTGTGAGCTTTTGGTTGCCTTGATCTTCTCAGGCCACACTTGCTTTAACTGGCCTTCTTATGCTAATCACTAAGAATGGAAGCAGAAAGAGAGGCTCTTGTGAATTTCCACAGTCCAAGACACACTCCTCTCTGTCATCATTCTCTAGCAGCAATCCTAGATTCCTATGAAGTGAGATTCAACACTCTATCTGAGTAGTCCAAAGACCAGGCAATATGTGGAATCTTCTATTCAGTGGAACTCTGTTATGACTTCAGGATTACTGAGCTGCTGAGTGCATCCTTTCTACTCTCATCAAAATGAGAGTAAGAAACCGGTCACACTCATGTGGAATGGACAAAAGTACACCTTCACCACCCCCATCTAACCAAGTCTATGTTAATATCCCATTTCCTTTCAAAAATCAGCAGAGACTTGAAGGAAAATCATTCTAATTACTAAATCAATTATTATAAAATATGCCTTGATCTTGACCTCTGAGTCTACTCTGTGAAATAATTTTAATTCTCATGAAAAATAAGCTCTACAGGAATTGTCCCAAGTATAATATATGATTGCATTAGTATTTTATTGCATCCTGTATTAAATATTGTTTGAGTAATATAAGCTGTTAACTATAGCTCTACTAAAATGCTCTTTTTATTAGCAATTATACCATTTTTATATGTTCTTCAAAGATATTAATATATAAAAGTCTATTATTATTTATTTACAAGGGTAGTTTTAGAGTTAACCAACACTAATCTCAACTTCTAATCAAGTTTTATTCTTACTAGTGTCCTTAGATATTTAAAAATATTAAAAATCATCCATTTTTACATTGATTAGAATAATACTGCACATATCAAAATCATAATTATTCATTCATTTTTTTCCAAAATAGGTACATTCATCACACATTGTATCAGTTATAAATTAGGCACTGGTAATATAAACACAAATTAAACATAATTAAGAGATGATGAAGGTACTCGTTTCTAAATTTCCTATGGCAGAATATATAAAATTTAGAAGACTTAAATATATTTTTTAAATGAGAAGATGCCAAGATATGTCAGAGTAGACATTTTGCAGCATAAATGAGTAAATATTGAAGCTATACAAAATTTTGGTAATGAGTGCTAAGAACTGGCTCTTAAAAATGGAAATAAAATTTCCATTTTATTAGGAATCTGAATTTAGCTTTTTTGTTCACTTAGAAGTTCATTACCTTTCCAGCCAATTCTAATCTACATTTTTAGATCATTCTCACCCTTTCCATTCACTCTCATGAAGATCTAATGGAATATCAGCTCTGGAAAATGCCATTTTCCTATTCTTATGCAATTAACATCCTTGATTGAGCACACGGGTTATGGGCTTAAAGGTTTTAAGACAGAAGAAGATATTGAGCATGCATTTTCAGTTTCCACTGTTGTGAGGGTAGGAAGTTTAAAGTTTGGGGAAAATATGTGTCTTTAATACTTAGAACTTTGTCAAAGAAACAACAAAAAAATGAGGAAACAATAGTATCTAGTTAATCCATTAGTTTAACAGAGATACATAAGAGACGGGCCTTCTTTTAAGGAGTTCACTGTCTATAGTTTGCAACAAGATATATTACATAATTTCTACTTTTCATACTTTGAAAATGTTGGGAAATGCTAGTCAACAGTTATAAACTTGAAAACCCTTCTCCCTGTCCCTAACAGCATTTCAGGTTCAATGTAGTGCCCGTGGCTCTTCTCTGACTAATTCTAGCATCTTAATAGAATAAGAACTTACAGACCTCTTGTTCTTGCACTGCCTATTACCTATGTGAAAAAACTCCTGCTTAATCTACACTGTAAATCCAATTTCAATTTTCATCTCCTCCAAGCAGAAAAATATTCTAAATTTTCACGTAAGGCAAACTTTCCTCAAATCACTTTGATGTGAAGAGGAACTCTTCTGCTACCAAAATACTTATGAAGTCTTTAGTGTTACAGGGTAATCTCATTTTTTCTTTATCTTAAAAATAAAATTTTACTTATTGATGACAACTTCACTTGAAAATTGTTCAATCAAAAACAGTGTTGGTTGGTTACAAAGTCTCCATTATGGAAATTTGAATAAAGAGAGAGAAAGGGAGAGAGAAGAAAAGAAATTTAATGTGAATTTAGTTATTATTCATTTTATTCTTGAGATGTGGCTTGAAATCATGATACTTTGATAAGTTTTTTTAAAAGGGCGAAATAGATGTTACACTTAATGATCAAGTTGCAGGAATCACAAATATACACCTACAGGATAAATTCTCAAAAACTATGAGGTTGGATACTTGTGACTTGACATCGTCATGCAAAATGCTGTGCTGGATGAAGCACAATCCGGAATCAAGATTGCTGGGAGAAATATCAATAACCTCAGGCATGCAGATAACACCATATTTACGGCAGAAAGCAAAGAGAAACTAGAGAACCTCTTGATGAAGGTGAAAGGGGAGAGTGAAGAAGCTGGCTTGAAACTCAGCATTCAAAAAACTAAGATCTTGGCATCAGGTACCATCACTTAATGGCAAATAGGTGGGGAAACAATGGAAACAGTGACAGACTTCATTTTCTTGGGCTCCAAAATCACTGTGGACAGTGACTTGCTTCTTAGAAGAAAAGCAATGACAGTGTATTAAATGACAAGCACAGATAGTGTATTAAAAAGCAGAGACATTATTTTGCTAACAAAGATCTGTATTGTCTTAGCTACAGTTTTTACAGTTGTCATGTACGGATGTCAGAGCTGGACAATAAAAAAGGCTTAGCACTGAAGAACTGATGCCTTTGACCTGTGGTGCTGGAAAAGACTCTTGAGAGTCCTTGGATTGCAAGGAGATCAAACCTTTTAATACTAAAGGAAATCAACTCTGAATATTCACTGGAAGAACTGATGCTGAAGCTGAAACTCCAATACTTTGGCCACCTGATAGGAAGAGCTGATTCATTGGAAAAGACCCTGATGCTGGGAAAGATTGAAGGCAGGAGGAGAAGGGGATGACAAAGGATGAGATAATTGGATGGCATCACTGACTCAATGGACATGAGTTTGAGCAAACTCCAGGAAATAGTGAAGGACAGAGAATCCTGGCATGCTGCAATGCATGTGGTCACAAAGAGAAGGACACAAATGAATGGCTGAATAACAACAAAAGAGTAGTTTCCAATTCTGGTTTCCTCGGTGTATATGCCCAGCAGTGGGATTGCCGGGTCATATGGCAGGTCTATTTGCAGCTTTTTAAGGAACCTCCACACTGTTTTCCATAGTGGCTGTACTAGTTTGCATTCCCACCAACAGTGTAAGAGGGTTCCCTTTTCTCCACATCCTCTCCAGCATTTATTGCTTGTAGACTTTTGGATGGCAGCCATTCTGACTGGTGTAAAGTGGTACCTCATTGTAGTTTTGATTTGCATTTCTCCCCAATGTTCATCGCTGCATTGTTTACAATAGCTAAGACATGGAAACAACCTAGATGCCCATCAACTGACGAATGGATAAGAAAGCTGTGGTACATATACACAATGGAATATTACTCAGCATTAAAAAAAAAATTCATTTGAAGCAATTCTACTCAGATGGACGAAACTGGAGCCCATTATCCAGAGTGAAGTAAGCCAGAAGCAAAAACAACAATACAGTATATTAACACATATATATGGAATTTAGAAAGACAGTAATCAAACTGTACACTTTAAATAGTGCAGTATATTGTATGTCAGTTGCA
>ML662439.1:9213687-9583492 GCA_007570785.1 Antilocapra americana
CCAAAGCGGGATACTCCATGACCCACCTCCCAGAATATTGGAAATAAAAACACGAATAAACAAATGGGACCTAATTAAAATTAAAAGCTTTTGCACAACAAAGGAAACTATAAGCAAGGTGAAAAGACAGCCTTCAGAATGGGAGAAAATAATAGCCAATGAAGCAACAGACAAACAATTAATCTCAAAAATTTACAAACAACTCCTGCAGCTCCATTCTAGAAAAATAAACAACCCAATTAAAAAGTGGGCCAAAGAACTTAACAGACATTTCTCCAAGGAAGATATAAAAATGGCTAACAAACACATGAAAAGATGCTCAACATCACTCATTATCAGAGAAATGCAAATCAAAACTACAATGAGGTACCACTTTACACCAGTCAGAATGGCTGCCATCCAAAAGTCTACAAGCAATAAATGCTGGAGAGGATGTGGAGAAAAGGGAACCCTCTTACACTGTTGGTGGGAATGCAAACTAGTACAGCCACTATGGAAAACAGTGTGGAGGTTCCTTAAAAAGCTGCAAATAGACCTGCCATATGACCCGGCAATCCCACTGCTGGGCATATACACCGAGGAAACCAGAATTGAAAGAGCCACGTGCACCCCAATGTTCATCGCTGCATTGTTTACAATAGCCAGGACATGGAAGCAACCTAGATGCCCATCAACTGACGAATGGATAAGAAAGCTGTGGTATATATACACAATGGAATATTACTCAGCATTAAAAAAAAATTCATTTGAAGCAATTCTACTCAGATGGACGAAACTGGAGCCCATTATCCAGAGTGAAGTAAGCCAGAAGCAAAAACAACAATACAGTATATTAACACATATATATGGAATTTAGAAAGACAGTAATGAGAACCCAACATGGGAGACAACAAAAGGAACGCAGATGTATAGAATAGACTTGTGGACTTTGTGGATGAGGGTAAGGGTGGGATGATATGGGAGAAGGGCATTGAAGCATGTTAATTGTCATGTGTCTAATCAATCGCCAGCCCAGGATTGATGCTCGGGGCTGGTGCAGCGAGATTTCCCGGGGGAGGGGGAAGGGAAGGGGGGGGGTTCCGGAGGGGAAGCATATGTAAACCCATGGTGATATCATGACAATGTATGGCAAAAACAATAAATAAAAAAAAAAAGAGTAGTTTCCAACAACCCAAGTACAGACAAATTCAAAGAGCATCCAAGCAAATAGAAGCAAGGCAAAATGTTAATATAGATAATATATCACTAACATGGCTTTGGTAATTAAAAAGATGTTAATGTCAAAGATAACTTGTAAAGAGGTAAATAAACTTGTTTCATAAGTATAAAAGAGGAAAAAAAGTAACACTGTATTTGTCAGTAAAGATAAAATTTTTGTAATTTGTGAATCTTAAAATCTCCCTCCCTGTGAATAGCCCTAAAAAGCTGATAAACTTAAATTGTCTCTTAAAAAAATTGTGTTTGGATTTTCTCAGTGGAAAATAAAGGTAAACTGCCTTCTTGAGATTAAAAGTTCATCATCTGTTATAAGTCCCTAACTGTCTTTACTTTTGATGGGTATTCAGAGAATTATAGCTGACTATGTATTCACAGATCTCTTGCTTTCTCCTCCCTACCCCCACCAAGATTATGAATTTCTTGAAATCAGAGGCCATCTTTGACATATCAGTATACAACATAATGCCTGACAAAAAAATGTTCCCTGAATGGTAGAATAGTAATATCCAAGCTATTTCAAAAGATACATAATTCAAATAATTCAAGTCCCATTAAAAATACACCATTAAATGACATAGAATCTGAGGCAATGAATGTTAGACTTTGAAAAAGAAAAATAGGCTCTAATAAAATATGACCATGGCATTTTCTTCTAAATGCCCTAGATCAGTAGTACACTAAAGTCCAGAACCTGTGGTCCAGTTTCAAATGGCATCTTTAGGATCTCCAGGTCCTGCCTGGTTACTGGCTTCCCTGGTAGCTCAGACAGTAAAGAATCTGCCTGCAATGTGGGAGACCTGGGTTTGATTCCTGTGTTGGGAAGATCTTCTGGAGAAGGGAACAGCTACCCACTCTGGTATTCTTGCCTGGAGAATTCCATGGACAGAAGAGCCTGGCAGACTACAGGCCATGGAATTGCAAAGAGCTGGATACAACTGAGCCACTTTAATTTTCCAATAACCAGCAATCATCTTATTGCTCAATGATAATAAAAAGTTCTGATCAAAGATGATACAATGCTTGACCTGTCAAATTAGAGAAGATTCACAGTGATATTATATAATCCTGGCAAGGGTACTCTTTATGATTGGCATTTTCTTTCCTACTAGTAGCTGTATAAATTTGCACAGAGATTTTGGAAAGCATTTTGGCAGTATATGCTAACTTTTAAAATCTTCATCTATTTTGACTCACAAATTCCAATTTTAGGAAAAATATACTAAATTAGTATTTAGAGATATAGTACAAACTGGCTCTACATTTGTATTATACCTGTAGTTGCAAAACTTGATTTCATGTCCAAATATAGTAGAATATGTAAACACTTTTCAGTAAATTCATTTGAATATTGTACAGATATTAAAATATATTTTTAGAGAATGTTTAAACATGCACAATTTTCATTGCATAATGTGAAGTGAAAATAACCAGGGTATAAGCTTAAGAATGGTGTGAATGCTCAAAATTTATACTACAAACACTAGTTCAGAAAAGAGTGAAGAAACAATTTAAGTAGTTTTGTGATGTCATCTTTGCTAGATACAACTCCAATTTTTAAAGATAGAGATCATAATTTTTATTCAACTTATCCCTTAAATGCCAGAGCAGCAAGCCACAAATTTAACTCACACAGTTACTCAGATGTTCACAGAAAATATAACAATTTTATTTTTTGTCAATAACTAATCTGGCCTTCCTTCCAATCTCCCATCTCACTGGTTAGCAGGGAAGATAATTAAATTAAGTGCCTCATCTGTAGCCAATGATTTAAACAAGTCTTTATTATTGTTTTTGATTTTTAAAAATAAATATTTCCTTCTTTCTTTTCTTTTTTTATTTAAGTATAGCTGATTTACAATGTCATGTTAGTTTCAGGTGTGCAGCATTTGTGATTCAGATATATATATATGTGTGTGGGTGTGTATATTTATATGTATATATGTATTCTTTTTTAGAGTCTTTCTCATTATAAATTATTTTAAAGTATTGAGAATGGTTCCTTACACTATACAGTAGGCCCTTGTTGGTTATCTATTTTATACGCAGTAGTGTGTATCTGTTAATTCCAACCTCCTAATTTATCCCTTCCCCACCCTCCTTACCCCTTTGGGGACCATACATTTGTTTTTTCTTGTTTTAGCCTTGCTGGCTAGTAGGAGCTTGCTATCTTATAGATCAGTTCCCTGACCAGGGACTGAACCCAGGCCATGAAGTGAAAGTCCAGAATCCTAACCACAAGGCCACCCAGAAATTCCCCATAAGTTTGTTTTCTATTAAACAAGCCTTTAGACAGTGTCTCAGATGAGTATCATTTTGTCTATTTCTTACCTGAAATGATACGTAGGTGATCAGAAGGAGAGAAATACTTAGGTGGGTTTGCAGTGCAAAGCAGGAGCATCCCCTTCCCAAAGTGCCCATGCTCTTCTCTGGTGTATGCTGGCTACAGTATCTCCTCTTCTCAAGGACAAACGGCACCTGCTCACAGGGGCCAGTCTGCTCTAATGCCATTTGTTGTTGAACTCTGTGACTCTACAACTGTGCTTTTGTTTTTCTTGGCGTGAATGTCTTCCTTAGTCCTCCCTAGCTCTTTAGGCTTCACGTTGGCTCCAGGTAGCACAATAGATCCCCTTAGGTCAAGCATCGTTCCCATTTTTACCCTGGCTTTGGCAGTCCTTTCAGTACCCATTTGTACAGACATACTCTACTCCATTATCTTATATATGACAAGCCACCAAAATGGAGCTATTTCTGGATCCTGTATATGACACGTAGTCAAATATTACAGTAGATTAGGAGGACTAGTTTCAGTGCTTTCGTCTTTCTGGCCTCAGTCATGCACAAAATTTATTTTAATGTGCTGCATTCCAGGTTGATGTTCTCCCTGGACCATCACACAGTAGAAGGGTTTTTCTTTCACTTGTTTACAGTTTATCTTTTTCACTTCTGATTCAACCTTGCCTTAACGATCTTCAAATCCAGCTTGTTGCTGATATGCTAATAAGGATGCTTAAAGGAAATTCAGTCTTATTCTTACAGTAGCCTCAAGACTTCTCCATCTACACAGGAAATTCAGAGCAACTGTGATAAAAGTCAGAACAGCAGTGGCTTCTGATGATGGTAGTGTTCAGAAAATTTCAGAAAGGAATCTTTTAATAGAAATTTTTAATATGTATATTACATAGTTTAACCAGGTAATTGTTACAGAGTCCACATGTTTGTCAAAACTGAGCAAACTGTACACATAAGTGTTATGCCATAATAAAAAATATATAGAAGAAAAAGAAAATTAAAAATCATAAGGAAGGGACTTTCTTCACCATCCGGTGGTGAAGAATCTGTGCTTCTACTGCAGGGGCATGGGTTTGATCCCTGGTGAGGAGCTAAGATCCTGCGTGCTGAATGGTGTGCCCCCCCCAAAAAAGAAAAAAAATCCTAAGGAGAACATTATCTTTCCTTAATTTCAGTTCAGTTCAGTTCAGTCGCTCAGTCGTGTCCGACTCTTTGTGACACCGTGGGCTGCTTATATTACTATCTTGCCAAATACTTATAGATATGCATGCTGGAGGCTGAGCTGTACCTCTCATGGACTTTTTAAACAATTTAAAACATTTTTATTTTGGTAAAATCTACATAACACAAAATTTGCTATTTTAACCACTTTTAAGTGTACAGTATAGTGGCATTAATTATGTTCATGATGTTGTGTGACCATCATCATTGTCTATTTTCAGAATTTTCCATCACTGCAAACAGAATCTCTGTATACCTTAAATGATAACTTTCCATTCTTTTCTCTCCTCAGTCCCTGGTAAACTCTAATCTATTTTCTGTCACTATGAATTTGCTTATTCTATATATTTTATGCAAGCAGAATCATATAATATTTGTCCTCTTGTCAGTTTTTATTCCCTCACTATATTGTTTTCACCTTTATTCATGCTGTAGTAGATAGCATGTTTTCTTCTCTTTTTAACAGATCTTACTTTTTTAGAGCAGGTTTAGGTTTGCAACAAAATTGAATGGAAAGTACAGAGATTTTCCATACAGCCACAGCCCTGACATATGCACAGCCTCCCCCATTATCACCATCCCACAACACAGTGACACATTTGTTATAATTGATGAACCCACATTAACATGTCATTATCACCCAAAGCCCATAGTTCATGTTATGGTTCACTCTTGGTAGTATACATTCTTTGGGTTTGGACAAATGTGAAATAACATACATTCACAATTATAATAATGTTGACTTAAATAACAAAGATGGGCTTATTGGGGATCAGCAGAGAATTGCGATTCAGGGTCTTCAACCAGGTGGCAAGTTCCCCCATGGCAAGGGAATAACAACTTCTAGAGACACAGAGAAGTGGGAAGAGGGCTAGAAAACAGAGTCCATAGCTTTCATTGGCCGAGCCCTTGCCAGGAAAGAACAGGAGTCTTTATTCTTCCTGTTGGGATCTGCTATACTTGCAGGGCATGCCATGTCTTCTTCTGGCCTCTCAACTCTATTTAATTGAAGTTTTTGTTTATTAAACTTTTTACAGTATCATACAGAATAGTTTCACTGTCATAAAAATCTTCTGTCCAACTATCCATCTCTCCCTCCCCTCTAACCCACTACAAACACTGAATTCTTTACTGTTTCTATTGTTTCTGTCTTTCTCAGAGTGTTGTATGGTTGGAATCACATAGTTTGTAGCCTTATTCAGATTGACTTCTTCCACTGAGTAATACTCATCTGTGTTTTCTCCTTGTGCTTTCATGGCTCGACAGTTCATTTCTTTTTAGCTTTAGTAATATTCCACTCTCAGGATTACGATAGATATATACAAAATAAATACACACTAGGTATATAGAGTAAACACATTCACTCACCTACTGAGAGACACCTCGGTTGCTTCCAGGTATCTTTGAACATACATTCTCAAGTTACTTGGGTAATACTAATGCTGAAAGTTCAATCACTGTGTGTGCATGCTCAGTTGGTCAGCTTGTCTGACTCTGAGGTTCTATGAACTGTAGCCTACCAGTCTCCTCTGTCCATGGGGTTCTCCAGGCAAGAAGACTGGAGTCGGTTATCATGTCCACCTCCAGGGGATCTTTCCAACCCAGGTATTGAACCCATACATCTTTTGCATCTTCTGCATTGGCAGGTGGGTTCTTTTACCACTAGCACTACCTGGGAAGACCCACTGTACACTGGTGCTGAGTTGAAACTCAGAGACAGAGTTTTGGTGGTGTAGAAAAGAATAACTTTATTGCTTTACCAGAAAAAGAGGGACAGATTGGGCTTCTGCCCTTGAAACCTAAGTGTCTCAACTAGGAGGATTTGATGAGGAATTTTATAGCAAATATTCAAAGGTGGGGTTACAAAAGATTAGGGTGTGTGCAGGGCCTGCACTCCTTTAATCTGGTCTCAGGTAATCTCTTGATGAGCTTCTCTGGTTCCTTTAAGGTAGCCTCAGGTGGTCTTTCTCTGGTGTGAAGAATGCTGACATCCTAAAGAGTTTAAAGAAGGCTGAGCACTGAAGAATTAATGCTTTTGAACTGTCGTGTTGGAGAAGACTCTTGAGAGTCCCTTGGACTGTAAGGAGATCAAATCAGTCAATCCTAAAGGAACTCAACTCTGAATATTTATTAAAAGGACGGATGCTGAAGTTGAAGCTCCAATACTTTGGCCACCTGATGAGAAGAGCTGACTCATTAGAAAAGACCCTGATGCTGATGCTGGGGAAAACTGAAGGCAGGAAGCGAAGGGGACAACAGAGGACGAGATGATTGGATGGTATCACTGATTCAATGGACATGAGTTTGAGCAAACTCCAGGAGATGGTGAAAGACAGGGAAGCCTGGAGTGCTGCAGTCCATGGAGTCGCAGAGTCGGATGCTACTGAGTGACTGAACAACAACAAAATGTTTAAAGACATTGTTATGAGCGTATGTTGAGAGAGAATCCAAGGTTGCACTATTGTTTCTTGGTTGCCCCTTCCTTGTCTTTTCACCCCTTTCCTTCTCAAAATAGTAACTGTTAGAATCTGTCCCTTGGAACTCAAAGAAAGTCATGGCAGCTAGAATCAAGAAATGGGGGACAGAAAGGCTTCCATGTCCAGGAGCCCCACAGGGTTCTGTTCAGTTTCAATACCAAGGAGTGTGATGCCGATTGCATTTTAAGAAAATGTTTAGTTTTGTAACAAAATGCTAAGGTATCTTCTAAAATGGCTGTACTATTTTGCACTCCTACCAGTAATTAATGAGAGCTCATGTTGTTCCACGTCCTTGCCTGCATTCATCATTGTCAGTGCTTTGGATTTTGGCCATTCTAATAGATATGAAGTGGTAACACATTGTTATTTTAATTTGTAATTCTATAATGACAAATGAACGTTTCACATTCAACTTATAGTTTGTATAGTTTGTGGTAAACAGTCCACAGAATTCTCCAGGCCAGAATACTGAAGTGGGTAGCCTTCCCCTTTTCCAGGGATCTTCCCAACCCTGAGATCAAACCCATGTCTCCCACATTGCAGGCAGATTCTTTACCAACGGAGCTATCAGGGAAGCCCTTTACTTACTTAATTCCTAAAATTTCTACAGTGAGCCTGTAATATTTACATAATGAGGAAAATAAAAACAATAACAATTGTTTGGCAAATGCAATTTCACCTAACTTTCACCCAAAATAGAATGATGGGAAAAATTAAAAAAAAAACAACCCTGAAAAACAGGAACTAGAAATGACAGTCAGTTTATTTTCAGAATCTTGGAGAAATTTCCTTTCAGTTTATGATAGATATAAGGGGAATGGGATTAGAATGGAAACTGGCTCTCTAAGTTCATAGTGGTGAAATCAAAGAAAACTACAATTCAGATTTTTTCTGCCCTCATAAGGAGTTATATTATGAGTAATAACTCAAGTAATAACTCAAAATAATGCTCAAAATTTTCCAAGCAAAGCTTCAACAGTACATGAACTGTGAACTTCCAGATGTTCAAGTTGGATTTAGAAAAGGCAGAGGAACCAGAGATAAAATTGACAACATCTGTTGGATCATTGAAAGCAAAAGAGTTCCAGAGAGACATCTACTTCTGTTTTATTGATTATGCCAAAGTCTTTGTGTGGATCACTACAAATTGTGGAAAATTCTTAAAGAGATGGGAATACCAGACCACCTTACCTGCTTCCTAAGAAATCTGTATGCAGGTCAGGAAGCAACAATCAGAACTGGACATGGAACAACAGACTGGTTCCAAATGGGGAAAGGAGTACATCAAGGCTGTATATTGTCACCCCACTTATTTAACTTCTATGCAGAGAACATCATGCGAAATGCCGGGCTGGATGAAACACAAGCTGGAATCAAGATTGCCAGGAGAAATATCAATAACCTCAGACATGCAGATGACACCACTCTTATGGCAGAAAGTGAAGAAGTACTAAAGAGCCTCTTGATGAAAGTGAAAGAGGAGAGTGAAAAAGTTGGCTTAAAGCTCAACATTCAGAAAATTAAGATCATGGCATCTAGTCCCATCACTCCATGGCAAATAGATGGGGAAACAGTGGAAATAGTGAGAAGCTTAATTTTGGGGGCCTCCAAAATCACTCCAGATGGTGACTGCAGCCAATAAATTAAAACACTTGCTCCTTGGAAGAAAAACTATGACCAGCCTAGACAGCATATTGAAAAGCAGAGACATTACTTTGCCAACAAAGGTCCATCAAGTCAAAGCTATGGTTTTTCCAGCAGTCAAGTATGGATGTGAGAACTGGACTATAAAGAAAACTGAGCACCGAAGAGTTGATGCTTTTGAACTGTGTTGTTGGAGAAGACTCTTGAGAGTCCCCTGGACTGCACAGAGATCCAACCAGTCCATCCTAAAAGAGATCAGTCCTGAATATTCATTGGAAGGAATGATGCTGAAGTTGAAATGTCAATAATTTGGCCACCTGATTCAAAGAACTGACTTATTGGAAAAGACCCTGATGCTGGGAAAGGTTGAAGGCAGGAGGAGAAGAGGACGACAGAGGATGAGATGGTTGGATGATATCACCAACTTGATGAACATGAGTTTGAGTAAGCTCTGGGAGTTGGTGATGGACAGGGAGGCCTGGAATGCTGCAGTCCATGGGGTCACAAAGAGTGGGACATGACTGAGCGATAGGACTAACTAATAATTCAAGCAAAGTTTGTTTTCTTCTATGTACTCGGTTATTCCAATTCTTTCAAATTACTTTCAAATTATGAAATGAGTGTTTTTTGAAAGCATCACATATCTGCTCAGGATTAAGTCCATGCACCCTGTCAAGTCTACTACCCACATCGACTAAGGTGGCATGTGCATGATACTGCCCCTACATTCTGTGGCTCTACAGTCGCCTTATCTCTCCATTGCCTGGAACTGCAGTTGCTGATACTAAGTCTACCCTATACTTTCCCATCCGGTTGCCACAACACTTTGGAATAGCCTTGGAGTTTGATGTTGCTCAATACCACTGATCCAGCAAAAATGACCCTTAGAGTGTTGAAGCTGTGAGGGAGTCTGTGATAAAGAAGAATTGTCATGTTTGTGTATTGAATTTTTTAATTTTTAATATTTATTTAACTAGTTTTGATTAAACCCCTGAGGTGAACAATTAAGGTGATAGTGATGTGAACATCTTAGTTCCAATGTATGCCTCTGTGAAATTTATGTGTTGTAGAAGAGATAAGTGGACTGGGGAAGCTTACAGCAGTAAATAATCTAAACTATGAGGCTGGAGAAGGATTTTCTGTGAGTCACTCTAAGTAATCTGAGAGGAGTAATCAAGCCTCTACCCAAAGAGGAGGTTGTGGGTACCTCTGATCTACAGCCAGGTGGTCACAAGTGTAGGTAACAACCTTCACTTGTGATTGGCATCTGAATTCCAAGATGAGGGGATGGGGCAAATTGTTGCAACATTCAGTCTATAGTCAGTTGGCCAGAAGCACAGGTGATAGGTTGGGTTGGTGACTAATCTCTGAAGTTGGAGGGAGGATAGGAACATATATAGGAATGAATCCCTAATCAATGGAATATGAAGAAAAGGCAGAGGAAGGGGAGCAAATATACTTTAGTAAGGCTTTTACTTTGGCCAATACTTTGGCCACCTGATGCAAAGAGCTGACTCATTTGAAAAGATCCTGATGCTGAGAATGATTGAAGGCAGGAGGAGAAGGGGACAGCAGAGGATGAGATGGTTGGGTGGCATCACCGACCCAATGGACATGAATTTGAGCAAACTACAGGAGATAGTGAAGGACAGGGAAGCCTGTTGTGCTGCAGTCCATGGGGTCACAAAGAGTCAGATGCAACTTAGTGACTGAACAACAACTAGGCTTTTACTATCAGTTTGCAGCTAGACATACATAGCAATGGTTAAAATCAGTTGGCATGTAGTATCAATCTGTGGTTCAGAATAAAATGTCCATTACCTTAATTTTTATTAAAGTGATTATTAAAAACATTTAGTTCCTCATGATATATTCCTAATTCAGGTAGAATTGTAACTAACAAAAATTATGGCCATGTTTCCTTAACTACTTGAGGGCTGAGACATTGAGGTATTACTCATGGTGGTAGTTCTCTCTTTCCTATTCTCACCCTTGAGTTAGATGTATTTTGACATGTAATCAGGTGTTTCTATTCATAGAAACAAATAGGGAGATAGTAAAGGGATGTTGGTAGGGAGGTGGTTTCTGTGTGTGTGTGTGTGTGAGAGAGAGACAGAAAGGAGACGAAGAAAGAGAGGGAGAGAAAGACATCTATTGAGCCCAGTTGATTCTGGAAAATAGTGTTCTGTATATAATATATCAAGGATAAGTGTATGAGCAGCTGCTTACTTGCATATATTACCCCTTCTGGTAAAAGCACCTGGTTTCCCTTGGGATCCAAAGTAATTCATTCTCAGTCCAAGAATTTTGATGTATCTTAAGTGCATACATTTCCAGCCAATGGAAACACTACATCTCTTTGCCATAGTAATTGTTTCAGAGATGGGTACAAAACCTAAGCCAGAGCAATCAGATCCTGAGACTTAATTCTTAGACATTTGTTGGAGTTAGCAGGAGGAAGCATTCTTTTTGTTTTACTGAACATGCTGAGAAGTAGAATATAAGACTAGAGCTGATGGCAACTATCTTGTCATCATGAGAAAGAGGCTGCTTGAGAATAGAGCCACCACATGAGTAAGTGAAGTTGAGACAGTGCTAGAGAGCAGACTTGATGATGAAATTTAACCCATTGGATCTCTCTCTGTATGAAGGCTTATGGAAACAAATTTCTTTAGTGTTTTCAATATATTCCCTAAATGTTGACTTTTATATCATGAGTAGAAAAAATATACATTACAGAAAATATACATTCCTGAATTCCTTCATATGTCAGTAGTGAAACAATGCCTTATTTCAGCTTGACAATGATTAGGAGCTCATTTTATGGAAAAGTAGCAAAGAAAATGATTCATGGATTTTTACTTTATACCATGGCTTTATGCATCTGAAGAGTCTCCAGAAACCAATATTTTCTACCGGTACTGGTCTAAAGATTTAAGAATAAAAGTAAAATTTCTGCTACAATTTTTCTCAGCACATTTTTATTAATGAACTATCTCAGTTAGGACTTGCTGTGTGATTAGAGATAGAAAATATACAAGTCAGTGAGAAATTACCCTAAGCTGTCTTATAGTTTCCTGTGATAATCCTATTCACACATGACTCACTTTCACTCTTTCTTTAGGCCTCTACTCAAACCTTAGCTGAAATAAGGTCTTTCCTCACACATTTCCATCCACATTCATCCATCTACCTCTGTCTTGATTTATTCTTTGGTATGCATTATCATCTAGAATAATAAGTAATTATATTTAATTGTTTTTCTTCCTAATAGTAAGTTTTGTAAAATCAGAGAATTTTGTTTTCTCTATTCACAATGTCTTAATAATGCCAGGCATATCATAGATGAAAAATAACTATGTGTTGAGTGAATGAATAAACAAATATTGGAGTTAGTAAAGAAACTTTCCAGGACTCTTCAGCTGTGCCTACTTTATTTTTTATTATTCCCTGGCCTATAATTGTCATAAAATATATACTTATTGAGTAATAAATACAGTATTTGCTAAAACATCTTCCCAGTCTCCTGTTTGAGTCTTCTTTGGTTTAAAAGACCATGCAGCCCAAAAAGTTTAAGGGCACTACTTTAAACTGATCTGTTTTTTTTTTTTATTTATTTTCTTTACATTATCGTAGGTATGGTTGGTTTTGCCATACATTGACATGGATCCGCCATGGTTGTTCCCCTTCCAGAACCCCCATAAACTGATCTGTTGCTTTTGAGTCATTTTCCACTAGATTTCATCTTCATCTTAGTCATTTTGTTAAAGTGATGAATACATACATGACTATGTTGTCCTTTGGGCTCTGTCTCCTGAAGACACTACTACTAGAGAATCAACCATTTGGCTATCTATGAGGTCATGTGTTAGGTTTGAGTCAAACTTTTCTAGCCATCTTTGATACCCACATCTGGCTGGTTACATTGCCTTCTTCAGTGTTCCTTCAACCGTAACAATGAACTGTCCAAGTACTAAACTTCTCATAATACAGCTTATGCCAAATATAAGCTCGTCTCTTTGGTCTAGGGAAGTAGTTCATATGTGTGCTTACCAGTATGCTAATAAAATGTGTGATTGCAAGCACACAGCCCTTTGAGTCTCACATACAGCATCTGGGTCATCATGTCTCCATATCATTTGTTCTGCCCTTGGTTTGTTACGTCTTCTAGTGTGTGAAAGGAGAATTGTGAGAGACAAGCCAATACCCATCCCAATGACCGTCTTCACTAAAGACGGTTATCATAACAACTGTGAACAGTTGTCTTCTTCAGAAGAAGGAGATTTTGAGTGAGTAGAAGATAGGACAAACTTTTTTGCACTGCATGGACTCTTACACCCAAAGAGGACTCAAACAGGAGACGGGGAAACTATTTTAGCAAATACTGTATTTATTATTCAATGAATACATATTTTATGACAACTATAGTCCAGAAATAATAAAAAATAAACTCAATGGTAAATAACAGCTGTTTATGAATTTATATTCTAGAATGACTCACAAGACAGTGGTGGGAGAGTTAAAATAAAGAATAAAGAAGTTACCAAAACAAAAACAAAAACAGAAAAACAAACAGCAACTGAAAATAGTAAGAGGACAAAGAATTATGGGATTGGAATAGAAGTCTATTCTAGATAGTATGGTCCAGGAAAACTTCTCTGACAATCTGATGACAATTTGGTAGAAATATGAAGGTACTGAAAAAGATCTTCATGGCCCAGATAATCACGATGGTGTGATCACTCACCTAGAGCCAGATATCCTGGAATGTGAAATCAAGTGGGCCTTAGAAAGCATCACTACGAACAAAGCTAGTGGAGGTGATGGAATTCCAGTTGAGCTATTTCAAATCCTAAAAGATGATGCTGTGAAAGTGCTGCACTCAATATGCCAGAAAATTTGGAAACCTCAGCAGTGGCCACAGGACTGGAAAAGGTCAGTTTTCATTCCAATCCCAAAGAAATGCAATGCCAAAGAATGCTCAAACTACTGCACAATTGCTCTCATCTCACACGCTAGTAAAGTGATGCTCAAAATTCTCCAAGCCAGACTTCAGCAATACATGAACCGTGAACTTCCAGATGTACAAGCTGGTTTTAGAAAAGGCAGAGGAACCAGAGATCAAATTGCCAACATCTGCTGGATCATCAAAAAAGCAAGAGAGTTCTAGGAAAACATCTACTTCTACTTTGTTGACTATTCCAAAGCCTTTGACTCTGTGGATCACAACAAACTCTGGAAAATTCTGAAAGAGATGGGAATACAAGACCACCTGACCTGTCCCTTGAGAAACCTGTCTGCAGGTCAGGAAACAACAGGTAGAACTGGACATGGAACAACAGATTGATTCCAAATTGGGAAAGGAGTACATCAACGCTGTATATTGTCACCCTGCTTATTTAACTTCTATGCAGAGTACATCATGAAAAACGCTGGGCTGGAAGAAGCACAAGCTGGAATCAAGATTGCCAGGAGAAATATCAATAACCTCAGATATGCAGATGACACCACCCTTACAGCAGAAAGTGAAGAGGAATAAAAAAGTCTCTTGATGAAAGTGAAAGAGGAGAGTGAAAAAGTTGGCTTAAAGCTCAACATTCAGAAAACTAAGATCATGGCATCTGGTCTCATCACTTCATGGCAAATAGAAGGGGAAACAGTGGAAAAAGTGTCAGACTTTATTTTTGGGGGCTCCAAAATCACTGCAGATGGTGATTGCAGCCATGAAATTAAAAGATGCTTACTCTTTGGAAGGAAAGTTATGACCAACCTAGACAGCATATTGAAAAGCAGAGACATTGCTTTGCCAACAAAGGTCTGTCTAGTCAAGGCTATAGTTTTTCCAGTGGTCATGTATGGATGTGAGAGCTGGACTGTGAGGAAAGCTGAGTGCCGAAGAACTGATGCTTTTGAATTGTGGTGTTGGAGAAGACTGAGAGTCCCTTGGACTGTAAGGAGATCCAATCAGTCCATCCTAAAAGAGATCAGCCCTGGGTGTTCGTCGGAAGGATTGATGTTGAAGCTGAAACTCCAATTCTTTGGCCACTTAATGTGAAGAGTTGACTCATTGGAAAAGACCCTGATGCTGGGAAGGACTGGGGGCAGGAGAAGAAGGGGACAACAGAGGATGAGATGATTGGATGGCATCACCAACTCGATTGACTTGAGTCTTGATAAACTCCAGGAATTGGTGATGGACAGAGAGGCCTGTTGTGCTGCACTTCATGGAGTTGCAAGGAGTTGGACATGACTGAGTGACTGAACTGAACCAAACAAGTGAGTATCGAAAGAAAGAGAGATCTAGGAGTTCAAATGTTTAGAGGTCTGGTAGATATGGGGAAGCAATGAAAGAGACCAAAAGAGAGTGGTCAGTAAGGTAAGAAGTAAACCAAGAAACAGGTAAGAAAGACAAACAGAAGCCAAACACAGAAATTGTTTCAAGAAAGTGAGGCTGTGTCATAGTAAATATAGTTTACACAAAATGAGGGTTGAAATTTGACCATTCACCTTGCTATTGTGGAGGTCATTGCCCCTGATAAGAATATTTTTCATGAAGCTGTAAAGTTAGAAACTTGGATTGGGACAGTTTCAAGACAGAATGAAAAAAGGGGAATTGAAGACTGACTGATGATTACTATTAATAATTCTCTTAACAATTTGCTTCAAAGGAGCAGAGTAGCTAAAATGGCATGTAGGGTTCAGGAACTAGTTTTAAGATGGGAAATACACACACATACACACACACACACACACATACACACAAAGAACCACCTGTTCACTAAAGGGGCACACTTAACATGAAGGAAAGAAAAATGTTTTCCATTGTGTTGTGATTAAGAAGCTTTAAAAAAAAAAAAACATCCTGACAACACCAAGTGCTGGCAAGAATGTGGAGCAACAGGAACTCTCATTCATTACTGATGGAAGTGTAAAGTGGTATAGACATTTTGAAATATAGTTTGGCAGTTTCTTGCAAAACTAAACATAGTCTTACCATATGATCCAGCAGTCATGCTTGTGGTATTTACCCAAATGAGTTGAAAACATGTTCACACAAAAACCTGCACATAGATATTTATAAAAGTTTCATATATAATTGACAAAACCTTGAAGCAATCAAAATGTCTCTAGGTAGGTGAATGGATAAGTAAACTGGTACATTCAGACAATAAAATTCAGTTCTAAAATGAAATAGCTAACAAGTCACAAAAAGACATAGAGGAATCTCAAATATATATATTGCTAAGTAAAAACAATCTGTCTGAAAAAGCTACTGATTATAAGATTTCAACTATATGATGTTCTAGAAAAAAGGCAAAATAATGGATTCAATAAAAAATTTCAATGGTTCCCAGAATTTAGGGGTTAGGGAGTGAAGAAACAGCCAAGTACAGATGAGTTTTAGTGCAGTGAAATTATTCTCTAGGGTACTGTAATGATGGATAGATGTCATGAAATATTTGTTCAAGTACATAGAATATACAATGCCAACAGTGAACCACAATGTAACTCGGACTATATGTAATAATGATGTGGGTTTAACAGTTCTAAAAAGCGTACCACTCTAGGTGGGGGGTGTTGATAGTGGGGGAAGTTGTGCATGTGGGGAATAGGAGTGTGTGGGCATTGTGTGTGTGTGTGCGTGCTTAGCCACTCAGTTGTGTCTGACCCTTTGCAACATGGACTGTAGCCTGCCAAGCTCCTCTGTTCATGGAATTCTCCAGGCAAGAATACTGGAGTGGGTTGCCATGTCCTCCTCCAGGGCATCTTTACAACCCAAGATCAAACCCAGGTCTCCCACGTTGCAGGCGGATTCTTTACCATCTCAGTCACCAGGGAACTTTCTTTCAAATATGCTGTTAACCTAAAACTGCTCTAAAAATTAATGTCCATTAAAGACACGTATATCCCTTCCATGAAAGTATCTTCCTACTTGGCCTTCCATGTTATGTGAAAATTATTAAATATTATATATCAAAGTTAAAGCATAGCTATTTCAGAAGCTCTCAAATGAAAGTAAATGATCATAGGGAGGTAAAAGTATGGTATATAATATAATTACAAGCAGAAAATTTTATGAGGATAAGATTACATACATAGTCAGTTACATAGGTAAAGTCTCAACCCCTACTCCTCCCTTTTTTAGTCTATGTAAGTTGCTTGGATTCTTCCAGTTCCTTACACTGTTACTTATGTTTTGTTCACTGTGGATAGATAACAGGATGCTCTTATAATTCCAGCCTCTTCCAGGTTCACTTTATTTTAGCCCTTTTCGTTTAAATGACTGGAAGGCATTTTGAGTGGGAATCCAAACTTCACACTGTATTAACTTACAGGTGGCTCAAAAAACCTGTTTTCCCCCCATGGCTTTATTATTTTTTTTTCATTCAAAACAAAATTACCTTTCCCCTGACCACTGTATGAGCATTTTCTATAGATTTTTTAAGTCACAAGAATGGTACAGGGTATGAAATGAGAAAAGCTCCTCTTACTGACTTGAAAGGCAATGCATAGCAAAGGTAACCACTCCTTCAAGGAAACCAAATAGACCTACGATTTTTTTTCCTACCTAAGAAACAAAGACGAAAGAAATTTCTCCTCAGAAAATGTCTTATATTTATTCTTTTTTTAGATTTCCTCTCTACTTAAACAGCAGAGAAAAAAAGAAAGAGGAGAAGAAGAAAGGCAATTGTCTAATGAGAATAAATGTGAGTTAAAAAAATGATGATCAGGAAAAAAAATAATTAGTAAGGGCATCCAGGGGACATATAAAATAGCAAAGCTATAACAGGTTACCATTAGCAAAGGATATAAAGGGAAGCACTTTGCGAGATTAGAAGTGATTACAAAATTAAAGCACATGGTTGGAAGAGTGGGCTCATACTTTCCAGGGACGGGAGTAAAAGCAGAATGTGTCAAGGTGAAGGCTGAGTTTCTTAATAGCTACTTTACCTCACTCATCGACAACAATTACAGGAGGAACAGGATGCTCAGGGCAATAAGAGTTAATGAGAAAAACATGTAACTGGGCAAAATCTGAATCCTACTTAGTTGAAAAAAATATCTAAGTAACTTGGAAAGTATTCAAATTTGCAGAGTATAGGATATCCACTATAGAATACTAATTTTTGAAGAAGGTAAACCTAGCAATTAGAATCATTACAACACACACCAGAACATTACAATTAATTTTTACAAACTTTTTTCTTTATAAATTATGAAGTTTTTAATGTCTAGTAAAAAATAAAAAAATTTTCTTAATTTTTCAACTTTGTTCAGATTTTTTTCATTCCCTGAACAATTCCATGATCTAATCCTCCAGTAACCATTATTGACAATTTAGAATACTTCTAGACTTATTTTTTCTTTTGAAGTCTTAGACACACATGGCAAAAACACACACACATGTCAGATATAAATCTTCATTCATAAATTTAGGTGTAAAAGAAAAATAACTTATTTTCTATAATTGGGTAAAATTATGTAAGGTGCCCCAGTTAGGAACCTAATGTCTATTGGTTTTAAATTCCTCATCCCTTAGTCTGGGGTCATGTCGTAGATCTAGGGGACCTGTGTACTATCAAGGTATCAAGAGTGTACCTAAATATTGTCATCTGAGCCAGCCTCTGTCCCCAAAGAAGCCTTCATTTCACTGAGATCTTTCCCAAACAATCCCTCATTTTCATTTTCAAGTTCTCTCCACTTCTACCTGTTTTCTATGTCATATCCTTTCTGGTCTAGGGTACACATCTCACCTAAATAAATGCAATGATCTCAGCCATTCTCCTTCTAACTTCCTTTTCCCTACAGTCTGTTTTACGCAATATTGAGGGTAATTGTTAAAGTAGGAGCCAAATCACGTGAATCCTCTGGTTAAATCCTTGCAAAAGATTCCTCCCCTCACCCTGAGTGCAGCTTAATCTCTTGTGTGATCCACAAAGCCCTTGTAATCTGGTCTCTCTAACCACTTGGCTCACCCTCTTCCATCCTCCACTCAATCACACTGCTTCAGACACACTAGTCTCTTCCTGGGTCAGTGAACCCACCAGGTGGGCCTCCACCTTAAGGCTATAATCTCCATTTTTTCTGCTCAAAATGCTCCTCACAGAGATATCCTTAAAGCATTCATTCAAGAGTTACCTTTTTCACGGAGGTGCTCCATAGCTGCTAGACCTAAAAATTTGTTCTTCTACAGCTATTTCTTCATATATTCCTCAGAAGTTCTTCCTAATAAAATGCATATTATTTTCTACTGTGCTTACTATATGTTTCCAACTCTACAATATAAACTGAAGGCAAGTAATCTCATTCATTACTATATTCTGAGGCTTTAGTAATGTGCCTGAAATATGCAGGGCTTCCCAGGTTCAGTTCAGTTCAGTCACACAGTCGTGTCTGACTCTCCATGACCCCCTGGACTGCAGCACGCCAGGCCTCCCTGTCCATCACCCCTAGAATTTACTCAAACTCATCCCCGTTGAGATGGATGCCATCCAACCTTCTCATCCTCTGTCGTCCCCTTCTCCTCCTGCCGTCAAACTTTCCCAGCATCAGGGTCTTTTTCAATAAGTCAGCTGTTCGCATCAGGTGGCCAAAGAACTGGAGTTTCAACTTTGGCATCAGTCCTTCCAATGAATATTCAGGGCTGATTTCCTTTATTTATTTATTTATTTTCTTTACATTATCATGTTGGTTTTGCCATACATTGACATGAATCTGTCATGGGTATACATGTGTTCCCCTTCCAGAACTCCCCTCCCTCCTCCCTCCCAATTCCATCCCTCTGGGTCATCCTGGTGCACCAGCCCTGAGCACCCTGTATCATGCATCAAACCTGGGCTGGCCATTCATTTCACATATGACAATTTACTTGTTTCAATGTCATTCTCCCTTATCATCCCACCCTTGCCCTCTCCCATAGGTCCAAAAGACCGTTCTATACATCTGTATCTCTTTTGCTGTCTTGCATACAGGGTTATCGTTACCATCTTTCTAAACTCCATATATATGCATTAGTATACTGTATTGTTGTTTTTCCTTCTGGCTTACTTCACTCTGGATAATAGGCTCCAGTTTTGTCCACCTCAGTAGAACTGATTCAAATGTATTCTTTTTAATGGCTGAGTAATATTCCATTGTATATATGTACCACAGCTTTCTTATCCATTCGTCAGTTGATGGGCATCTAGGTTGCTTCCATGTCCTGGCTATTGTAAACAATACAGTGATGAACATTGGGGTACACGTGTCTCTTTCAATTCTGGTTTCCTTGGTGTGTATTCCCAGCCGTGGGATTGCTGGGTCATATGGCAGGTCTATTTCCAGTTTTTAAAGGAATCTCCACACTGTTCTCCATAGTGGCTGTACTAGTTTGCATTCCCACCAACAGTGTAAGAGGGTTCCCTTTTCTCCACATCCTCTCCAGCATTTATTGCTTGTAGACTTTTGGATGGCAGCCATTCTGACTGGTGTAAAGTGGTACCTCACTGTGGTTTTGATTTGCATTTCTCTGATAATGAGTGATGTTGAGCATCTTTTCACGTGTTTGTTAGCCATTTGTATGTCTTCTTGGGAGAAATGTCTGTTTAGTTCTTTGGCCCACTTTTTGATTGGGTTGTTTATTTTTCTGGAATTGAACTGCAGGAGTTGCTTATATATTTTTGAGATTAATTGTTTATCCATTGCTTCATTTGCTATTATTTTCTCCCATTCTGAAGGCTGCCTTTTCACCTTGCTTTTAGTTCCCTTTTTTGTGCAGAAGCTTTTCATTTTAATTAGGTCCTATTTGTTTATTTTTGCTTTTATTTCCAATATTCTGGGAGGTGGGTCATAGAGGATCCTGCTTTGGTTTATGTCAGAGAGTGTTTTGCCTATGTTTTCCTCTAGGAGTTTTATAGTTTCTGGTCTTATGTTTAGATCTTTGATCCATTTTGAGTTTATTTTTGTGTATGGTGTTAGAAAGTGTTCTGGTTTCATTCTTTTACAGGTGGCTGTCCAGTTTTCCCAGCACCACTTATTAAAGAGACTGTCTTTTCCCCATTGTATATTCTTGCCTCCTTTGTCAAAGATAAGGTGCCCGTAGGTGTGTGGATTTATCTCTGGTCTTTCTATTTTGTTCCATTGATCTATATTTCTGTCTTTGTGCCAGTACCATACTGTCTTGATGACTCTGGCTTTGTAGTGTAGCCTAAAGTCAGGCAGGCTGATTCCTCCAGTTCCATTCTTCTTTCTCAAGATTGCTTCTGCTATTTGAGGTTTTTTGTATTTCCATACAAATTGTGAAATTATTTGTTCCAGTTCTCTGAAAAGGATGGCTGGTAGCTTGATAGGAATTGCATTGAATCTATAGATTGTTCTGGGTAGTATACTCATTTTCACTATATTGATTCTTCCAGTCCATGAACACGGTATATTTTCCATCTATTTGTGTCCTCTTTGATTTCTTTCATCAGTGTTTTATAGTTTTCTATATATAAGTCTTTTGTTTCTTTAGGTAGAAATACTCCTAAGTATTTTATTATTTTTGTTTCAATGGTGAATGGAATTGTTTCCTTAATTTCTCTTTCTGTTTTCTCATTGTTAGAGTATAGGAATGCAAGGGATTTCTGTGTGTTGATTTTATATCCTGTAACTTTACTATATTCACTGATTAGCTCTAGTAATTTTCTGGTAGAGTCTTTAGGGTTTTCTATGTAGAGGATCATGTCATCTGCAAACAGTGAGAGTTTTACTTCTTCTTTTCCAATCTGAATTCCTTTTATTTATTTTTCTGCTCCGATTGCTGTGGCCAAGACTTCCAAAACTATGTTGAATAGTAGTGGTGAGAGTGGGCACCCTTGTCTTGTTCCTGACTTCATGGGAAATGCTTTCAGTTTTTCACTATTGAGGATAATGTTTACTGTGGGTTTGTCATATATAGCTTTTATTATGTTGAGGAATGTTCCTTCTATTCCTGCTTTTTATCATAAATGGATGTTGAATTTTGTCAAAGGTTTTCTCTGCATCTATTGAGATAATCATGTGGTTTTTATTTTTCAATGTGTTAATGTGGTGTATTACATTGATTGATTTGTGGATATTGAAGTGATTTCCTTTAGGATGGACTGGTTGGATCTCCTTGCAGTCCAAGGGACTATTAAGAGTCTTTTCCAACACCACAGTTCAAAAGCATCAATTCTTTGGCACTCAGCTTTCTTTATAGTCCAACTCTCACATCCATACATGAACATTGGAAAAATAATAGCTTTGACTAGATGGACTTCTGTTGGCAAAGTAATGTCTCTGATTTTTAATATGCTGTCTAGTTTGGTGATAACTTTACTTCCAAAGAGCAAGTATCTTTTAACTTCATGACTGCAGTCACCATCTGGAGTGATTTTTGAGCCCCCAAAAATAAAGTTTCTAACTGTTTCCCCATCTATTTGCCATGAAGTGATGGGACCAGAAGCCATGATCTTAGTTTTCTGAATGTTTACTTTTGAGCCAACTGTTTGACTCTCCTCCTTCACTTTCATCAAGGGGCTCTTTAGTTCTTCACTTTATGCCATAAGAGTGGTGTCATCTGCATAGCTGAGGTTGTTGATATTTCTCCTCGTAATCTTGATTCCAGCTTGCGCTTCATCTAGCCCAGTGTTTCTTATTATATACTCTGCAGAGAAGTTAAATAAGCAGAGTGACAGTATACAGCTCTGATGTACTCCTTTCCCAATTTGGAACCAGTCTGTTGTTTCATGTCTAGTTCTAACTGTGACTTCCTGACCTGCGTACAGATTTCTCAGGAGGCAGGTAAGGTGGTCTGGTATTCCCATCTCTTTAAGAATTTTCCACAGTTGATAGTGATCCACACAGTCAAAGATTTTGACATAGTCAATTAAACAGAAATAGATGTTTTTCTAGAACTCTCTTGCTTTTTCAATGATCCAACAGATGTTGTCCATTTTATCTCTTGTTCCTCTGCCTTTTCTAAATACAGCTTGCACATCTGGAATTTCACAGTTCATGTACTGCTGAAGCCTGGCCTGGAGAATTTTATGTGTTACTTTACTAGCATTTGAGATGAGTACAATTGTGCTGTAGTTTGAGCATTCTTTGGTTTTGCCTTTCTTTGGGATTGAAATGAAAACTGACCTTTTGCAGTCCTGTAGCCACTGCTGAGATTTCCAAATTTGCTTCCCAGATGGCTCAGTGCTAGAGAATCTGCCAGTCTATGCAAGAGACTCAGATCAGGAAGATGACCTGGAGGAGGAAATGGCAAGCCACTCCAGTATTTTTGCCTAGAAAAATCCTATGGGTAGAGGAGCCTGGTGGGCTACAGTCCATGTGGTGGCAAAGAGTTGGACATGACTGAGCAACTGAGCATGCACTGACATATGGAAGGCCTTCAGTAATGCTGTTTAAAAGAACAAATGAAAGATGGGAAACTTATTACTGCTCTTACCTTATGCTGTAGTTCTGAAAAATGCTCCAAAGTTGTCTCAGACTTGTTATGTTTGTTTTAATATATAATTAATTTCATTACTGTATTATTTACACTTACCATATAAGTATTTTCGTTAGTTTCACACTCTATTGAGTAGAAGTCGTTAAAATCTTGCTTTTAGGGGAACTTCCCTGGAAATGACTGAAGATCACTTCTATCCTAAGACTCACTAAACATGACTGATAATCACATCATTTTGAAAAAGATGCAACCATAGAGCACTATTTCACGAGACTTTTGCCATTCAAATTCTCCTAACTTTCAGTGCTTTCCCAATTCCTAGAATATTTTCAGAAAAGGGGGATGGTGAAAGTCTGAGTTCTTTTGGTCATGAGAGTGTAGGACTCAGGCTTTTCAAATTCAAAATCTAAGACTGACTCACTTACTCAGGAAAACTTTGTTATGTGGAGCATTTTGAATGAATGAAGAATCATAAGTTCCTGGCCACTATTAAGGGAAGAATCAAACAAGATTGATTGATATGGCACAAAATGACAGAAACAATAAAACCTACCAGGTAACATATCAAAGCATTATTATATTCACATAGTTGGGTCTGACTGTATAATATTTTAATATGACTGAGATTAAACGAGTCCTCACTTGCTTTTTTTCCTCACTAGCAATGTACCTTGAAAAGTGTTCTTTAATAGATTCAAAGAACTTTGCTAACTGTTTTGAATAGTACCATGGTACTTAGTCTTGGAGAAGGTCATGGCAACCTACTCCAGTATTCTTGCCTGGAGAATTCTATGGACAGAAGAACCTTGTGGGCAGCAGTCAATGGGGTTGCAGAGAGTCAGACACAACTGAAGTGACTTAGCATGCATGCATGGTACTTAGTGTAATTGTACTAAATTTTTATTATAGCTGCAACATGAAAAGAAATGACACAGATGAATGATGATAATTTAAGAAGGGCTTAATAATGGGTCTATTTACAAGTCTAGCTGAAGTGTAAGGAAACCAGAAAAGCAACACAGAAATCTGAAGGGGAGAGATGGCAGTTCCTGAAACTCAGGGAACCTGAGCTGAGGAATGACCCTGGGAACACACAGTTTGAATTCACTCTCTTCATTTCTTGGATCCCCAACCAGGATCCCCTTTGATCAAATTCAATAAAAAGCCAAAGCACAAGGAAGCTCATTGATTTAATGTATTCTGACCAGCCTCCTAGTGGAGAGAGAAAAATAAAGAAGAGAACAAAAAGCAGATTATGATATATCCTTCCAGAAAAATTACAATGAAATATACCATACACATATACACCTTCACAGTTATATCTACACCATGATATTTTTCTATCTAGAAATCTTTCTGTATCAGGATAAATAGACTTTCTCTTCCAATATCAACCTAAATGTGGTAGTACCATGAAATAGTCAACATAATTCATTCTTTATAGATGTTTTAGATCATCTCCAATCATTTGTTATTAACAAAAATTCTGCAATGCTTGTTTATACATTTTCCACTCTTGTGAAAATCTATAGACTAAATTACCAGACCCAGGAATTGAATGCGTGTCTCTTACATCACCTGCACTGGCAGGTAGGTTCTTTACCACTAGCACCACCTGGGAAGCCCATGTACAACTCTAAGCTGACATTTATTTAATCAATACTCATATCAATAGGAGAAAACTGCTAGGACTCAAGAAGCATTCATTGACCCTTCTGCAATCCCCATAAAGGCTAACTGCCATCTCCATTTTTGGAATAGCTATTTCTTTACAGTTGCTTATAATTGTATTTATATATGTTTTAACTTCATATAAATGTAATCATGGTTTTGTTGTCTTTTTAAATTTTCCATTTTACTCAACTTGTGGGTGAGAATCTTCCATGTTGTGCATTTAGTTATGACTCAGTCATTTTTGTTGTATGGCATTTTCTGTGCCATAATTGATTTAGTCATCCTACCGTTGGTGGATATGTGGGCTTTTTACAGTTTTCTTTTTTCTGTTCTAAAACATGTTAATGTGAATAATATTGCATATGTATCCTAAAGAACAGGGACCAAATTTTTTCCAAGTCATTTCTCTGGGAGAAGTAGGCAGATTTTAAATTGATTACCTATTGACAAACCATTTTCCTAAGACTTCTATAATTTATGCTCCTTTCATCAATATTGAAGTATTTCTATTGTTCTGTTCTCACTGATATTTGATGATGTTAGATGTTGGCTTGTTCAGAGTTTAGCTACTTTTACTCCATAATATTGCTGCTTTGAAATCCTTTTTGTGTGGAAGTGAGCTTCCTCTCTAAATGAAAGATACCCATGGAAGTGGCCCAGGTGCTGCTCTGTGTTGCACAGGTCCAACATGCCAAGGCACTCATTGCATGCTCTCAGGGTCCAGGAGCCAGCCTTAATGATCCTGCCATCATTGTAATAGTGGAGGCTGTTCCCAATCCCATTGAAGTTAACTGGGACATCCTGGAGAGGGACATGGCCACTTAGAAGTCCAGCCACTGGGGACATCCACTGCAGATCTTTCCAGCGACAATTCTTAAAGTCAAATCAGTGAGGGATAATAGACAATTAGAAGCTGAAATTCAAAACCTTATGAGTTTCAAGAGTTGAGATATTTTTAAAGATTTTATGGAGCAGAAGGGAGAAAAAGGTGTTGACTGGCTATTGAGAGTAAACACTGGCTCTGAGCTACTACTCACTGCCACAGGAATAACATAAGTTGCCGGCATTTCCAAGGACCCCCAAATGGATAGCCTGTTAAAAGACCTCCAGAGCATTACCCTAGGGATTGACAGCTTCCTAGAGCTTATACCACCTTCCAAGGACAATTACACATTTACCACCCTGGAGGGTTCAGTGAATCAAAAGTAATAACCAGATATTTCTGGCTCTTTTGGACAAAAGAGGCCAAGTCATGGTACTTTCAGATAACTCCACTGAGTTCCCCCAGAGGAACCTCATAGAGCTTACAAGGTAAAGCAGGTAAAAATTGAAAGGAAGTACAAATGAAGCCACATGTGTCTATTGGTACCATATTTCTAAAGCATATCTGATATGGGTCAGGAAAATCTGTATAATCATGCTCTCAAAGCTGTTTGGTAAGGGTTTATCCCCTTGGGCTCTTTATTATTGCACAATCTGCTTTCAGGTTGAAACTGTGTGGAAGATGGTGAGACCATCAAAAAATCAAGATGGTAGAGGGATCACTTATCTGGTGAGCAGATGTGAATGGCATCCTCTAATGTCAAAGGAATGGGGGTTCACTGTCAGGATTAATGAGAGAATCTTTGGAGAAGACCACTAGTTTGTGTATAGGGGTTGGAGAACTGAGGACCAGTGAATTAAGCAGTCCTACAGCCTGGGGTAAAACTTCTGCTCATTTAAGGGACCATCCACTGCTTCACGGAGAAGGCACTGGCACCCCCCTCCAGTACTCTTGCCTGGAAAATCCCATGGATGGTGGAGCCTGGTGGGCTGCAGTCCATGGGGTCGCTAAGAGCCAGACATGGCCGAGTGACTTCACTTTCACTTTTCACTTTCATGAATTAGGGAAGGAAATGGCAACCCACTCCAGTGTTCTTGCCTGAGAATCCCAGGGCCGGGGGAACCTGGTTGGCTTCCATCTGTGGGGTCGCATAGAGCTGGACATGACTGAAGTGATTTAGCAGCAGCAGCAGCAGCTGCTGCTTCAAAGCTTGAGGAATATGTCTTAGAGTAAGCCATTGTGCCTCTTTATAAATCCAACTGCTTGGGGCAAGTAAACCAGATAGAAATTCCACAAGATTCCATGTTCTAGAGCCCAAGATTGAACAGTTTAGGAGGTGAAATGGGTACTTTGATTTGGTCTATAATAGCTGGTGGAGGGGAGGGGGACATACCTGGTTAAGAGAAAGATTACATGATGGCCAACAGCATGACTGGAAAGAGCTACCAGCAGGAAACAGGAGAAGCATAATGGTGTTATATACCTATCAGCTCTGCCAGAGGATGACAGTGGCCGCATGAACCCATCACTAATGGTGTCATGCTTGCCATCGCCAATAAGGTCTGTCTCCTTGGGGCACATGTCCCATATCCCCACCAGGGAGCCTTCCAGAATTTTGTTGAAGCACAAAGGAGGCAGTTATTTACTACCTCCTTTTAGTAAAGCTGGGCTGAGGGGGTGCTCCATCTCTGTGCTGTCAGTGAGTGCCTTCCCTTCCCCCAGGACCTGATGTAACATGGGCCGACTCTGCTAGTGGGTATGACAGATACCCGGATTGCCACCTCCACTCCTCCCCACAGCTAACTCGTAATCCCTGCTGTCCATGATAACCCTGCCTCACACTCTGAGATCCCTGATTTGTCCCCATCGCTCTTAACATCTGCCAGGGAGAAATGACTGAGAGGTATTCCAACAGTAGAGTCTTTTCATCAGAGGCATCATCATTATTGCTTTGATTAAATGTGCTTCAAATTGGCTTTGAAAAACAATACCTGTGTCCTTTAACATACTTGCTGCACAAGTGATTGCTATTCTAAGTCATCACAGGATCAACTGTTGAGAGTTTAGCTAAACTATTCCCCCTTGTGTGGCCAGGAAGCCTACAGGGTTCTTGAGCCCCTGCCCTGAGTGCATACCCTAGAAAACAGCCTGCAGAATCATAAGTAAATATAAATTCCAGATATGACACCATCACCCACCCCAACTACCCTTGTGGTAAGCTCTTGCCTATTTCCCAAGGCTTTTCTTTGCGTGCCCCCTTAGCTAGGACCCCTGTGAAGCTTATTAAAATCTCACTCTATCTGGCTTGAATTCACCAGATTGGCCTTAGCCAGGAGCCCCAAAGTGCTCTCACAGACCCTAATGAAGGTCTGTGCCCCAGGTCCTGTCTCTCCCTTCACACTCTGCCTTGACCTCATTATGTGGCCCTTTGAGTTGTGTGGCCATCTTCATAAATGTGAAATAAATTCTACTGTGATTTTAATTGGCACTTCTTGGATTTCTAATAAGATTGAGTACTTACCTTTCACTTGTTTATGAAGCATTTGAATTTCTTCTATATATATCTACTGGAATAGTTGGCTGAATTTTCCAATGAGTTGTCTTTCTTCACATACTTGTAGATGCTAGTCTTGTATGTGTCTCAAATATTTTCCAATTGTAGCTTGCCTTTTATCTCTCGATATGTATATAGAAAATCCTACTTTGGACGTTTACATGTTCACTTTTTTAATTAAACATATGAAGGCAGTGGTCATTAAGATATTATTTTATATTATCTTCTAAAAGTTAACTAGTTTTGACTTTCATGTTAAGACTATAATTTATGTGGTCTTGGTTTTTTTATGTATGGTAGATGCAAGATTTCAATCTCATTATTCTGCATACAGGTATTCATTTTCGTCAGCAGTATTAATTGAAGAGTCCCCTCTTTCTGACTGATCTTGCAATTCATTGTCATAAATGAAGTTTCCATACATGTAAAAGAGAGTTTCATAGTTGATATTTAATTTCATGAACCTAGTTCCAAATATTATACTGTCTTCATAACTAGTTTATATTATGCCCTGTCGTGATACATGCTAAGATATCATTCATCTTTTCCTATTTCTTCAACAGTATCTTAGCCTTTGAACATTTGCATATATTTTAGAAATGCAAATATGAATTTGGGGATAGCTGATATCTTTACGATATTTAGTGTTTCAGTCTATGGTTAGGGTATACATAGTCATTCATTTAGTTTTTCTTACATTTCATTCAATACAACTTTGTGATTTTATAACATTCTAAGAATGACGCACTAACTTGAGAAGTCCAATGTCCTCACTGAGAACAATTTAAAAAGTGGTTGAAATAAGTTAAAAAAATTTTTGAAGACATCAGAGCACCACCAAGAAACCAAGGATTAAGGGAACAAATTTTAAAAATGAGGAACTGTGAGCTTGAGTTGAGCCAACATTTTATGAGAAATCCAGGAGTACAGCTAATAAAAAATAACAAAGGAATGAGCAGTAGACAGTAAGTCTCATGAAACCAGAATGGTGGGAAATGCAGACACAAGACATGAGAAGTTGAAAACTTGATTGTGAAAGTTTACCTAAATACATTTACTATATTCTGAAATTTAGCATACTTAGGTAAAATGCTAAGCCAAACACCTCTGGAACTCATAGTGGTATAGTGAGGGTTTTTTTTACAGTCTTACAAGTAATGACAAATATCAAAGCTCTTCAGAACTCTAAAAATTAGTCTTCCACTGATTCCTGGACTTTACAAATTGAATGAGGACTTTTCATTTTTTTGAATCATTGTCTCCCTGTGTACAGTGTGTTGTTTTTCTCTGGATGCTTTCAAGTGTATTCTTTATTATTGATTATCAGTAGATTGATATGATATGCCCAGACAATATTTGAGTTTTGAATTTTATATTAATTTTATATTAATTTTCAATAAGAATTGATATTTTTATCTTCAGTTCAGTTAGTTCAGTTCAGTTCAGTCCCTCAGTCGTGTCCGACTCTTTGTGACCCCATGGCCAGGCATCCCTGCCCATCACCAGTTCCCAAAGTTGCTCAAACTTATGTCTTTTGAGTTGGTGATGCCTTCCAACCATCTCATGCTCTATCATCCCCTTCTCCTGCCTTCAGTCTTTCCCAACATCAGGGTCTTTACCAAAGAATCAGTTCTTTGCATCAGGTGGCCAAAGTATTGGAGTTTCAGCTTCAGTCCTTCCAATGAATATTCAGGACTGATTTCCTTTAGGATTGACCGGTTTGATCTCCTTGCAGTCTGAAGGACTCTCAGGACTCTTCTCCAACACCACAGTCCAAAAGCATCTGTTCTTCAGCGCTCAGCTTTCTTTATAGTCCAAGTCTCACATCCATACATGAGTACTGGAAAAACCATAGCTTTGACTAGAGGGATGTTTGTCTGCTAAGTAATGTCTCTTTTTTTAATATGCTGTCTAGGTTGATCATAGCTTTTCTTCCTAGGAGCAAGTATCTTTTAATTTCATGGCTGCAGTCAACATCTGCAGTGATTTTGGAGCCCAGGAAAATAAAGTCTGTCACTTTTTTCATTATTTACCTATCTATTTGCTTGAAGTGATGTGACTGGATGCCACGATCTTATTTTTCTGAATGTTGAGTTTTAAGCCAGCTTTTCCACTCTCCTCTTTCACTTTCATCAAGAGGCTCTTTAGTTCTTCAGTTTCTGCCATAAGGGTGGTGTCATCTGCATATCTGAGGTTATTTCTCCTGGCAATCTTGATTCCAGCTTGTGCTTCATCTAGTCTGGCATTTCACATGATGTATTCTGTATATAAATTGAATATGCAAGGTGACAATATACAGCCTTGACATACTCCTTTGACAATTTTGAACCAGTCCATTGTTCCATGTCCAGTTCTAACTGTTGCTTCTTGACCTTCATACAGGTTTCTGAGGAGTCAGGTAAAGTGGTCTGGTATTTCCATTTCTTTAAGAATGTTCCACAATTTGTTGTGATCCACACAATCAAAGGCTTTGGGATAGTCAATAAAACAGAAGTAGATGTTTTTCTGGAATTCTCTTGCTTTATATGATCCAGTGGATGTTGGCAATTGATCTCTGGTTCCACTGCCTCTTCTAAATGCAGCTCAAACATCTGGAAGCTCTCAGTTCACATTCTGTTGAAGCCTAGCTTGGAGAATTTTGAGCATTATTTTACTAGTGTGTGAGATGAGTGCAATTGTGAGGCAGTTTGTACATTCTTCGGAATTACCTTTCTTTGGGATTGGAATGAAAACTGACCATTTCCAGCTCTGTGGCCACTGCTGAGTTTTCCAAATTTGCTGGTGTATTGAGTATAGAACTTTCACAGCTTCATCTGTTAGAATTTGAAATCGGTCAGCTGGAATTCCATCACCTCTACTAGCTTTGTTCATGTGATGCTTCCTAAGGCCCTCTTGAATTCTCATTCTGGGATGTCTGGTTCTAGGTGAGTGATCACACTATTGTGGTTATCTGGGTCATTAAGGTCTTAGCAGGCAACTAATTTGTCTATGCTTGAACTTCGTGTTCTGTCATGCTCCTCAGTGGTTCATATGTCTGTGAAGAATGCTTTTGGTCTGCCCCACTCTGTTTCAGAAGTCAGTCTGAGACATGAGCATTGCTTATACACAGAATTATAACTTCTCTTTTTTGACTTTCTCCTTTCCCTATGTTCACCCACTATCTGACACTTTTCCATAGATCTTCCACTCAGAAATAAATTGACTTTTCTGCTTCCTTCTGTCCTCGCTACAATTGCAGGGCCACAGAAGCAAATAAATCATGATGTACTTTTCACTTACTCCATTTTCAACTCTTTTCCAAAATCTGCATGCTTTGATCACTTTCCAGAGCCCTTCAGTAACTGAAATTATTGTTTTGCCAGAGTTACTATTCTTATCCATGGAAGGGTCAATTTTTTTTAAGCAGATCATCATCCTAAGACAAAAACTAGACTATCTTTCTCCACTTGTACCATGGTTTCTATTTATCTGTTAGAATTCCTCATCAATTCAGACACATCGCCCAATTTTCCACAAGATCCTTTAATATATATATGTCTTAGTTTACAGTAAAGTGTTAGTCACTCAGATGCATCTGACTCTTTGTGACTCCATGGACTGTAACCTGCCAGGCTCCTCTGTCCATGAAATTCTCCAGGCAAGAATACTAGAGTGGATTGCTATTTTCTTCTCCAGGGGATCTTTCTGACCCAGTGATCAAATCCAGGTCTCCTGCATTGCAGGCAGATTCCTTACCATTGGAGCCACCAGGGAAGCCCTAGTCACAGTAAAAGCTCTGTCAATTTATCTCAACACCTGCAGATATCTGGGTCTCTTTCTATTAAGTCTTTCCTCTCTGTTATTTAGATGTCATATATTCTTTCTTCTTTGCATGGATTATAACTTGATATTATGTATTATATTGTATTAACTTGATATTATATTGTATTAACTTGATGTTATATGTATAATAGTATATTATATATATTATGTATATAACATTACTGTATTATAACTTGATATTATGCTGGGCAGTATCTGTAAAAAAAAATGACTGAAGAAAATAATATACACTCCAGAAAAGGACACGCCGTGTTCCTGATAGGCTAGTACCGAAGGCCAAGCCAGTCTAAGCTGCTGCTGAGCTGGGTCTGAGCTCTGTTACATCTGCAGTTAGACTCACTTCACCACATGCTTCAGATATTTTGACGGTAGGATCAGGGTTTTATTTTCAGTAGAGCTTTGAGTCTCAGCACTTATGAGACTTTACATGTCTCTTTATAATTGACAGCTCAGCAGCTAACTTTCAAACTTGTAGGAGACATTTCTCTACATTACAGTCTATCCATTAGCTTTCTTTCTGTCTTTTTCCTCTACCAGGGAATTATCTTTGTTCTCTAGACTTCCTCTGGGCTTATTTTTTTTTTAGGAGAACTCTCTTCACCCTGCTGTAATGCCCCTAGCCTTTGTCGGGCCATTTTATGTTCTTGGTGAGGTCTTGGTGGCCTCAGGAATTGCTCTCAGCAGTCCTGATCAGTCCCTAGCCTTCCGAGGCTATGGTTTACTCAGTGCTGTGTGCCCAGAGAGCTTTCCTGCATCTCCTGACCTGTCCTGTGTATAGACATGGGGAAATACATTGAAGAGAAGGAACTTATTTCAACTCTCTTGCCTTTTTGCAGGCTTAAATTCACTCAACTCTGTTCATCCAGTGAAGGCCTGTGGGAAGCTGTGGATGCAGACCTCAGTACTTGGGCTTCTCCAGAGGCTAATCCCTGAAGTCAGGCTACATGCTGACATTACGCTCTGGACACCGGGCTAAAAGGGTGGCTGGTTTTGCCTTGGGCTTCCCTGGTGACTCAGTCAGTAAAGACTCTGCCTACAATGTAGGAAACCTGGGTTCTATCTCTGGATTGGGGAGCTCTCCTGGAGAAGAGAGAGCTTCTCACTCCAGTATTCTTGTCTGGGAAATCTCTTCCTTACTCCATTTTAAGGTAATCCTTCCTATATCTGCCTGAAAGCAGTTATGGGTATTTTTTTCCTCTAGGAAAGACAGCTTTCTACATCTTCCAGAAGGTAGTCATTTTAGATTCTGCTTATTCTGCTCAATAATGGTTAAATAAAACAAAAAGCTAAATGATTTTTGTCTTCAGTTTGTTCTCATTGTTAGGATAAGAACAAGTGGAACAACAGTTCCATTTGATTTTTTAAAAATTCTAACTGGAAGCAGAATTGTGTCCATGGTTTTTCTTTTGTTTTCTTATATAGTTGTTTTGTCTAGTTTTATTAGAATATATAAAGAGATTAAAAATCTAGTCTTGTACCAGCATCATCTTCCCTAAATTCTTGCTTGTTTTGTATACTTAATTAATTATAAGAAATGTTTATCTGCTGGAAAAAAAACCTGTTGTTTCTCATATTTATTACAAATTTTTTAACAAGCATCAAGCTGAATTGAAAAGAACATGAATGATTAGACTTCCAACATTACATGTGGAAAATTGATTTCTTAATTTTTATGTTTAATGCTATAGAGATTTTAGAGAAATTATATTCTATATTAATTTGAAAGTATCTCTAGTAAATAATCTGTGTGCCATGCAAGGAACACAGGAAATGTGGGTTTGATCCCTGGGTGGGTAAGATGCCCTGGAGGAGGAAATGACAACCCACTCTAGTGTTCTTGCCTGGAAAATCCTATGGATAAAGGGGCGTCATTGGCTACAGCTTATGGGTGGGGTTGAAAAGAGTTGGATACAACTGAGTGACTAAACACTCACTCACTCATTTCCACTTAGATCTAATTTAAATAATTCATGATATGTATTTCAATCCCTTTATATTTAAGAAAACATTTAAAAACATGACAAATCAAAACATGCAAAGAGAAAAGAAAATTAAAGGAGATAAATAAACTAAAGCTAGAAGTAACCCAAATATAAAACAAATATAAAAGCTATATTAATATATATGATATATATAATATATATAATATATATAATGCATATATAATTTAAAAGCTAGAAGTAAGGCACATTTAAAACAAATAAAAAACCCACAAAATACATAACTAATAAAATTAGACTTCTAGCAATGTCTAATATTGCTTAATTGTTCTATGATTTTTGCCTTTCATTATTCTGATATCTTTTTTATACCTTAAGAAGACAGCCTTCAGAATGGGAGAAAATAATAGCCAATGAAGCAATGGACAAACAATTAATCTCAAAAATATACAAGCAACTCCTGCAGCTCCATTCTAGGGAAATAAACAACCCAATCAAAAAGTGGGCCAAAGAACTTAACAGACACTTCTCCAAAGAAGACATAAAAATGGCTAACAAACACATGAAAAGATGCTCAACATCACTCATTATCAGACAAATGCAAATCAAAACCACAATGAGATATGACTTTACACCACTCAGAATGGCTGCAATCCAAAAATCTACAAGTAATAAATGCTGGAGAGGATGTGGAGAAAAGGGAACTCTCTCACACTGTTGGTGGGATTGCAAACTAGTACAGCCACTATGGAAAACAGTGTGGAGGTTCCTTAAAAAACTGCAAATAGACCTGCCATATGACCCAGCAATCCCACTGCTGGGCATATACACCGAGGAAACCAGAATTGAAAGAGCCACGTGTACCCCAATGTTTATCGCTGCTTTGTTTACAATAGCCAGGGCATGGAAGCAATCTAGGTGCCCATCAACTGACGAATGGATAAGAAAGCTGTGGTACATATACACAATGGAATATTACTCAGCATTAAAAAAAAATTCATTTGAATCAGTTCTACTCAGATGGACGAAACTGGAGCCCATTATTCAGAGTGAAGTAAGCCAGAAGCAAAAACAACAATACAGTATATTAACGCATATATATGGAATTTAGAAAGACGGTAACGAGAACCCAGCATGTGAGACAGCAAAAGGAACGCAGATGTATAGAATAGACTTGTGGACTCTGTGGATGAGGGCAAGGGTGGGATGATATGGGGAATGGCATTGAAACATGTCAATTACCATATGTCTAATCAATCGCCAGCCCAGGATTGATGTTCGGGGCTGGTGCAACGAGATTTCCTGGGGGAAGGGAGGAGGGAGGGGGGTCCTGGAGGGGGAGCATATGTAAACCCATGTTGATAACATGTCATTCTATGGCAAAACTAATAAAAAGAAAAGAAAAGAAATAGTCAGCAGAAAAGGACAGATTGGGAGAGTAGGCATTTAAATATTGTCTCAGAGGACTTTCCTTGTTGTCCAGTGGTTACGACTACTTTCCAATGCAGGGAGTGTAGGGTCAATCCTTAGTTGAAGAGCTAATATCCCACATGCCTTGCATCCAAAACAGAAGCAATATTGTACAAGTTCAATAAAGACTTCATACATGATCCACAGTAAAAAAAAAAATCTTATGAAAAGTAAAAAGCAAATGATTTCAGTTACCAATCTATTTTCTCTCAACTCCAAATCCACATTTAATTGTCTGCCTGTAATATTGGAATAGTTCTCCCTCACCAGCTAGCATGATGTTAAGCTTCATTAGTGGGAACTCTGATGTGTGAGGTTCTTGGCAGGCTTCCCCACCTCCCTGTGGGCAGCTTCCTCTGTCACTGAGAGGGTGGATCCCCAGTAAGCTTCACTCCTAAATGGTATCTCCCCATGGATGTTGCTTGGCACCTACTTACATGGCTTAACAATAAGTTCTGAAGTGTGACACTTCCCCATGGGTAGCTTTCCAGCAAGTATTGAAGATGTAGAACTTCACTAACTTCTCCACCCTCCAGAAGGCCACAGCTCTACCCTCTACAAGGAGGCCTGATTCTCAGCTCTGGGGTCCTGCCACTTTCAGATGTGTTCCTTGTTTGGGTGCTCTGCATCAGCGCTAGGGCTAGTGGCTTCTTCATAGAGCCGCTGTTCCTGTATTCTGTAAGATATGCTTTGTAGCTAATCCAAAACTCCAGTCTCTTGTTTTAAATTAAGGCATAAATTCTCTCTCCGAATAGGACCCTGAGTAATTCAGATGGGAGCACCACCAGTGAAGTGGAACAAGCTCTAGGGAGAGGGCTGTCCATTCTGGCTTACAGAACTCGGAAGGAAGAAGAATATATTAATAAGCAACATGATTATCTAGATGGCAATTTAAGAAGTTGTAAGAAGTGAGAAATAAAGCAAACTTAACTGTAAATGGAGATTCTAAAAGTTTATATTCAGAGATACAAGGGAACTTCGGAGAAGTTTTTTTATTGGAGATTAGGGATCAAATAGCTGGATTAAATACAGAGCCATTCTGAATCACTGAGAATAGGTCGTGCTTCCACTCTTTACATGACTGGAGAATAAGGCAAGTTATCAAGAAACACTGAAGCACAAGGGAAAAGTTCCAGGCACAACTGCAAGAATTACCAACAATATTTGGTTTCTATTTATACATTTGTATATTTTTTGTATTTTACATCTTTGGCAGCCAAAGATGGAGAAGCTCTATACAGTCAGCAAAAACAAGACCAGGAGCTGACTATGGCTCAAATCATGAACTCCTTATTGCTAAATTCGGACTTCAATTGAAGAAAGTAGGGAAAACCACTAGATCATTAAGGTGTGACCAAAATCAAATCCCTAACGATTATACAGTGGAGGTGAGAAATAGATTTAAGGGATTAGATCTGATAGACAGAGTGCCTGATGAACTATGGATGGAGGTTCATGACATTGCGGAAGAGACAGAAAGCAAGACCATCCCCAAGAAAAAGAAATGCAAAAAAGCAAATTGGCTGTCTGAGGAGGCCTTACAAATAGCTGAGAAAAGAAGAGAAGCAAAAAGCAAAGGAGAAAAGGAAACGTATATCTGACTGAATGCAGAGTTCCAAAGAATAGAAAAGAGAGATAAGAAAGCCTTCCTCAGTGATCAGTGCAAAGAAATAGAGGAAAACAATAGAATGGGAAAGACTAGAGATCTCTTCAAGAAAATTAGAGATATAAAGGGAACATTTCATGCAAAGATGGGCTCAATAGAGGATAGAAATGGTATGGACCTAACAGAAGCAAGAATACTCAGAAGAACTGTACAAAAAAAGATTTTCACAACCAAGATAATCTCAATGGTGTGATCACTCACATAGAGCCAGACATCCTGGAATGTAAAGTCAAGTGGGCCTTAGGAAGCAGCACTATGAACAAAGCTAGTGGAGGTGATGGAATACCACTTGAGCTATTTCAAATCCTAAAAAATGATGCTGTGAAAGCACTCCACTCAATATGTCAGCAAATCTGGAAAACCCAGCAATGGCCACAGAAGTGGAAAAGGTCAGTTTTCATTCCAATCCCAAAGAAAGGCAATGCCAAAGAATCCTCAAGCTACTGCATAATTGCACTCATCTCACGCGCTAGCAAAGTAATGCTCAAAATTCTCCAGGCAAGGCTTCAACAGTACATGGACCATGAACTTCCAGATGTTCAAGTTGTATTTAGAAAAGGCAGAGGAACCAGAGATCAAATTGCCAACATCCACTGGATCATAGAAAAAGCAAGAGAGTTCCAGAAAAACATCTATTTCTGCTTCATTGGCTATGCCAAAGCCTTTGACTGTGTGAACCAAAACAAACTGTGGAAAATTCTGAAAGAGATGGGAGTATCAGACCACTTGACCTGCCCCCTGAAAAATCTGTATGCAGGTCAGGAAGCAACAGTTAGAACTGGACGTGGAACAACAGACTGATTCCAAATCGGGAAAGGAATACATCAAGGCTATGTATTGTCACCCTGATTATTCAACTTATATGCAGAGTACATCATGAGAAACACTGGGCTGGATGAAGCACAAGCTGGAATCAAGATTGCCGGGAGAAATATCAATAGCCTCAGATATGCAGATGACACCACCCTTATTTCAGAAAGTGAAGAGGAGCTAAAAAGCCTCTTGATGAAGGTGAAAGGGAAAAGTGAAAAAGCTGGCTTAAAGCTCAACATTCAGAAAACTAAGATCATGGCATCTGGGCCAGTCACTTCATGGCAAATAGATGGGGAAACAGTGGAAACAGAGGCTGATTTTATTTTGGGGGGCTCCAAAATCACTGCAGATGGTGATTTCAGCCATGAAATTAAAAGACGCTTATTCCTTGGAAGGAAAGTTATGGCCAACCTGGATACCATATTGAAAAGCAGAGGCATTACTTTGCCAACAAAGTTCGTCTAGTCAAGTATATATATGGTTTTTCCAGTAGTCACGTATGGATGTGAGAGTTGGACTATAAAGAAAGCTGAGCGTTGGCGAATTGATGCTTTTGAACTGTGGTGTTGGAGAAGACTCTTGAGAGTCCCTTGGACTGCAAGGAGATCCAACCAGTCTATCCTAATGGAAATCAGTCCTAAATCTTCATTGGAAGGACTGATGCTGAAGCTGAAACTCCAATACTTTGGCCACCTGATGTGAAGAGCTGACTCATTTGAAAAGAGCTAGGAAAGATTGAGGGCAGGAGGAGAAGGGGATGACAGAGGATGAGATGGTGGGATGGCTTCACTGACTCAATGGGCATGAGTTTGAGTAAACTCCAGGAATTGGTGATGGACAGGAAGGCCTGGGGTGCTGCAGTCCATGGAGTCACAAAGAGTCAGACACAACTGAGTGACTGAATTGACCTGTGTTTTATGTAATTAACATATATTATTAATGTAATTAGAGAAATGTGAATTTAAGAAAAATTTTAAACAAATGCTCTGAGGTACAAAAAAATTAGATTATGTCTCAAAGCAAAGCTAAAACAGAATCATTAGGACCGATGATTCATAGCTATTGGGTGAAAACAGCAAGAATGCCTCAATGCTAACAGTAATGGTGTTAATTTTGATAACATATGTATTTTCTACTCAGGTTCAGAATGGGATCAGATTAAGCTGGTAGGTGGAGACACCATTGTCTCCAGAGTGGTGGTGGAGGGCAGTACACTATAGAGACTGAAAGACAACTGGGTGCCACACCAGACAGTTTCCTCCTCATGAGTAGTTCTTACAACAGTCTGCTAAAAATAATGAGAAAATATATGTACCAAAATAATTTCTTGATATCTGTGATGAATCTAAGAATATGAATCGAAGTTTCTTATACCTAATGTTGGAAATGGAAAAACAAAACACAAAAGCCATTTGTCCAGTTCCCCAGTATGCCAACTGCATTTTGTCCTTTTCAACTTTTGGAATGTTGGCCTAGAAATCCTGGATCTACTTTCTTTGGTACCTAAATATTCTGGACTTCCTATATTCAAACAGAACTACAAATGGTTTCTGTGGCAAGCCTGAACCTTTCAGTTGGCAATAAAATGAAGAGAGAGATTGTGTTGTAATTAATAACCTTTTCAACAATTATTTATTTTATATATCTGGATGCACTAGGACTGCGACACTGTATTAAACAAGGGAGACATGGACCTGCTCCTTAGGGTGTAAGATTTTGGGGAGATTAGTCTCAAATATATGACATTCAATCCAGACTTAAAACTATTCTTGGGTGTTTAAGAAGAAATTTCAGGATTTCTAAAGTATGCTTATTGCATAGACTGATTATGTCTAAAAAACTGTTTCATAATTATTAATTTTAAAAACTGTTTAACAGAGCCCATGAAATGAGCAGTAGGCATTAGAGGTTCTTGTCTATCATTTAGTTCCTTAGCTGTTTTGCAAATGTTTCTATACACCAGTGATGGAGTATATGAGACTGCCAGGATTCCATCTTCCTAGATGTACAAAGCCCTTGGTCATTGTAAAGTCAAGTGCAGTCTCTTTAAAATTCCAGTGATTTCCCATCTTAAAAAGATATTCTCCAAAGTAACTTCAAATCTCCACTGAACAAATTTTAAATAGCAGTTTCTATTGCTAAAACTAAAATAAATCTCTTACTTAATAGATATGCTACCATTATACAGGATGAATTATTATACAGGATGAGTAAGCGGGTGATTGAGAAAAAATCAAACATTTTAGGAAGTCTTTTTTGGTGAACTTTATCCAGTCCTTACATGAATATCTTGCTCCAGAGAACAGCACATTCCATTGTCTCAGAGGCTGCTGAGTGAATAGTAATCTAATTTAACTAAACAACTTGTAAATTTAGAAAAATGCCCTGGAAATTGAAGAAAATTACCATTATATTAATATTTTTGACCCAATGGAGTGATTTTGTTGACTATATTGATCAAATTGATTGCCTAGGTTTTAGTTTTGTTTTTGCATCCTGTGAAAATATCCAGAATAACCAATGGCATAAAATCATGAAGTGATTTTCACATGGAGGAAACCAATAAAATTAAAAGTGACAAGGACAAGAATTGCAAGACATCTGATTTAGAAATTAACACATTTAAATTGTAAATCAATGAATAGCCTCTATGTGGGATATATTAAAATGACCATAATGATTTCTTAAGAAGCCAATAATTAAATTAGACAAATACTGCTATGCCTTGCTTATTGTCCTTGGGTAATGCAAGGATATTTAGCTATTTTAATTTTCTCTTGAGGCAGATACAGTAAAGACATATTTTACTTATACTGCATATTTTGCTACTTTTTAAAATAGCATAATTAAATAAGAGAAGATATCGTGTGACCACCTTTGAATGACATGGGAAGGTTTTGTGTCCTAGTTCCTTTTTCTCAGGGCATTGATATTTTCACTGGTTGAAATCCCACCAAGCTAACATAGATCTTAATTCCTTCAGAATCATTATATTTTAACTGTGGCCTAAGGACAAGCAGCACTGTTATGACCTAGAAAATTTTCAGAACTGTGAAATTTTAAGTCCCATCCCAGATGTACTCAACCATCACCTGCATTTTAACAAGATCCCTGGAAGCTGTATATATACAATAAGAGTTATAGTATCGATTTTCCTTCTCATCCCTGCTTCGTTTAAATAAATATAGAGCTTTCTAATGAAACGCATGATCATTGAGCATACACTGGACAATGGAGACATGAGCTAAATCACATAATTCTAAAAGCACAGCCCTAAGTCTATGGGAAGACTCGACTATGTTCCTGAAAATGAAATTTTGTCTTCCTGTCACATTGGAAGTGCCTGATCATTGACAACTCTTCAAGTCCTACTAGCTTTTTCAGCTGATCCTTTTCAGACAGAATGAGGATATCTTTATTTGGAAGTTGAACTTTGACAATCCAATGCTTTAGGATTTTTGAAAAGAATGGAAGGCAGGGTTTTGTCACATAAGATAAATGATGAGCTTCAAGAGACATGGTTTCTGGACCTGCAATCTCAACTACCCAGCATAAGACATACTTCATATTTGACCTTACATTTCATGTGCTAAGATCCTTGACTGGCACTTAGTAAGTATACAGTTATACTTTTGTTTAAAAAAATAAATAATGAATCAACCTTAAGAGTGGATCTTAGGCAATTATTTATTCTCATTGGGTTTTAGCTTTTATTAAACTTAATATTTTTACAACATCTTCCAGATCTAGCATTCTGTGAGTCTGTGAGTTCTGCTATTGTTTTGTGTAGTGACTTTGGAGCATGGGGGAAATTACCACTGTATCCCACTGCAAATTTTATATAAGTTTCCATTTAAGTGATACATAAAAAGGAAAACTTAAAACTATTTTATCTTTTAAAGACATATATATATATTGTCCATTTCCTTGCATGGCTTCTTTTTTGATTCTTTTATCATGTGTAGACAAAGGCAGAAATAATAAATAGGCTAAAAGTGAACGACAATTAAGACTTTAATTTGTTGAATATTTTGTTTTGTTTCTTTTGTTTGTTGCTGATATTGGCAGTGGAGGTCAGTCAGACATTAAAAAGAATCCAAGTTCAGAGAATCTCAAGGATGCTTCTACCGTGGAATAACACATCTGCAATCAATGACCTCTTCAAAAGACCATACAAGCAAATACGAAATGTGTTTGCCACTATTGTAACTTATGCATTTAGTGGGACTTGGGTGAGATCCTACTTATGTACACTGCATTTCTACTAGTTCTACTGAATGGCAGTAAAGTAGTTAATATAAATTGTTATACTCAACAAAAAGCTACTATTACACTCTCTCACTGTTGTTTTGGCCTCCAGTGAAACACTGCAATTAGGTTGTAGCATCACATTTCAAAAGAGATGTAGAATAGAGAGTTCAGAGGAGAGCTACAAAGATGATAAAGGGTTTGGAAAATAAGACCCATGTGAAAGGTTCAGGGGAGTGGGCGTGTTCTGTGTGGAGAGGAGACTGGAGGGAAACATAACTGTCTGCAGATTCGTTTAGGGATGTTATAAAGAGGACAGGGACCAATTCTCATTAGTCAATGAGGACAGAACAAGAGGTAATAGGCTTCAATTCCGCAAGGGGAAATTTAGGTTAAATATAAGTGCTAACTTTATAACAATATGAATAGTTGGGAATGGCACCAGCTGCCAGGGGAGGCTGTGGAATCACCATCATTGGAGAGATTCAAGGCTGAAACCCCATACCCATTGATCAAAAATGACTTAGTAATAATAAAATCAATCCCACTGTGATTCACAGGGATAGATTAGTGCCCCAGCATAGGTCCTTCCAACTCAAATGATTATATGATTAAGATACCAGTACCCAAGGGGAATCGATCTGTGTATAAGGAAGGAAACAGAAACTTTACAAGCCACAGCTGTAAATCTGAAAATTAAGTAATCCAAGATGTTTAGCTAAGGGAGAAACTGAAGCTGTTTAGGAGATGTGCAGGGAGACTGAATTAAAGAGTGTAGCCTTTACCCTAAAACATTAATCTGATTTTGTCAGTGTTCCAAATGGAAACACTAAGACCTATGGCATTATTAATTTTCCTGGCTGGTATTTAACTGGTATGCTGCAACAATATTTCAATTTATCAATCAGAACTTAGAATTTCCTCATGGTCAGAAAAAGAAAACCAAAAGTAGAATAATTCTTAATAATTTCTCCACGTCATATTTAGGGTCTTTTATTTATAAAAAAAAAACATTTAAATTCTATTTTTGCTTCACATATACCTGAGAGTTTTACTCGATGGCCATACAACTCTAAGATTCACGATCCACATAATTCAATCCCAGCGTGGGCCCCAAATTACCAATTCAATTTTTTAATCTTAAAATTGATTCCTCCGTCTGTGAGTCCCAGAGTGACTTTCAGTATTAGCCACAGCATTCTATTTCTCTATGCTCTCTGCCTTATCACATTGCCTCTTGCCAACACTGCGGTAGTAATCTTGAATCTTTGAAAAGGCAGTATTTAATTTTTTAGTTCAATTTCCCCCTCTCTACCTTTCCAGCTTACCTTTAAGAAAAAAACACACTGCCTTTGGCTCCCCTGAGTAGACTGTGTTATTACTACCATCCACATCATCAGAGTTACCGCGCCTGCTGTAGTAGATCATCTCTACGCTGTCATGGTGATGATATATGATGGAAAAGGCCATCCATCTGAAGATTCGAGGCACAAAGCCTAGAGCAATAATGAGGGAACCCAGCACAGGCCCGGCATGCATAGCAGTGGACATTCCCCCCCAAATAAAAATGGACTACTCTTAACTGAGAATCTTAAGAGGGAAAGGAAAAGCCGTGGAAGAATTTTTTTTTTTTTTTTTTGAGAAACCTTTTTCCTCTCCCCAAAAATTAAAAAAAAAAAGGGTTCCGGAATTAAAACCCTTTAAAACCCCCCCCCGCCCTTCTCTCCCCCCCCCCCCCCCCGCCTATCTCTTGTATGTAGTTTCCTCTTTTTATTCCTCTGCTGCTACCCAAAACTCAGGCTCTGAGTATCTTTCTCTGGTCTACTGAAGTGTTCGCTTCACCCTGTTTCTGCTCTAATATACCTTTCTTACCACAGTCAAACAAATCCTGGTAAATGCTACACTCATCACAACACTCTTCTAATCAGAGAGTATAAAATCTTCATGCTTTATCAAACAGAGTTCACACTCCCATGCTTGACATTCAAGGCCCTGTGAAATTTGGCTTAAGCTTGTTTTTCTAGCTGTAAGGTCCAAATAGGACTCACTGCCAAAAGAACTCTTGGTCTTTCAGGATTTGCTTTCTTATCCATATGCTCCCTTGACAAACAGGACACCTGGTATTTCAGAATATGTTTTGACTTGTTATATCTTTATTCCTTGCTGGACTCTTCACTTGAGATGCAAAGTGAAAAATAAGACAAGCTTTACTGCAAACTATGCCTGAATTCAAATGTACTGATTATGACCTAGGACAAATAACTGTGTCTCTCTGCCCTTAGTTTCTTCACCAGTAAAATGGGAATAACAATGTTAATTCAAAAATCCTTGTGAGGGATGAATGAGAAAATGTGTAGAAAGCATTTAGTACGTGACAGTCAACAAAGGCAGCTTCTGTTGTACTGATGTCCAAGATTATTATTAATATTTGAGTTCATTCTTTAATGGAATTTGAATACTACCTTCTCTGTGAGGTTTTTTGATCTCATTTTCCATTTCAATTTAGTGTTCCCTCTTCTATCATAATATAGCATTTTGCCATCTCTTATATTTTGCATGTAGGAAATCAAAGTTCTCCCAAAATGTCTTAGGGGTAGAAACTGTATCTCTTGCCTGTCTTCCATACCAACAATAAGTGATCAATACATGACAGGGTATTAAACATATTTTCTGAGTGAATCATTGCTTTTGTATGTCCCTTGTCTTACTGCCAGCATAGAGAGCTTTTGGATTTTCCTGGAACAATATCTAACTATGATGGAATCAAAACTCAAGCACACGTTGGTTGGCAGGACAGACTAGTGCAATTGGCTGTTGAGCTCTCAGGATGCAAGTCAAGTTAAAGCTAGTTTGTGGTCAGACTCATATTCTACCTTCATCACTTAAATATAATTTTATGGAAAAAAATACAAAAATCTTAAAATCTACTGGTGTATACTAATTTATGTAATTGCATTTCTTCGAGCTGCTCTGTACTTAGTGGTACTATTTCTAAACCTAAGCAACTGGCATTCTGGTAAGCTTGTCCTCATTTCAGGTTTTAGTCCTAAAATTTTAATCTGCTTGGCTATAAGAAATCTGTCTACAACTCTACAACATGAAAAGTGGATCCTTTTCGAGGTTTCTTAAGTACTTTCTATAAATTAATCCCCCCAAAAACATATTTATCAACTAAATTTCTTTTTTCTTATCCAAGTTAAACATTGATTTGATTACCAGTAAAACAGAAGTGGGGCTAGAAGGAAAACATTTTTTTCCTTTAATTAGTCAATCAATGATTAACAATATAGGACTTATGCATTTAAGATCACTGCCATCAGCAGGGCTGTTTAAATCAAAAATTAACCCCTATTCTACTTTTGGATTACTGGTCACTCTAGGTGACTACTGTATGACGCTGCCTGTCCACCAGTCTCGTCCATCAGCACTTTCTCCCATTTTCTGCTTCAGCAGGTTGACCTCTGCGACTTCCTTCCAGGCTTCATAGACTTTACCTGTGCTCTTTCCTTTCTGAACTTAAAACACTTTTCCTCCATCGCTGTTGCTGTCGTTTAGTAGCTAAGTCATAGCGACTCATTTGCAGCTCCATGGACTGTAGCCCACCAGGCTCCTCTGTCCATTGGATTTCCCAGGCAAGAATACTGGGATGGGTTGCCATTTCCTTCTCAGTGGATCTTCCCAACCCAGGGATCAAACTCATATCTCCTGCAAGAGCAGGTGGATTCTTTACCATCTGAGCTCCCAGGAAAGTCCCTTCCTCTCATTATTTTCTTCCTCAGAAAAGCCTTGCCTAACTTATATTACTCCCCACTCCACTGATCAACCTAGATTAATTTCCACTGCTAAAAACATGCTGTCCTTCTCCTTTAAGATATGTAATACAATTGAAATAAAAATAAGTTGTTTACACACTTGCTTAAGATATATTTTCCTGGGTAAAACCTAAACTCAATGAGTAAAGAGAATATATTTGCCCTACTTACACTTGTATCTCCAAGGCCTAGCAAAGAAAAAGCCCTTAATAAAATTTTCTTGAGTGAATGGAGACAGTGTATCATTAAACTGGTTATTTTCCAGTGAAAAGTCAGGCAATGGGCCATCCATTCCTCCTATCATCTGCTGATATTTAAACAAACAAACAAAAATCCCTCTTATTTCTGCAAAGACAGCATAAAAGTCTCACAGAAACTTTTATTTACTATGCTAAAATGAACAAAATAAATCAGGCAATAAAGAAAAATAATCACCCCCAAAAAAGCAAGCAAAAAAACAAACAAAAAAACCTTTGTTTGCTTAGATTTAAAATGGGGAAATCATTACTTAAATGGCACTAATATTCTGTAGATAACTTAACTTAATTTTGAGCCAGGAAATACAGTAAAAATAATTTTTCTTACTTATGGGGGGGCACTTATGTTTGTAAAGCTTTTCCTGATTGGTAAGATTTTTTTAATTGAAGTATAGCTAATTTAGGATTTTAAATAGCTTAGCTGGAATTCTGTCACCTCCACTAGCTTTGTTCATAGTAATGTTTCCTAAAGTCCACTTGACTTCATACTCCAGGATGTCTGACTCTAGGTGAGTGACCAGACCATCATGATTATCCAGGTCATTAAGAGCTTTCCTAAATTGTTCTTCTGTGTATTCTTGCCACCTCTTCTTAATCTCTTCTGCTTCTGTTAAGTCCTTACTGTTTTTGTCCTTTATTATGCCCATTCTTGCATGGAATATTCCCTTAATATCTTTTTGAAGAAATTTCGAGTCTTTCCTATTCTATTTTTTCCTCTGTTGTTCATTGTTCATTTAAGAAAGCCTTTTTATATCTCTTTGCTATTCTCTGGAACTCTGCATTCAGTTGGGTTTTATCTTTCCCTTTCTTAATGTTTTGTTAGCTTCAAGATCTGTCTGTCTACCTATCTATCTATCTATCTATATCTATCTATCTATATCATTGGCAAAATCTTCCTAAAGAGATGACATAAGAGTATTTAAATCTTTCAACTAATTTGAGCTATTTGCCTAATGATTATAAATGTTACCATCTAAATGAGAGCCTTCATATCTTTGGTTATCAGAAAAAAATGTTTACCTGATCTGTGAGCTTCAAATATCTGACTGACACAACTCTTCTACATGGCTTTAAGTGTCTGAATGTAACTGCTTTTATTTCTTCAGTGTTAGGGTGGATGGGGGTTGGGGAGCAGATAACGAACGGGGCTGTTCATCCTTGCATGAGCTCCATTTCTAGGAACAAATTTTTTCCATCTCTGCTTTTTGTATAAACATTTTTAATGTGGGCTCCTCAAGCTTAGATATGCAATAAAGAATATTTGCCCAAGTCACACTGAATAACTAAATCATTAAATTTACTGTATGGAGAGTATTATCAATAATAAAATTCTACATGAGTTTATTGTTGTCCCTCCTGACATTTAAACTAAGAGATTTTTGGTAAAAGGTTGTTGTAAGTGAGTAATGATGAGCAGAAATTAATGCATGTTCCTTAGTTAGAGGTAGCTAAGGCGCTGGCTCAGTCTTGCTGTCCTGACTTGTTTCATGCTATTGTCTACTGCTTCCCTCCTCTTACTGTGTATATAATGAAGTTTCTGCCTATTAGTTGCAAATATGGTCTGTGCCAGATTCAGTTCTGGGGAATCTCCTTACAAGAAGTTTGGCGTTGAGCAGATTACCACTGTGTGTATTGTCTACCTTATTTGACCACTAAGGGGCTTCCCTGGTGGCTCAGATGGTAAAGAATCTGCCTGCAATGCGGGAGATTTGCGTTTGATTCTTGGATCCAGAATATAGCCTGGAGAAGGGGAATGGCTACCCACTTCAGTATTCTTGCCTGTAGAACCCCATGGAAAGAGGAGCATGGTGGGCTACAGTCCATGGTGTCACAAAGAGTCGGACACGACTGAATGACTAACACTTTCACTTTTTCAGTACCTACTTCACAGACCAAAATAAGGTAATCTATGTGAAATCTTCAGCATGGTGCCTGACGGGTATTAAGTGCTAAGTATTAGCTATGATCATTGCACATGCTGTGGATTCTAGTTTTATGTCCTTGCCACAAAATCTACGCAGTCATCTCTTTTCCTTACATTCATTATTTTAAATACTATTTTAAAAATTCCTTTGCAATTTCTCTCTCCAGTTATCTCACTCTTTTAGGTCAGTCTAGGCACTGCTGCTGCTAGTCTTCACACAAACAGCCTTTTGGGCATCTCTCATTTCCTGGAGTTTCTTCATTACAATGCTGCATGTAGGTTCACTGTGCTCGTTGTGATCCCCACTTCCCCTCGTCTCTCAAGACTATGTGTTCTACAGCCACCAAAGGTCTTTCCATAGTCCGACTCCCAGAGTCTGCTTTCCTGGCTCTTCATGGCTCCCACACCTAAATTGACTACTCCAAAATCTCTCTCTTTCTAACCAACAGTGAGAAGAACTATATAATTACTACAGAAAAACCCCATAGTTTGACAGTGCTGGAGGAAAGGTAATAACTCCCTGGAAAAAATATATATGTACAGATATTAGTAATATTATCCCATCCAATAACAGTACTTAGTCTCCAAGCACTTTTTAAGTTCTGGTTTTAATTAATCCCAACATAACTATGCAGCAGAATCAAGAAGTTGTTATCCTGTTTCTTCTCTACTATTGTTTGAAAGATCAGATTGAAATGGAGCAGGACCCTGTGATCCTGCCTTTTGTCTATGGACAAACTTTAGCCAAGAATAAATGTAATTAGAGAAGTGAGTGAGTGAGAAAATGAAGAAACAAAGGAAAAGAATCAAAGGAGACAGAATAATAATAGTTTAATCATTAAGCAATGTCAAGGACTTTTAGTTCCTTCTCAAGGGCTATAGATAATATTTGGAGCCATATCCTATGAGCTGTCTTACAGATACTGAAACCCTCACCAGATGGAAGAACTACATGATGAAGAGACTGTAGCTTTGACATAAGCTGCCACAATTCCAAGAACTGACCTCAAAGAAATGGAAATAAACCAACCCTGGAACTGAAGATAACTGTACTTAAAAAATCAAGATGATACTGGTCAGACAACCGAAGATCAATTTCAAGATGACTGTCAGAGCTGACTGTGTTGTTTCTGCATGTAGCCCTCTCCCTCTGCCTATAAAATCTTTTGCCCACTGATTGTCAGTGGGAGGGGGTCTACCATTGGACAGGCATTGACCCTCTCTATTGCCCCTCGCCTGCCTCTTGTTCAGTTCAGTCTCTTGGTCTTTGTGACCACATGGACAGCAGCACACCAGGCTTCTCTATCCATCACCAATTCCTGGAGTTTGTTCAAACTCATGTCCATTGAGTCAGTGATGCCATCCAACCATATCATCCTCTGTCATCCCCTTCTCCTCCTGTCTTCAATTTTTCCCAACATCAGAGTCTTTTCAAATGAGCTAGTTCTTCATATCAGGTGGCCAAAGTATTGGAGTATCAGCTTCAACATCAGTCCTTCCAATGAAGATTCAGGACTGATTTCCTTTAGGATGGACTGGTTGAATCTCCTTGCAGTCCAAGGGACTCTCAAGAGTCTTCTCCAACACCACAGTGCAAAAGCATCAGTTCTTCCATGCTCAGCTTTCTTCACCATCCAACTCTCACATCCATACATGACTACTGGAAAAACCATAGTCTTGACTTGACAGACCTTTGTTGGCAAAGTAATGTCTCTGCTTTTAAATATGCTCTCTAGGTTGGTCATAACTTTACTTCCAAGGAGCAAGAGTCTTTTAATTTCATGGCTGCAATCACCATCTGCAATGATTTTGGAGCCCAGGAAAATAAAGTCTGTCACTGTTTCCACTGTTTCCCCATCTATTTCCCATGAAGTGATGGGACCAGAGGCCATGATCTTATTTTTCTGAATGTTGAGCTTTAAGCCAATTTTTTCACTCTCCTCTTTCACTTTCATCAAGAGGCTCTTAAGGGTGGTGTCATCTGCATATCTGAGGTTATTGATATTTCTCCTGGCAATCTTGATTCCAGCTTGTGCTTCTTCCAGCCCAGCGTTTCTCATGATGTACTCTGCATATAAGTTAAATAAGCAGGGTGGCAATATACAGCCTTGATGTACTCCTTTTCCTATTTGGAGCCAGTCTGTTGTTCGATGTCCAGTTCTAACTGTTGCTTCCTGACCTGCATACAGGTTTCTCAAGAGGCAGGTTAGGTGGTCTGGTATTCCCATCTCTTTCAGAATTTTCCACAGTTTATTGTGATACACACAGTCAAAGGCTTTGGCATAGCCAATAAAGCAGAAATAGATGTTTTTCTGGAACTCTCTTGCTTTTTTGATTATCCAGCGGATGTTGGTAATTTGATCTCTGGTTTCTCTGCCTTTTCTAAAACCAGCTTAAACATCTGGGAGTGCACGGTTCACATCTTGCTGAAGCCTGGCTGGGGGAATTTTGAGCATTACTTTACTAGCGTGTGAGATGAGTGCAATTGTGCAGTAGTTCGAGCATTCTTTGGCATTGCCTTTCTTTGGGATTGGAATGAAAACTGACCTTTTCCAGTCCTGTGGCCACTGCTGAGGTTTCCAAATTTGCTGGCATATTGAGTGCAGTACTTTCACAGCATCATGTTTCAGGATTTGAAATAGCTCAACTGGAATTCCATCACCTCCACTAGCTTTGTTCATAGTGATGCTTTCTAAGGCCCACTTGACTTCACATTCCAGGATGTCTGGTTCTAGGTGAGTGATCACTTGCCAAATAAATAAGTAAATACAGAAAAGAAAATGTGGGGAAAAAAAGGGAAATAATTTAAACTGAAAAAATTTAGGGGGAGGAGGAAGAAAAAAGAAAGCAGTTTACATTTAAAATGGAGTTTAAAAATATATAATTCATTGGATCATAAAATATACCTTAACAAACTTAAAATACTAGAAACTATATAACGTATGCTGTCAGACTTGAATGGAACTAAACTAGAAATCAGTAATAGCTGGAAAACCTTAGAATACTTGGAGATAAAGCAATACTTGTCTAAATAAAACAGAGGTCAAAGCAGAAATCTCAAGAGATATTTCAAATACTTGAACTAAATTAAAATGAAAATTTTAATTATATTAAAATGAAATTTAAATTAAAGTGAAAATAGCTTCCCTGGTGGCTCAGATGGTAAAGCTCCTGCCTGCAACGTGGGAGACCAGGGTTCAATCCCTGGGTCAGGAAGATCCCCTGGAGAAAGAAATGGCAACCCACTCCAATATTCTTGCCTGGAAAATTCCATGGTCGGAGGAGCCTGCCAGGCTGCAGTCCATGGGGTCACTAAGAGTCGGACACGACTGAGGGACTTCACTTTCAAAATGAAAATAAAGCTATCAAAATGTGTGAAGTGCAGTGAAAGCAGTACTTAGAAGAAAATATTAACATTGAGTACATATATTAGAAAGAAGAAAGACCTAAAACCAATAATTTAAATTTGCACCTTAGAAAACTAGGAAAAAAGAAGAGTGAACAAAATTCAAAGCAGAAGAAAATAAATATTAAAAATTAGAGCAGAAATCAATGAAATTGACTGTAGAAAATCAATAGAGAAAAACAACAAAACCAAGATCAAGATATTCTCTATATACCACCAATATCCAGTTAGAAAATATTGTTGAAAGAATATTTTATTCATAGTAGATGAAAAAATATAAAATTCTCAGTACTAAACTTATAGAAATGTACTTAAAAATGATACAGCTACATAATTTACTAAATTTTATTAGGTAAAATCTATCAATGTGTACACTCAGAAATTAGCCTGATGACATTTTAAGGAATATTAAAATAAAATTTTTATATTTATTTATTCTTCAAAATAAATAATATATCATCAGAAAATAAATAAGATTAATGCAAGCATTTTAGGGAAAAATTAGATAATTTATATTTAAATATAGAATAAAATTAAATTATGTGAAGGAATAATTATTAAAATTAATAGAAAACCATAAATTGATTTAACTATTTATATTAATTTGATATACAATGAACATATGACTTATAAATCAGTGGGCAAAAAAAGCAATACTTTATTAATTGACCTGGAACTATTTAAGGAAAATATATAGCATGCTCCTAACTTTGTATAACCTATTAGAAAAAAATATACAAAAGATTGTATGTTTGCAAGGATATAGTTGTATACAAATAGTAATGGTTACTAGGGATTTTAAGATTGTAGGTGGTTTATGTTTTGCCTTCTGTTCATGTTTCCTTCTTTGGAAAAAATTGATTCAAACAGTAAAACTTGAATTTTGACCTCAAATAAATAAAAATCAATAAACATGCAACACTGATTAAAGGTGAGGTAGCAAAATACAATTAACAGTATTTCTAAAGAGGAACACATTTTAAAACTCAATGGCTGCTGTTTAAAAAAATTCAGCACATGTAGAATGCAATGTTAAAAGGGTGGTAATTTACTAATACTACTTTACGGAGTGGTACTCATAATGGTACCGTCAAATTTTATTCTTCTAAAATGCAATGATTTTCAACTTTCAAACTATTTTAATTAGATAAATTCAAGAATCGTGAGAGCAATATTCTAAGGCACCTGCCAAAATCATTGATTATCTTGACTATCACTATGGAGCATGCTATTTCCCAAACTAGATTTCATTGTTGCTATGCTACAGAGTCAGATACTTTAGATGAAGGTGAAAGAATACACAGCCCATCTATAAACTTCAGCATAAAAGTGCTGAATAACAAGACCAATGTCCATCACTGTACCTCCCAGAAGGTGGGTGTTTATGAGAAGGATCCAGAGGACAAAAGTAAGGCATGGAATTGGACAACCCCCATTGGTAACCTACATCCCAAAACAAGAGATTTGATTACCCTTATCATTATCTCTGCTTGCTGAGCAGAGCTCCCAAAGCTATTAGTGGTCATAAAATTACCCAGCTGTTTTTTAAATTCAACCATAGTATTTGACTCAGTGACCTTTTCGGTCAATGAATTTCACAGGTTGACTATACACGTTTATAAGGCATTATTTACCTCAATTTGTTCTGAATTTACTGCCCCTTATTTTTTTCAAGTATCTCCTTGTCCTCATTTTATTATGGAACAAGGTTAAAAAAAGGATGTCCTTTGTAATTTTGAATGCTTCAATCAAGGACTTTTCTAAAATATACCAGATTTTAGAATATTTTATTAGGAAAATGAAAAATCTAGTTATATTCCATCTAGTCTTTATTAATATTTTATTCTCACCATGACTTTTTATTACTTGACTGTGAGTTCAATGCCTGTTACACTTCATCATTCTATTTCTTTCATATTATTAACAGCACAAAAATGTCAATCATGAATAAACATCTTTTTCCCATAAGAGAAATCAAGTTTGTAATGTGAAATGATTAAATTCTTACTAATACCATGTTTTTCTACTAATTGAAATATTTGTCTTGGTAAAACCAATACAGTCAAAACACTTAAATGTCAAGCTAACTGAACCAGAGCTTTAAAAAGTTACCTTCAATAAGGTATTTTGGACATTATCTTATTTAGAGCAGATTCTTTTTGCTAGATTGTTATGGGGTGATTAGTTATAGAAATTGCCATATTGAATGCCAGAGATGAGAATATGATTTGCAGCTTTATGTTCTCCAAATGAAAGCATCAAAGAAATCATTCTGTTGTTAAATAGTGGCTGCATTGAAAGTTTAAAAAAAAAAACACACGCGTGTCATTACTTTCCAGCCGTAATATTAGTAACTGCTTTGGATTTTAAGAATTTAAAAGTATTCGTTTTGTCCCAAATATACCAAGGGTCTCACTTTAACATTCTGTGGTGGCCCTTCACTGTAGGATTCTTATATTTTTTTAAAAACTACAAATATCGTACCTAGGCACTTATTTTCAAATAACAATTCCTCTGCAGAAATAGCCTTAATACTTGAGCTCATAAGGACAGTTACAGATTTGAAAAGAAAAAAAAAAAGATTTTGGAAGAAAAATACTTTGATTTTCATGCTACTTCTTTCAAGCCCTTTTTTGCACCTATTTCTTTCAGGTCTTTACAAGTCACTTCTTCACTTATCTTTTTAATTGTTCAATCCAAGACTGGTTTTACAAGTTCTTAGGCAAAAACAGTGGAGTGGAGTGCTATTACAGGGGCAACGTTACACAATGAACCAAGCAAAATCACAGATGATTTAAGGAGCTTGTCCCAAGCCATATGACAAATTTTTTTCAAAAGAAGCAGTTACCAAAGGAGCATATTTGGATTCTGTTTTCAAAACCTTACAAAACACAACTTGGAGTCAGCAGAGTAGGCTGTGGCTATGGACTTTAGCACAACTACATATATACATTAAATAATTAATAAATGTGTATTGTTGTTATTGAGTCCTGTCTGACTCTTTGCAACTCCATGGACAGTCGCCTGCTAGGCTCCTCTGTCTACGGGACTCTTCAGGCAAGAACACGGGAACAGGCTGCCGTGCTCTCCTCCAGGGAATCTTCCTTGACCCCGGGTATTGAGCCCGTGTCTGTCTCTTATATTTCTTTCATTGGCCGGTGGGTTCCTTACCGCTGGCATCACACGGGAAGCCCCATGTGTGCGTGTGTGTGTTAGCTGCACAACCATGTCCAACTCTTTGTGACCCCACAGACTGTAGCCCTCCAGGCTCCTCTGTTCGTGGAATTCTCTAGGCAATAATACTGGAGTGGGTAGCCATTCCCTTCTCCAGAGGATCTTCCTGACCTAGGGATTGAACTGGGGTCTTCTGCATTGCAGGCATTCTTTACTGTCTGGGCTTCCCTAAAAGCTCCGTTGGTAAAGAATCCGCCTCGATTCCTGGGTTCGATTCCTAGGTGGGGAAGATCCATTGAAGAAGCAATAGGCTACCCACTCCAGTATTCTTGGGCTTCCTTTGTGGCTCAGCTGGTAAAGAATTGCCTGCAATGTGAGGAACCTGGTTTCGATCCCTGGGCTGGGAGGATCCCCTGGTGAAGGGAGAGGCTACTCACTCCAGTATTCTGGCCTGGAGAATTCCATGGACTGTATAGTCCCTGGGGTTGCAGAGTCGGACACGACTGAGAGACTTTCACTTTCTTTATTGTCTGAGCTATCAGGGAAGCCCCTGAGTGTGTTACATCTCTCCCCTGGGCAAAACCCCTTAGCATAGATTGTGGTTCTTATGTACTGTTTTTCCTCGTTATCCAAGACTAATTTTATTGATGATTTCTCTTGGAGATAAGATTTAAAATTGTGCCTTTTCACTTATGTTAGGATAATAATTTAGGCTTGTGTCCTACTAAACCATGTATGTAAGAAGAGAAACCCTGTGTGGTGGCTATGTCTTCATTGGTACTTCACAGTTAATTCATGTAATAATGAAATAGTAAAACTGGCAGCAGTGACAGGCTCCACAGAGAGGATGTGTGTACAACTGCCCCTGAAGAGATGTAGTCATGAGGTTGTGAGAACCAGAGCCTGCTCCCCATTATAAAATTGCTAATATATGCACATATACACATATATGTATGGCGAGTAGCGTGGCTATATTTCAGCGAAGATTCTCTACCTCGATCTTGTGAAGCACTGACTGCATTAGTGTGGAAATGAGCTTGCCGGGGTCCAGAGAGTTGCAATTTCTTTGTTTCTCAGGAGGTCTTAGATCCCACTGGAGGAAATGCACGTTCACTTGCCTAGGCTTCAATCTGTGGGGCTGTGCTAGAGTCTTCCCCTGATAGTTCAAAAGTTCCTCTAATTCATTGAGATCTAACTGCACACAGGATACTTAAATCCCACAACAAGAAGGGTTTCTGAAGGGGTATATAAAACTGAAAATAGGAAATATGGTCTTGGCTTTGAGTGGATACAGAAAAGGAAAGCTCAGCCATTGATTTGATTTGAAATTGTTCAAATTCCTGTGAGAAGAATAAAGTGAGTAGTGTGGTGGGGACCAGACCAGAGCCTTCTGCCTTTGTCACTAGAAAATGTTAAAATGACAATGTTTAGAGAGGCTTCAGAAAACAGGTTGTTTAAATTCTTGCAAGAAGAAGTATCCAAGAAGTGGGGGGGGGGGGGGGGGAATGGAAAGGGAAAAAAAGTATGTGGGAGAGAGAGAGAGAGAAAGAGGGAGAATATTATAGATCACATGGAATGCTTAGAAAATGAAAACAAACCAGTACTTCCCAAATGATAGAAAAAAGGCAGAGGACTTTTTCCATTTCTTAAAAGACCAAATAAACTTCATTATGAGAAGAAGAAAAAAGATATAGACTTAGTTGTGCAAAAGAAACTGAGGATGAAATAATATACAATTTATTTAAATTTGTGGTTCAGTGGTAAAGAATCTGCCTGCAATGTAGGAGACACAGGAGATGTGGGTTTGATCCCTGGGTTGGGAAGAGCCCCTGGAGGAGGGAATGGCAACCCACTTCAGTATTCCTGTCTGGAAAATCCCGTGGACAGAGGAGCCTGGTGCACTGTGGTCCACAGGGTGGCAAAAGGGTCAGACAGGACTTAGCGACTGAGCATTTGTGACTTTACTGATGCTGTTGTTTGAAAAATGAGGGATTTTTCTCATATTGCTTGGCTTTGTTTTTATTTTGAGAATATTATGCTTGACTGGGCACCATTCATTCATCAAAAGTGCCAAGTTTTTTCAATTAATTCTAGAAAATTTTCTTCCGTGATTAGAAAACAGTCTACTGGTTATTTTCTGAAGAGTTCCATAAACACAGAGGGATTGTTATTTGCTGGATATGTTTCAGATATCATTTTAACTGTATGAAAATATTAACATGCTTTGTCCTTGTAGTCATCCTGTGACATAGCTAGTGTGATTACATGAGGCATAGATTGACTTATACCTGTGGAAATCACCTGGCTAGGAGCAAACCTAGCTTGCAAGCCCATAACTCTGACTCCAGAGTCTTCTGAGCTATGAAGCATTACATTAGACCAGCCAGAGAGAACAAGGAAAGAAACCCAATATTTTTTTCTAACATTATTTTAGCTTTATCTGAGCTTGAAAGCAATCACAAACAAATAAAACAAAATAACAAAAAAAATTTGAGTCATAGCTAGTACGCCAAACAAATAATCAAACAGGTGATCTTACAATGGTTATGCCAGTTCAAATGACCTAAATTTTACACAAATGCTTGAAAACAAGCATGATCTAGGTTAGCGCTGAATTCTTTAAAGCAAGAGCTGTTATGTTCACAGTTTGTAAATGGCCAGAGGGACTCCCATCTTTATTTCATGAAAAGTGGAAGGGATTATATATATTATATATTATCTGAAGGGATTATATTCGTTTTCTGTTACTGATTTCATTGTATTTTGATATATCAAAGACATAGATTTAATTAAGACCTGTTAATTTCTGACTCAGCCCTAGAATTAGTAACTCTTTTACCTCTTTAATCTCCAAAAAAAAAAAAGAAGGATTTAAGAAGATTTCAGGGGTAAAGAACATCACCCCTCCACAAGGTCAAAAATCCATGTATAACTTATAGTTGGCCCTCTGTGTAAGCAGTTTCTCCCTCTGCATCTTCAGGTCTTCATTCATGGATCATATACTATAGTATTTACTGAAAAAAAAAAACCTATATATAATGGACCTGTGTAGTTAAGCCTATGTTATTCAAGTGTCAGTGGAATATTATACATAGCCATTAAATATATTATAATCCAAAAAACTGTTTGAAAGCTAGGAAAGCAAAGGAAATAAAACATAGAAAAGAATATTCTGTCAAATTTTTCAAACCACTCAGATTGGGATAATATTAAAGGCCCTTTGAGGAAGAAGGCCAAGAATGCTTTTCTTCTCATTTTAAGACCTACAATTACATAATCTATTCCTTTGAGATCTTGATCTCCAATCCTTTAATCATCTTCAAGTTCCTCCTATTTATCTTCCCGTATACTCTGCTTAATTTTTGCAGGTTGAAGCCTTGTTGCTTTCTTGTTGGAAGCCTTTTTTGATTTCATATGCAAACTATGTTTTAAAAAATCTACTTTTGCAGTAAAAGCTTTCCGTGAATAACTTCTTACATTTTTTTATTCAGAATTTTTGCTGTAATCCATAGTTGATATCTATTTTACTAATAAAGATTCAATGTTTCTTTGTAGTTTCTTCAGTGTTAGCTTTTTTATATATTGATTATTTCTATAACATATTCCTGAAAATACCACCATTTATTTGCAACAAGTTTCAGTAAAAAAAAAAATCAAAAATTAATAAACATTCAAAAAAGTCAATAACTATTAGGTACATTTTTCATGAAATTTTTATTACTGCTGTTTTTATTAAGTCTGTATGTAAAGATGTAAAGTTTAGCCTAATACAAAAGGCAATAATCTGTTTTCTTTTACTAATTTAACAAATCTCTATTATGAGCCTGCTATATGGCCTATGTTGATCAAGCTTCTGAGAATAGAGTTGGAAACAAAACAAGCTTTAACTTGGGAAAAATGGTAGCTAATTAGGAAAACAAATAGAGCTAGCTCATTACTTCAGTTTTCACTGCCTCCTCAGCCTCCCTAGATTGGAACTAGTCAACATTTTATATGTAAAAAATAAAAGCATAAAGGTGTTCAAAAAATGATATTTGAATTAAAAATGTAATCTTATGTGTGTATTAGTCACTCAGTCATGTCTGTATCTTTGTGAACCCAATGGACTATATAGCCCACCAGGTTCCTCTGTCAGTAGGATTCTCCAGGCAAGAATACTAGAATACTGGAGTTGGTTGCCATTCCCTTCTCCAGGGGCTCTTCCTGACCCAGGGATTGAATCCAGATCTCCTGCATTGCAGGCAGATTCTTTCACCATCTGAGCCACCAGGGAAGCCCTAATCTTATGGTAGACAAAATTATAATGGCTATAATATACAGAGATATCTTAGAATTACATAAGAAAAATCAATTCAAAATGAGCATAGCATATAAGCAGAAGTTTTAAGAAATATACAAAACAAAGATACATTTCAAAATGTGCATTGAAAACAGGAAAAGGGACTTTAGACCTCAACAAAATACCAGTAAACCAAATTCCCAACATATAACAAGAATTGTGTACTATGACCAGTTGAGATCTATCCCAGGAATTTCAGGTTGTTTTCACATTTGCAAATCAACTAATAGAATATACTATTTCAATAGAATAAAGGATAACATAACACATAATTTTCTCAATAGATGCAAAATAGCATTGTAAAACACACAGCTTCCTGTTATATTAAAAACCTTCAGCATACTAGAACCAGAAGAGAACTGCCTCAGTCTAATAAATGGCATCTACCAAAAGTAAATAAATAATAAACCAATAGCAGCTATCATACTTAATAATGAAATACTGAACATTATTTCCTGAAAGTCAGGAGAAAGACAAGAATGCCCACTCTAGCTACTTTTATTTAATATTAAAGGTTCTAGAAAGGAGAATGGAAAGAAAGAGAAGAAAGGAGAGAAAAGGAAAGGAAAGAAGGAAGGAGGAGGGGAGGAGAGGGAAGGAAGGAAGAGAGAAGGCACTGAAATCGGAAAGAACATAGTAAAACTATTTATATTTTATAGAAAACCATAGAGATCCACACAAAAATGAATTTGCATGAATAATTGTGTTCTGCAATATTTCAGGGTATCAGATCAATATACAAAACCAAATGTATTTCCATATACCGGTAACTAATAGTTTTAAAATAAAAGTCAGAAAATAATTCCATTTAAAATAACATAGGCAGATTAAAACTTAGGATTAATTTAAAAGAAGTGCAAAACTCATACTCTGAAACTACAAGATGTTGTTGAAAATAATTAAATAAGATGTAAATAAATGGAAAGATATCCCATGTTCATGGGTTGGAAGATTTACTATTTTAGATGGTAATATTTCCCAAATTTATCGGATTAAATGCAAACACAAATTCTCAGCTGGGTTTTTGAAATTTACAGTAAAATGAAAGTGCCAGCAAAGAACCATTACAAATCTTGAAAAACTTGAAAGACACACACTTCTCAATTTCAAAACTTAACACAAAGCTAAAGTAAGCAAGACAATGTAGTAGTATCATGAGGATAGATATATGGATCAACGGAACAGAATTGAGAGTTTAGAAATAAACTCTTACATTTATAGTCAAATGATTTTTAATGAGTGCCAAAACAATTCATCTGAAAAGAACAGTCTTTTCAACAAATGGTTCTGGGACAACTGGCTAGCCACACATGAAAGAATTAATTTGGACCCCTTTACATCCTACACAAAATATAACTCAAAGTGGATCATGAGTCTAAATATAAATTCCTTGAATAGAATGGCTTTTTCTCTTTTTACCACTGCCGTGAATCCAATTTGGCTGGCACCACGTGAAATTACAAAACAAAGTAACAAACAGAGTTTAAAGGAAAGAGACAAAAGTCCATTAACAAAAGTCTAATGGAAAGATGATTTACGTGCAAGAGAGACTAAGTTTCACAATAACAGTTTGTAAAGTATAATATGTCTAGATAGGTGATTGTACATATGTGTGGAACATTTCTGGAACAACATCTAAGGAAATATTATGACTATTTACCACTTGTAAGTATGGCTACAAGTAAATGAATTGGAAGTCATTTTAAATTACAATGATGAAAATCTAAACTAAACTGTTAAGTGAAGGGAGGAGTGTGATTTTTTCAATGTATAAACTTATCAGAATAAAAGACAAATGTACTGACCTGAGAGTATTTGAGATTGTAGATTCAAAAGAACCCAGAGTTTTTCTGTCTGACTTTTTAAAAAAATCTGAAACTTTCTCTTATATTAGCATAATTATATCAAATCAACTTCATCCTCAAGGCAAGCTAAGATTATCATCCAAACCTGGGTTTACTTCCTTGTGAACTTACGACCACTGGCTAGTCATAGAAATGCAAAGTTTAGGAATATGTGCTAGCCTCAGAAAGAGTCATTTGATCAAGGAAGCTAAAGCATTATGTTTGATTTTGTTTGGGAGATACTCCTACAAATACGGCCATGGAGGAGAGGTCTGCTATCAGAAGATAGAAGGAATGTTGAGTGGAAAAATAATACATCAAATCTAAAGATGGTTGACAGAGAGAAAAATGTAAGCCTTTTTTGTATTATTTTTTGTTCTTCATGCCTATATACCACCTTAATCAAAAAATAAAAAACAATCTATAATGAAAAAGTCTAAGAAACTATCTATTTATATCTGAATCACTTTGCTGTGTAACTGAAACTGACAAAATGTTGTAGATGAACTATATTTCAATAAAAATTAAAAAAATAAAGAACTGTAGATAAGTAGGAATACATAAATATTTGCCATGCTCAATTAGCAAGATATAAATCCAATCCCTTGAGGCTCTGTTTCAAAATCTGCTTTCTTTGATTTCTTTTACTTTTTCATTCTCATATCCCCCACCTCCTTAATGATAGCCATCTTGAGGTTTCATGCTTGAAAGAAAACACATATCCATCATTGGATCTTTGTTTTGAATCAACTGAGAAAGCCTATTGAGTCTTTATTGATGAAATACTCTTTTATCTGATTAAAAAAATTTTTTTTCCAGTTGGTCAAGCCTCTGAAAGACTTTCTCTGTTTCTTTCTAGCTCTGCTCACAAGTTGTTTAATTCTTCTTTAATGATGTTTCTTTATTTTAATACTTTGCCCAGCACGATGAACAGTAGTCAACACACAAAGCAGTGTACCTCCCATGTTGCATCAGGCAGCCATTTTATTGTTTCACCTGGGCATAACATGGGTTGCCACCTTTTGAGCTTCTAATTGGTTTCTCCACTGCTTTTGCCAATTGCTACACCAATGCCACATATTGATAAAAAGTACAGCAGCATTTAACTTCAAGTTAGCAAGTACAGGATAGGCTTACTACAAGAACAAATAAGCCTTATAAACATGGTAGCTTAAAACTTAAAAAAAGATTTTTTTCCTCTCTCTTATCTCATGATCTAGTGTGAGTCACTATGTGAGTCCATCTTATGTTGAAGCAGTCTGGACCATGATGGCTCTGAGTTCACCACAGCAGAGAGTGAGATGAAGGAGGTACATGCATTTTTCACTTCATCTGTGTAAAAATTCCTTTTCACTTTTGTTCACATTTTCCTTGCCAGAACAAGTCGAATGGCCCTTAAAAATATATATAAGGATATTCTATGATTACAAACAATTTTTTCATGTCTCTAATGATAATAAATTTTCTAGAAAAGTCCTGTTTCTTACCAAGCATTTTTATATTCTCTTTTTAATTTTACAGAATGATTTCTATTCTCAATGCTCTTATACAATATTCCCTGTCTAATCATAACCCCACACTCGGTGGTTTCTTTTTATGTTATTTCTGGGAACATAGAAATCAAATAAGAAATTGCTCCTGACTTCTTCTGCACCTCTTCTCTAGTTATGCCTAAAGCAGTCCTTTCTAGAATCTTGACTCTTTCCATTCCACTTCTATCCATTTGTGTGTTGCTCTCAATAAATATTCAAGGAGGCATCTGTAATGTAAGGAAATACTGTGAGACTTGACTTGAGTAGCATCTTAACATGTGGCTCACTAGATCTGTTAACATTGAACAAATCATTCGATTCTCCAAGTCTTAAAAGTCCTTTTCTTAGAATGAGAATAATTAATTTAATAATAAATTAATTAGGATATTATGGGTGTAAGAAAGATAATATATATAAAAGTGCTACATATTCTATAAAACACTATATAAAAGTGTTTAACTTTAAAATTTTTAAACAATTAGTATTAAATATGTGTAGTTTAGTTGGCTAATTAAAGACAATATTAAAATCATTGCCTGCATTTCCCAAAATTTTACAACAGTTCTATTGAGATAAAATTTGCATGTTATAAAGCTAATCCCTTTTTAAGAGTACAGTTTAGTTGTTCTGTTTTTAATATATCCACAAAATTGTGCAACCATCACCACTCTCTACTTGTAGGACATTTTCATCTTCCCCCCAAAAAACTATATTCTCATTAGCAATCATTTCTCATTGTCCACTAGACATTTCATATAAATGGAATCATACAATATCTGCTCGTTTGTGACTAGCTTCTTTCACTTGGCATTATTGTTAAGAATCTGTCAAATTCATAATTGTTAAGTAGAGCACAGCATAGTGAAGGGAACAGTGGTCACCACAACGTGGCCAACAACAGACCACAGGAGAAATTGAAATAGACAAGTTGTTACTCGTAGATCCCGAGGAAGTACCCACTGTGCCTCATGGGTCCACTGAGAGGGGTGGAGGCAGAGTGGAGACAGAACAATAGGACCTGGGGTACTTGTTTTTATGAGGCTCCATGGGTGTAGTGTTAGGGGGTTCTTGGGCTAAGCTCATATTGGTCATTTCAAACCAAAAGAGCCCCCAATGGTCTTATCTAAAGTGAATAAGGTAAAGACTCTGGAGGCAGGGGAGACTTAATTACCAGGAAAGATGGGGGGTCATATCAGGAGCTTACATTTGCCTGTGACTCTGTGGGCTGCATGTACTATGGCCTGATAGGCCTGTAGCAGTTTAAAGTCCTCACAGGCTACACAAAATGGATACTAGGGCACCAATACCATGGAGTAGCTTAGCTAAGCTTTTGGAAGTTATGTTTTCAAGGTTCACCTATGTTGAAGCATGTTTGCATAACTGCTGGAGGAAAGTGCCAGAAGTTAGAGCAGATCAGTCTGTAAATTAAACACATAAAATTTCTCTTTAGGCTACATAGCTTGTTCTGTGTCTTTTGAATAATTTCACTTCTCAAATTTGTTCTATTATACTTTAGGTTCTTAAATTGTTATTTGTGTGGAATTGGAAATGGGTTGACTGCTAATTGCCATGTAATCACAGGCCAGGGTCAAAAGCAGCTGACACATTTTGACATATCTCAGGCTGGACTCGGAAGAAAAGTTCAGCTTCTATTCCTCATTCCAAAATGTTTAATTTGTGATCAGATACATTTGAAGTTATTTGTTATAACTTTAGGAGTCATGAGAAGGGAACAAATATTTTTCATCTTGTAAATCAAGGAAATAAAATAACAAACAGTTATACAGGTAGGAAGTTGAGAGTTTATAAGAGACTATATATTTAAAATTTTAATTTCCTAAGTCTTAAAAATAAAAACTGTCTTATTTTGTCTGATCGCTTGCTAACCATGTCTATTAATCTACTCATAGAGCAGATGAATTTTTCTTTTCTGGTTCAATATGATTACCACCAAAAGCCCAGAGACAGAATCTGTGGGGTTCAGTCTTAAAAAAAAAAAGTGGCCTATTTTCTATGAAATTCTGATTCTCTGTAATAATGAATTGATTCTTCCTTCAAAAATATCTGGAAATTCCTCATTTCTCTCCTTTTTAGCTATGACTCTCATTGTTTAAATTTTGCCATTCTCTTATGTGACTCCCTGCTTTTGTTAACTTAGTATATGATATACAATAGATGTAATATATTATACATATCTTAAGGATTTTAAAATGTAAAAGAAATTTATTAGTATTTACTAGTATGTGACAGTATATAAAGAAAATTTTATTTTAATAAAATGTCACATATGTAGTTTGTAAGTTTTGACAGATACAAAAATGGCAGGATGTGGGCTATTCTTGTGTTTGGATGAATACCTCCCCAAAGCCCAGAAAATATCAGATCAGTTTCATGTAAAATAAAATACACATATCAGGCAGGGATACATCAAATTCTTTTCTTCTTGTAACTATCTAAAAACTAGTTAGATTCCCTGGTGGCTCAGATGATAAAGAATCCGTCTGCAATGTGGAAGACCTCGGTTTGATCCCTGGGCTGGGAAGATCCCCTGGAGGAGTGCTTGGCAACCCATTCCAGTATTCTTGCCTGTAGGTCCTTATGGACAGAGGAGTCTGGAGGGCTGCAGTCCATGGGGTTGCAAAGAGTCAGACACAACTGAGAGACTAAGCACACACAAAAACTAGTTTAGCTCACAGAAAAGCTATATCCAAACTTGAACTAGATATAACCTTTTCAAAGAGCTGGAGAGCTTTTTCCCTTCACTATATACAGGTATAGCCATGCATCTTGGTTTCAGTAAGAGACACAACTGGGAATAATTTGAAACACCATGAGTAAGGCAGTTTCTGAGATATTTATAACTTAAACCCAAACCTGGAAGCACTAAAAGTCCTATGGGAAAAGTCTGATCTTTCACAATTTTCTCCAAAATGAAATACAGAATTATTTCCATTTAAATCATTTTGGGAGGGGTACTATGCTTTTTCCCTAACTTTCAAGAGTGGTTTTTATATTTTAATGCCTAAAATAATCAATTGCTGATAAAAGACCTTGCTGACTAAGCATTTAACTTAAGTTTAAGTTCAGCATTCAGTCCCTGTAGTGTCATTTGACTCATAAGGCTAACAGAAGATTTTAATGGAACTATCTGAATTCATTATGAAATGAACTCACTATTTCTTCTATTAGATGAATACTAAAGAGAAGCAGATAGCATTCACAGAATAACACACCAATAATAAATGCCTTAGAGAATTTATAGGATCTTGTTTTATTAAGTTAGATTTGGAGGGATTTGTTTGTTTATAGCCACTGGTAAATGATGCAGTTAGAATATGGGCTGAATCAATCATTTTAGCATGTTGAGAGCTCAGTTTTGTATTGTTTTTCCCTAATTGTTTCATGAAATCGAGGGATATCTATTTAACATATATTCATTAAAAGTTACGAAGTTGCAGCACTCTGAACATATATTTTCAAGAACACAGTGAAAAGTTAGGCAAAATAAAGCAATATGATAAACCCATCTACCCAGTACAAATTAGAATTGCTAAAATAACTCCAATCAGAGAGCTCTCTTTTGGCTGGATAGTTGTGTTTTTGGAAGACTTCTGGAAGAAGTAAAATGATGACTAAGGCCTTAAATTTCTGTGGCTACTATTTCTATGAATGAAACTGATGCAAAAGTGTTTTTAAGGAAAATATTGAGTGTTGAGGTATTAAAATAGGAAGTATGGGTTTTAAATGTGGCCAAACAATCAATTAAAAGGAAATGGTCTTAAAGACCATGGGACATTTTGAGTAGAAATAATAGAGATCAAATTACCAACATCCGTTGGATTATTGAAAAAGAGAGTTCCAGAAAAACATCTACTTATGCTTTATTGACTATGCCAAAACCTTTGACTGTGTAGATCACAACAAACTGTGGAAAGTTCTTAAAGAGATGGGAATACCAGACCACCTGACCTGCCTCTTGAGATATCTGTATGCAGGTCAAGAAGCAACAGTTAGAATTAGACATGGAACAACAGACTGGTTCCAAATGGGGAAAGGAGTACATCAAGGCAATGTGTTGTCACCCTGCTTATTTAACTTATATGCAGAGCACATCATGCAAAATGGCAGGCTAGATGAAGCACAAGCTGGAGTCAAGATTGACAGGAGAAATATCAATAACCTCAGATATGCAGATGACACCACCATTATGGCAGAAAGTGAAGAGAAACTAAAGAGCCTCTTGATGAACGTGAAAGAAGAGAGTGAAAAAGTTGGCTTAAAGCTCAACATTCAGGAAACTAAAATCATGGCATCTGGTCCCATCACTTCATGGCAAATAGATGGAGAAACAATGGAAACAGTGACAGACTTTACTTTGGGGGGACTCCAAAGTCACTGCAGCCAAGAAATTAAGAGACACTTGCTCCTTGGAAGAAAAGCTATGACCAACCTAGAGAGCATATTAAAAGCAGAGACATTGCTTTGCCAATAAAGATCCATCTAGTCGAAGCTATGGTTTTTCCAGTAGGCATGTATGGGTGTGAGAGTTGAACTATAAAGAAAGCTGAGCACTGAAGAATTCATGCTTTTGAATTGTGGTGATGGAGAAGGCTCTTGAGAGTCCCTTGAACTTCAAGGAGATCCAACCAGTCAATCTGAAAGGAAATCAGTCCTGAATGGCTTCTCTGGTGGCTCAGATGGTAAAACGTCTGCCTACAATGTGGGAGACCAGGCTTCAATCCCTGGATCAGGAAGATCTCCTGGAGAAGGAAATGGCAACCATTATTCTTGCCTGGAAAATCCCATGGATGGAGAAGCCTGGTAGGTTATAGTCCATGGGGTCACAAAGAGTCAGACACGACTTAAAGACTTCACTTTCACTTTATTCATTGGAAGGACTGATGCTGAAACTGAAACTCCAATACTATGGCCACCTGATGTGAAGAACTGACTCATTTGAAATAACGCTGATGCTGGGAAAGATGGAAGGCGGGAGGAAAAGGGGATGACAGAGGATAAGATGGTTGGATGGCATCACTGACTCAATGGACATGAGTTCAAACAAACTCCAGGAGTTGGTGATGGACAGAGAAGCCTGGCGTGCTGCAGTCTATGGGGTTGCAAAGCGTTGGATACGACTGAATGACGGAACTAAATTAACGTTCCTGACAAGGGTTTTGAACAAGTAATATTTTTAATATAAAAAGAATTGCAATCTAAGAAAATGCGAAATCATAATTCTTAGACACCAGATATCGTCTATATCTTGTATAGCGAATAGTCTTCTTTATGCTTATGACTCTCACATCTAAACTTAGAAATCTGGCCTCTCTCCAGATAGCATTTCAGTGTCTCTGCTTTGTAGGTGCTCTATTTATTCTTTAACTTTTGGGGATTTAATGAGTAAATAAACAAGTGATGAAAGAGTGAATAATTATACCTGAAGTGGAAAGCAATTTATGTGGTCTGTTTTAGAATGACATGGGAGAAACAAAATAATATGAAAATCATTCACTTTGTGTTACTGGAGAGTTATTTCATTGACAAGGAAAACACCTAAAATTTCTACTCCATTCTTTTTTTTTAATATATTTATTTATTTATTTTCTTTATATTATTGTGATGATTTACCATACATTGACATGAATCCACCATGGGTATACATGTGTTCCCCTTCCAGGATCCCCCTCCCACCTCCCTCCTGATTCCATCCCTCTGGGTCATCCCAGTGCATCAGCCCTGAGCACCCTGTATCATGCATCAATCCTGGGCTGGCGATTCATTTCACATATGATAATTTATATGTTTCAATGTTGTTCTCCCATATCATCCAACCCTTGCCCTCTCCCACAGAGTCCAAAAGACTGTTCTATACATCTTTATCTCTTTTGCTGTCTCGCATACAGGGCTATCATTACTATTTTTTTAAATTCCATATACATGTATTAGTATCCTATATTGTTGTTTTTCCTTCTGCCTTACTTCACTTTGTATAATAGGCTCCAGTTTCATCTACCTCATTAGAACTGATTCAAATGTATTCTTTTTAATGGCTGAGTAATATTCCATTGTATATATGCACCATGGCTTTCTTATCCATTTGTCTGTTGATGGACATCTAGGTTGCTTCCATGTCTTGGCTATTGTAAACAATGCAGCGATGAACATTGGGGTACACGTGTCTCTTTCAATTCTGGTTTCCTCTGTGTGTATGCCAAACAGTGGGATTGCTGGGTCATATGGCAGGTCTATTTGCAGTTTTTTAAAGAATCTCCACACTGTTCTCCATAGTGGCTGTACTAGTTTGCATTCCCACCAACAGTGTAAGAGGGTTCCCTTTTCTCCACATCCTCTCCAGCATTTATTGCTTGTAGACTTTTGGATGGCAGCCATTCTGACTGGTGTAAAGTGGTACCTCACTGTGGTTTTGATTTGCATTTCTCTGATAATGAGTGATGTTGAGCATCTTTTCATGTGTTTGTTAGCCATTTGTATGTTTTCTTTGGAGAAATGTCTATTTAGTTCTTTGGCCCACTTTTTGATTGGGTCGTTTATTTTTCTGGAATGGAGCTGCAGGAGTTGCTTGTATATTTTTGAGATTAATTGTTTGTCCATTGCTTCGTTTGCTATTATTCTCTCCCATTCTGAAGGCTGCCTTTTCACCTTGCTTTTAGTTCCCTTTTTTGTGCAGAAGCTTTTAATTTTAATTTGGTCCCATTTGTTTATTTTTGCTTTTATTTCCAATATTCTGGGAGGTGGGTCAGAGAGGATCCTGCTTTGGTTTATGTCAGAGAGTGTTTTGCCTATGTTTTCCTCTAGGAGTTTTAGAGTTTCTGTTATTACATTTAGATCTTTGATCTATTTTGAGTTTATTTTTGTGTATGGTATTAGAAAGTGTTCTAGTTTCATTCTTTTACAAGTGGATGAAAACACAACAACCCAAAACCTATGGGACACTGGAAAAGCAGTGCTAAGGGGAAGGTTCATAGCAATACAGGCTTACATCAAGAAACAAGAAAAAAGTCAAATAAATAACCTAATTTACACCTAAAGCAACTAGAAAAGGAAGAAATGCAGAACCCCAGGGTTAGTAGAAGTGAAGAAATCTTAAAAATCAGGGCAGAAATAAATGCAAGAGAAAGAAAAGAGATCATAGCAAAAATCAACAAAGCCAAAAGCTGTTTCTTTGAGAAGATAAATAAAATTAACAAACCATTAGCTAGACTCATTAAGAAACAAAGGGAGAAAAACCAAATCAATAAAATTGCAATGAAAAAGGAGAAATCACAAAAGACAACACAGAAATACAAAGGATCAGAAGAGACTATTATCAGCAACTATATGTAAATAAACCAGACAACTTGGAAGAAATGGCCAAATTCTTAGAAAAGTACAACTTTCCAAAACTAAACCAGGAAGAGACAGATAATCTTAACAGGCCCATCAGAAGCACGGAAATTCAAACTGTATCAAAAATCTTCCAACAAACAAAAGCCCAGGACCAGATGGCTTCACAGCTGAATTCTACCAAAAATTTAGAGAAGAGCTAATACCTATTCTACTCAAACTCTTCCAGAAAATTGTAGAGGAAGGTAAACTTCCAAACTCATTCTATGAGGCCAACATCACCCTAATACCAAAACTCGACAAAGATGCCACAAAAAGAGAAAACTACAGGCAAATATCACTGATGAACATAGATGTAGAAATCCTTAACAAAATTCTAGCAAACAGAATCCAACAACACATTAAAAATATCATACATCATGATCAAGTAGGCTTTATCCCAGGGATGCAAGGATTCTTCAATATCCACAAATAAATCAATGTAATACACCACATTAACAAATTGAAAAATAAAAACCACATGATTATCTCAATAGATGCAGAGAAAGCCTTTGACAATATTCAACATCCATTTATGATAAAAACCCTCCAAAAAGCAGGAATAGTAGGAACATACCTCAACATAATAAAAGCTATATATGACAAACCCACAGCAAACATTATCCTCAATGGTGAAAAACTGAAAGCATTTCCCCAACAGGCAGGAACAAGACAAGGGTGCCCACTCTCACCACTACTATTCAACATAGTTTTGGCAGTCTTGGCCACAGCAATCAGAGCAGAAAAAGAAATAAAAGGAATCCAGATTGGAAAAGAAGAAGTAAAACTCTCACTGTTTGCAGATGACATGATCCTCTACATAGAAAACCCTAAAGACTCCACCATAAAATTACTAGAGCTAACCAATGAATATAGTAAAGTTGCAGGATATAAAATCAACACACAGAAATCCCTTGCATTCCTTTACACTAACAATGAGAAAACAAAAGGGACATTAAGGAAAAAATTCCATACACCATCGAAACAAAAAGAATAAAATACTTAGGAATATATCTACCTAAAGAAAAAAAAAGACCTATATATAGAAAACACTGATGAAGAAATCAAAGAGGACACAAATAGATGGAGAAATATACCGTGTTCATGGATTGGAAGAATAAATATAGTGAAAATGAGTATACTACACAGAACAATCTATAGATTCAATGCAATTCCTATCAAGCTACCAGCCATCCTTTTCAGAGAACTAGAACAAATAATTTCACAATTTGTATGGAAATACAAAAAACCTTGAATAGCCAAAGCAATCTTGAGAAAGAAAAATGGAACTGGACGAATCAACTTCTTGACTTTAGGCTGTACTACAAAGCCACAGTCATCAAGACAGTATGGTACTGGCACAAAGACAGAAATATAGATCAATGGAGCAAAATGGAAAGCCCAGAAATAAATCCACGCATCTATGGACACCTTATATTAGACAAAGGAGGCAAGAATATACAATGGAGAAAAGACAACCTCTTTAACAAGTGGTGCTGGGAAAACTGGACAGCCACTTGTAAAAGAAAGAAACTAGAACACTTTCTACTTCATTCTGATGCTTCCATTCACAGCAAAATTTATTAGAATGATTGCCATGAAATCACTGTTTATACTTCCGGTTTCTGAGTCTAACCTCGACTCACATCTATTGGGTTCTCATTGGCCTCACTTTGTTGAGAATTTGCTATCTCTATGAGGTCATGTGCAATGTTTTTAACTCATCTTGTGATCTTTTCAAAAGTATCTGAGACTTGTTCTTCTTGAAACACTTGGTCCTGTCATCTGATTCTATTGTATCATGTCACTCTGATTTGCCTCCCAGACCACTCTTTCTAGGTTCTTTTTTTTCTTGTATTTCACCCTTATTTTTTGCAGTGTCCCATTTCTACATCCCACTTTTTTTTCCTTTGATGCTTGAATGTAGACCTTCCGCTTTAAAATGGTTCTCCATGTTTATGATTCCCAAATCAAAAACCTACAAATCTGAGCTTTCCCCAAAAATTAAAAAATGTATATATCCAACTCACTACTTGACACAACCACCAAGATATAAACTAGTATCATGGTTTCAAAATTCTTCATTTACCCCATTTGCCCTGTTCTCCTCTAATTCTTGAGAGTTAATCACAATCAGCTCAGTTGTACAAGGTTAACACTTATGCATTTCCCTTGATAGTTATTTTTATTTCACTTCCTAAATCCAACTAATGATCAACTTCTCTCAATTATAATTCTAAAAATGACCCCAAATTCATTCACTTCTTTTCATATCTACCATTAATATTCCTGTCCAGTCCACCATCATCTTTTATTTAAATTACTGTAGTTAACTCATGACTGACTTCCTCGATTTTGTGATTCTTGCACCACAATCCACTATCCATACATTAATCACAAAGAGTTTTAAAATCATAGGCAATTATTGTAATCCCTTTGTTTGCCAACCCTCAATGTTTTATTAGTTAGTTTGTAATGCTGCTACAATAAATTATCACAAATTCAGTGGATTAAAACAAGATAAGTATATCATCTTACAGTTTTGGGTGGAACATCTTAACACAAGACTCCCTGAATTAAATTCAAAATATTGGCAAGTCTCCCTTCTTCTCTGGAAGCTCTAAAGGAGATCCATTTCCATGTCCTTTGTAGCTTCTAAAGACCACCCACATTCCTTGGTTCTTGGTCTCTTCCTCCATCCTCAGAGTCATCAGCATTTGTCTACTTGTGTCTTTTTTCATAGCCAGATCTTCCTCTGACTCTCTCCTTCTGTCTTGCTCTTCTTGGTAAGGATGCTCATGATTATACCAAAAATGCAGATTATCTCCTTACCTTGGAGTCAGCTGATACACAACCTTAACTCCATCTGCAATCAGAATTCCCTTTGTCATGTATGTAGCATATTCAGTTTTCACAGATTAAGATGTGGAACTCTTCAAAGGCCCCTTATTCTGGCCCACACAGCCTCACATTAAAACAAAATATAAAGTTTTTACTCTAGCTTCTAAAGTGTCGGCTGCTCAGCATGTCCAACTCTTTGTGACCCCATGGACTATAGCCCTCCAGGCTCCTATGTCCTTGGAAGTCTCCAGGCAAGAATACTGGGATGGATTGCCATTCCCTTCTCCTATTTTATTTAGGCTTTTCTTACTATGCCCAAATTATTCCCTTTATACCACTGTCTCAGTCACATTGTCTTTCTTTCTATTCTTCAGGGAGAACAAACAAAATCCACGCTAGCCCCTCCACCTTCCAAACTAGCTGTTTCTCTGGTTGTATGCCCTACTCTATCTTCATGTAGCCAACTCCTTATTGTTTACATCTCACCTTAAATTTTGCTTTTTCAGAGATGGTTTACTATACCAGTATATATAAAGAAACTATCCATATATTATCACATGATTAAATGTAAATTCTCTATCAATCTCTGCTTTTTTCTTATTTATAAATTTATTTTTGTGTTAATTCACTTCTCTCAAGTACACACAGCACACACATAGTTCTATGCTCTAGTGAAAGTGTTGGTAAACTCCTTTGCTTATTCAAAATTCCTCAGTGACACTCCACTGCTAGAAATAGATTCCCAAGACCCAGCATACAGGAATGATTGGTCCCTTGCCTGGCTCTCCAACACACTTTTATTTTTCTTCTATTAATAAGCTCCACAAGCCCTAGCTTTTTGTAATTTCCTACACATATTATCCAACCCTCTTCCTAAAGGGTAAGATAAATTTTTTATCTTTTTACCTCTACTTTTTTGCCTGTTAACTTCTTAACTTTAATACTGAGTTGAGAGGTACTCTCATTTGTGAAGCCTACTCTGACTGTTCAGCAATACTATATTTTAGTCATCACCTTTCAATGGCATTACAACTTTCTGATCAAAGGCTTAATACCATAATAGTAGATAAACACATTGAGATCATGAATAATACCTTATTTATTTTTGTGTCTCTGGCCCCTAATCTATTTCTCACCCATAATAGATATTCAGTAAATGTCTATTGAACAACTGTGGACTTGTTCTCTGAGCTTTGTTTCCTTGACTCTTTTCTGTGGAGGTTGATCATGCACTGGTGTTGCTAGGACAAGAGGTTGTATCAACCATGTCTTCTAGGTCTTCTTTTGCTTCTATTCAACTCACGTCTATAAATAGAAATGGAAATATAAGCATAAATAATAAAAATATAAATATGTATCATTTAACCATCCTCATTGAAGTCACCTGCTAAATTTTGCTTTATCTGATGCTTCTACCTTCCCATTCAAGGCATCATTGTGAGGAACTTCAGCATTTATCCTAAAATAAGTATTTGAGTTTAAAATAGCAAGTTAGACAAAGAAGAGAATGGAATCACTAAAGGAAATATTTACAAGCTAGCTACCCTTGAATACTGAAACTTAATTCCACTGGAGGAATTCTATGAACCAGGACAAAATACACAGAGCACTATACCATCCAAGGAGTGAGGGATCTAGTCCCTCACTGGTTGAGAGCTTTAGGGAGAAGTGTTAGTTGCTTAGTCACGTCTAACTCTTTGAAACCCCATGGACTATATCATCTGTCCATGGAATTCTCCAGGCAAGAATATTGGAGTGGGTTGCCATTCCCTTCTCCAGGGGATCTTCCCAATCCAGGGATTGAACCCAGGTCTCCCACATTGCAGGAAGATTCTTAAGCATCTGAGCCCCCAGGGAAAAGGGAGGTATTAATTTCCCAGCACTTCCATCCTACTTCACAGATGGTAAAACAAGCTCCCAAAGCTAGGGATAGCCTCAAGCTAAAATAAAGGTGCAGGGATTGGCAGTTATAATACATGAGGCTGGCAATTGGTCCTGGAGAAGGAGCTGGGCAGGGCATTGCAGTGTCAGTTACAGTAGACAGCAGTTATATCATGTTAGCCTCACATTTGCTGACATCATGAGTTCTCTTTACATTCACTTGCATTTTACAGCATACACCAATGATTGTAGCTACAATTTTGTCCTTGTCATTGCCTGGAACATCTCTGTTTTTGAAGTATAAATTCTAGTAGCCTATTTCTGAATAAAATTTCTTATTCTTCTGGTTTTCTTATTCATTTCCATAAGACTGATCCCTAACTTTACAATGTCCATTTTAGCAGCTCCCTTGTAGCTTTGATTCCATTACTGTAACTTTGGCCATTTATGGGACATCATTCCTATTTTAACATATTGGTAGCACCCTCATTCCTTTACCTGATTGCTCTTTGATTTCACATACTCTCCAAATACCCAATCATGGATAATTTTCAACATCTAATTTCTCAGCACCTATACCTTCCTGATGAATATTGCAAAAAGAAATCTAACAGTGCAGACTGGGCCATTAGAGATTTGTGGTTTACTCATAGCTGAGCCCTTCATACTATTCTGCAATCTTATTACATATACTTAATGATCAATACCTATTTCTCTCAAAAGCTATGTGAAAATTGTATTTCTTTAACCTCTAAATTCTTCCATTCTGTCTCTTCAAACGTTAGACTTATTTTTTATTTCACATAGAAAAATCAAGACTAATGTTTTAAAGTTTTCAGCTTCTTATCTGCCTATGATGTATGTCTGTTTACTTCTACCAGTACCTTCTGATAATTTCTGATGAAGATGTGTCTTTGCCACTCTCTGAGGCTAAATCTTCTCTAGTTATTTCCCCTGTTCTTTGACTTTGCTCACCATTTCTCCCAAGTTTTTCTTGGCTACTCTATTTATTCTTACATATCAATCTCTTCTAAACATTTAAATATACATGGGCTTTCCATTTCACAGAATCTCATAAATAAGCAAGATAAATACCAAACAAAACATGATACAGCATGCCCTATAATAGCTCTCTGGTGGTCTTTTCTGTTTTTTGTTTGTTTGTTTGTTTGTTTTTTAAGTCATTACAACCTCATCATCTTCACTTTCTAAACTTTGGTCCTTTTTAAACACATTACCTTTTGACTTTCACCTTCACTGTTTGATAAGGTGATTCATGACTTAACTATAAATTTATGAGCACTTTGCAAGAATTAACTTCATTGGCTATCTTGGTGGCATTTACCACTGTTGCTTACTTCTTTACTTTTAAACCCTTTTCACCCATGATTCTTATGAAAATATCATTTTCAGAATTGTTTCATTTTGGCTATCCCTCAGACATCTTTTGGAGAAGGCAATGGTAACCCACTCCAGTACTCTTGCCTGGAAAATCCCATGGACAGTGGAGACTGGTGGGCTGCAGTCCATGGGGTCGCTAAGAGTGGGACACGACTGAGCGACTTCACTTTCAGTTTTCACTTTCATGCATTGGAGAAGGAAATGGCAACCCACTCCATTGCTCTTTCCTGGAGAATCCCAGGGACAAGGGAGCCTGGTGGCTGCCTTCTATGGGGTCGCACAGAGTCAGACACGACTGAAGCGACTTAGTAGCAGCAGCAGCAGCAGCAGACGTATTTGTATAGACTCTACTTTCATTGTTAGCTCTTTAAAAGTTGATGTCCTTTTTACTTATGTCCTTGATAATCTCTACCTATAACCTTGGTTCTCTATTCACTCAGCTGCCCTAAAGCTGTGACTCTAAATATCACTGCTATGCTACTACTTTCAAGATTTTTATGTCCAACCCAGAAACTACCAAACACACTTATGAAAAACTCTAATTATGTACAGCATGAAGATTATACCTTTTTCTCTAGTGGACAGTTTCTAGGTGAATGACTGAATCAATGCCCCAGTTTATACCTAAAGCCTCTTGTAGGTACATGTTTGACTTGTAGTCACCCATTATTTATTCCTTTTTGGAATCATTCATTTACTTTCCAATAAATTTTTATTTAGCTCCCATTGTATGCTGAGCAACTTCTAGATGCTGGTTGTCTAGATGCTGATGGTCAAAGGCCCTACTCTCTAAGAACAAGAATTGACAACTAATGCCCATAGATCAAAACTATCTCACAGCCTGCTTTGGTTATTAAGTTTATTGAAAACAGCCACTCTTTTGTTTATATATCGCTTATGCCTGTTTTATACTGCAAAGATGCATGCATGCGTGCTAAGTCGCTTCAGTCATGTGCGACAATTTGCGACCCTTTGGAAGGTAGCCCACCAGTCTCCTCTGTCCATGGGATTGTCCAGGCAGGAATGCTGGAGGGACTTGCCATGCTCTCCTCCTGGGGATCTTCCAGACCCAGGGATGGAACTTGCGTCTCTTATGTCTCCTGCATTGGCAGATAAGTTCTTTACCACTAACTCCACCTGGGAAGCCCATTGCAATGATAGAGTTTAGTAACTGTAAGAGAGCCTGCATATCCCAAAGCCTAAAATAATTACTATCCAACCTTTACCAAAGATAATACTGTGAGGTTGGGGTACAAATGTACCATTCTGAATGGAGAATACATTGAAGATTTGGATAAGACTTTGTAAGGAAGAAAAGTTAAGGTCAGGTGAAAAATGGTGAGGGCCTCAATTACTGTAGTGAGAATACAAGTGAAAAATACACATATTCCAGAAATATTTCATAAGTAAAATTAACAGGATTTGGTCATTATTTGGTTTTAGTGGTGATGCTAAGAGAGGTGGGAATTAAGTAGACTTCTTGGGTTTCTTATATTGGTGGGCAAAACAACAAGTACAGTCAGGTTTAGAAAAAGTGAAAATCTGAATGGAGAGGAGATACTGCAGTATCATTTATCCTAGTTTTAGTCGTAGGGGCACTGAGCAAAACTCCTCCTAAAAGCATTGATGGAATTTTTGAGTGTACAAGGGTTTCTTTAGCTTTTCAATTAATGAAACTTTTAGTTATTTAGCATGTCAATCATACTCCCTGAATTGTTTTGTATTAATATTTCTTTACATAACAGATTTCAACTCACCCTGAGTGATAAAAATATACTGTGTAATTATAATCATGACAAATAATGAAGAAACACAAAAGCACTGTGTGAAAGAAAGGAAAATAGACTTAAATAATAAAACCTAAAGTTAATTTTAGATTTTGACACTCATTTGATAAGTGCCCTCTGGCATGAAACTGAATCTCAGTTTCCTTACATGAAAAGAGGTATTATAACAATAATACCAGTGGAGAAACAATATATGAAAAGTGCTTTGAAAAATCATACAAAACTATATAAATGCAAATTATCATTATTGTAACAAGTTTAATTTACACAGAATATGACTTAAACATATCAAAACTGCTGACTTAATAACACATTTGCACATATATATGAAAATACATACACATATAGGTGCAAAACTTGCAATATAGAATTTTCTATCCCCATGAATATATTTGAATTCTTAGTGTATATGTGCGTGTTTATTTCCCTTTCTTCATTTATTCATTTATTTCACAAATATTTATCATTAACTTCTAAGATGGAATCGAGAGGGAGGTGGGAGGGGGTTTCTGGAAGGGGAACACATGTATACCCATAGCGGATTCATGTCAATGTATGGCAAAACCAACACAATAATGTAAAGAAAAAAAATTTAAAAATAAATCAATAAAAGTAAAGTAAATACAAAAAAAATAAAAGAGGATAAAAAATAAATAAAAAGTGATTACACTTTTTTCTATTAGAAAAGTAAATAAATAAATAAAAGTCCCCTATTTTTGGTGCTATAGATATAGTAGTAAAATAAGCATTAAAGTAGTTTTTCTCCCTTCATGGAGCTTACACTCTATTTCAAGAAGACAGATACTGGGGAGGGGATGGAGGCTCAAGAGGGAGGTGATATATGTATAACTATGGCTGAATTGCTTTGTTGTACAGCAGAAACCGATACAACACTGTAAAGCAACTTCCCTCCAATTAAAGAATAAATTAAATTTAAAAATGACAGATTCTAGATGAAATAAAATAAATATTATTTATTTATTTAAATTGTTATAAAGAAAAACTAAACAAGAAAGACAGAGAGTTCTGGGGACTGTGAAACCTTGATAGCTTTAAATAGTTTAGAGTGCAATCTTCAAAGAGGAAGAAAGAAAAAGGGACATTTGAACAAGGAAGTAACCATTCAGATGGATAACAAGTAAGCTCAAAGTGTTTGAGGGACGAAAATGGGATTTTTAGAAACACCAGAAGAGGCAATATGGCTGATTATAATGGATAAGGATATGAGATTAGAATTTTAAAGGGGTGAGGCTGAGGAATTCAGGCAGAGTTTTTAACACAGTTCTTAAGAAGATGGCTATTGGAATTTACTATTGCTATCTTGTTAATTGTATTCTGGTGCAATTACCAAGATGGGATACAGAGAAAAATAAGAAAATCTAAATGTATTGCCAATGTATTAAACACCTCCAAAAAGGGTGTAAGGCAATCAAGTTCTGATCCAAGTAACTTTGAAAATGAGTGTAATCTGTAAAAGCAAAGTCAAAAGAAACTGTTTATAAATATTACAGTTTAAAAAGTTGTTTCTCATGGAAGTATGGGTTAGCAGGTCTGAAAACATGATACATGTATACTTTAATCGAACAATTTAGTAAATTTGTGGTGGGTAGTAAAAGCCAGATTTGTCACTACTGGAGTTGAAGATTACAGTTGAGCAAAGGAAGAAGGCTAGAATGTTCTAGCTGATAAGGGATGAGAGTCGGATACATCAGAATACACTCATTTTTACTTACTACAGATACAGATGGTAATGAGTAGAAATATTTATAAACATAGGTATATACATGGGTTACTATACATATGCATTACTGCCTTGCTCTTTTAGTTGAGAGGGCTTCAGAGCAATAATCTCTGAGTAGAACCAAGCAAACCTAGCACTCAGAACTTGATTTCTAATGCCATTTCTCAATAATATGAACCAAGATTCCCTGGAGAAATGCTGACTTTAGAACCATGAAAGGAAATATATGAGATGAATCTGGAGCATTTTATAATGCCAGAAAATACTTTTTAAAAAATCCAAAAAGTCTACAATAATAAATATGTCAAAGCAATACATGACCAAATTGAGAGAATCCCAATGCCTAAAGCAGGAAAAATGTGAGCAATAAAATAAATTGGATCATAGCTCAAAGTATAAACCACATATTCATGAATCCACAGGAATAGGAAGAAATGATTGCATAAATAAATGTGGGAATTGACAAATGTCTCACGAAAAATTCCAAATAATTTGTTTAGATATTCCACCCTTGAAACATAGCTTTCTCTGTGTAAGTTGGGCTGTATATAGTGATTTTCTTCCAAAGAGTACAGTATGGAAAGGAGGGAGAAAAAGATTAACTGAACAGTGCAGAAGCCTGACAAACACAACCTCAAGCTACATAATCAAAGTCAACATCAAAAGTGATAGAGCAAGTTTATACCTTGAAATGATGTGATGAGACTGGCACTTCAACTCTGTGGTCTTCCTTCCAAAACCACATAACCCTCAGCAAATCATGAGAAAAACATCAGACAAATCCCAATGGAGAGAATTTCGATAAAATACCTGTTCTGTACTCCTAAAAATTGTCAAGGTCGTCAAAAACAAGGAAAGTCTGAGAAATTGTCTTGGCAAAGAAGAGACTAAGAAGACATACAACTAAATGCAATGTGGTATCTTAGGTAGGATCCTGGAATAGAAAAGAACATTAGGAAAAAGCTACAGAATTCTGAATACAGTGTAAACTTTAGTTAATGATGATGTATAAATATGGGTTCATTTCTAACAAATATATTCTACTAATATAAAATATTAATAGTAGATAAAAGTGGTTATATGGTTCACAGTAATTCTTTATATTACCTTCACAATTTTCAGGTAAATATAAAATTAAACTTTTATTTTTTTAATTGAAGGATAATTGCTTTACAGAATTTTGCTGTTTTCTGTCAAATCTCAACATGAATTGGGTATAGGAATACATGCATCTCCTCCCTTTTGAACCTCCCTCCCATCTCCATCATCCCACCTCTCTAGGTTGATACAAAGACCATGGTTGAGTTTCCTGAGACATAGAGCAAATTCCCGTTGACTATCATTTCACATAAGGTAATGTAAGTTTCCACGTTATTCTCTCCATACATCTCACTCCCTCTTGTTGGATATCTATTTTACATGTGGAAATGTAAGTTTCCAAGTTACTGTTTCCATACATCTCACCCTCTTCTCTCCTCTCCCCATGTCCATAAATCTATTCTCTATGACTGTTTCTTCATTGCTCCCCTGCAATTAAATTCTATAGTACCATTTTCCTAGATTCTGTATATATGCATTAATATACAATATTTATCTTTCTCTTTCTGGCTTAGTTAACTCTGTATAATAGTCTCTAGGTTCATCCATCTCATTAGAATGGACTCAAAGGCATTCCTTTTTATGACTGAGTAATATTCCATTGTGTATATGTACTACAACTTTATCCATTTATCTGTCGAAGGACATCTAATTTGCTTCCATGTTCTAGCTACCGTAAATAGTGCTGCAATGAACAATGGGATACATGTGTCTTTTTAATTTTTATTTCCTCAGGGTATTTGCCTAGGAGTGGGATTGCTGGGTCATATGTGCTTTTACTCCTAGTTTTTTAAGGAATCTCCATACCATCTTCCGTAGTGGCTGTATCAATTTATATTCCTACCAACAGTGCAAGAGTGTTCCCTTTTCTCCACACCCTCTCCACCAATTTTTGTTTGTAGACTTTTTGATGATGGCTATTTTGACTGGTGTAAGGTGATATGTCATTGAGATTTTCATTTGCATTTCTCTAATAATGAGCAATGTTGAGCATCTTTTCATATGTCTGTTAGCCATCTGTATGTCTTCTTTGGAGAAATGTCTCTTTAGGTCTTTTCCTCATTCTTTGATTGGGTTGTTTGTTTTTCTGGCATTGAGTTGTATGAGCTACTTTTATATTTTCAAAATTAATCCTTTGTCAGTTGTTTCATTTGCTATTATTTTCTCCCATCCTGAGGGTTGTCTTTTCACCTTACTTAGAGTTTCCTTTGCCGTGCAAAAGCTTTTAAGTTTAATCAAATTCCACTTGTTTACTTTTCGTTTTCATTACTTTATGAGGTGGATAACAGAGGAACTTGTTTTGATTTATGATATCAAGTGTTCTGCCTATGTTTTCCTCTAAGAGTTTTACAGTTTCTGGTCTTAGATTTAGGTCTTTGATCCATTTTGTGTTTATCTTTGTGTATGGTGTTAGGAAGTTTTCTAATTTCATTATTTTACATGTAGCTGTCCAGTTTTCCCATATGTTGAAGAGGTTGTCTTTGCCCCATTGTATATTCTTGCCTCTGTTGTCAAAAATAATGGAACCATAAGTGTATGGGTTTAGTTCTGGGCTTGCTATCTTGTTCCGTTTGTCTATATTTCTGTTTTTGTGCCAGTACCATACTGTATTGATGACTGTAGCTTTGTAGTATAACCTGAAGTCAGGAAGGTTGATTCCTATTGTTCCATTCTTCTTTCTTGGGACTGCTTTGGCTATTCAGGGTCTTTTGTCTTTCCATATGAATTGTGAAATTTTTTGTTCTAGTTCTGTGAAAAATGCCTTCAGCAATTTGATAGGGATTGCATTGAATCTGTAGATTGCATTTGGTAGTATAGTCATTTTCACAATATTAAGTCTTCCTATCCAGGAACATGGAATATCTCACCATCTGTTTATGTCATCTTTGATTTCTTTCATCAGTGTCTTATAATTTTCTGTGTACAGTTTTTTTGTCTCCTTAGCTAAGTTTATTCCTAGATATTTTAATGCTTTTTGTTGCGATGGTGAATGGCATTGATTTCTTAGTTTCTCTGTCTGATTGTTCATTGTTAGTATATAGAAATGCAAGTGATTTCTGTGTATTGATTTTGTATCCTGTAACTTTGCTAAATTCACTGATTAGCTCTAGTAATTCTCTGATATTATCATTAAGGTTTTTTATGTACAGTATCGTGTTATCTGCAAACAGTGAGAGCTTTACTTCTTTTCTGATCGGGATTCCTCTTATTTCTTTTTCTTTTTTGATTGCTATAGCTAGGACTTCCAGAACTATGTTAAATAATAGTGGCAAAAGTGGACACCCTTGTCTTGTTCCTGATGTTAGGGGGAATGCTTTCAGTTTTTTACCATTGAGAATAATGTTTGCTGTAGGCTTATCATATACGGCCTTTACTATGTTGAGGTAGGTTCTTTCTATGCCCTTTTTTTGAAGAGTTTTAATCATAAATGGGTGTTGAAATTTGTCAGTTTTTTCTGCATCTATTGAGATTATGATATGGTTTTTATCTTTCAATTTGTTAAAATGGTATATCTCATTGATTGATTTGCATACATTGAAGAATCTTTGAGTCCCTGTAATAAACCCAACCTGATCATGATGTATGAGCTTTTTGAAGTGTTGCTGAATTCTGTTTGCTAGAATTTTGCTGGAGACTTTTGCATCTATGTTCATCAGTGATATTGGCCTGTAGTTTTCTTTTTTTGTGTTGTCTTTGTCTGGTTTTGGTATCAGGGTGATGGTGGCCTCGTAGAATGAGTTTGGAAGTGCTCCTTCCTCTGCAATTTTTTGAAAGAGTTTTAGAAGGATAGGCATTAGCTCCTCTCTAAATGTTTGATAGAATTCTCCAGTGAAGCCATCTGGTCCCAGGCTTTTGTTTTGGGGGAGATTTTTTTATCACAGCTTCAAATTTAGTGCTTTTAATTGAGTTGTTCATAATTTCTACTTCTTCCTGAGTCAGTCTTGGAAGATTGAACTTTTCTAAGAATCTGTGCATTTCTTCCAGGTTATCCATTTTGTTCATAACAAAATATAGTTGTCCATAATAGTCTTTTACAGCCCTTTGTATTTCTGCATTGTGTATTACAACCTCTCCTTTTTAATTTCTAGTTTTGTTGATTTGATTTTTCTCTTTTTTCTTGATGAGTCTAGCCAAAGCTTTGTCAGTTTTGTTTATCTTCTCAAAAAACCAACTTTTAGTTTTATTAATCTTTACCATTGCTTCATTTCTTATTCACTTGTTCCTGCTCTGATCTTTATGATGTCTTTCCTTCTGATTTTGGAGTTTTTTCTTCTTCTTTTTCTAGTTATTTTAGGTGTTAAAGTTAGGTTGTCTTTTTGAAGTTTTTATTGTTTCTTGAGGTAAGATTGTATTGCTATAAACTTCCCTCTTAAAACTGCTTTTGCTGTATCCCATAGGTTTTGAGTTGTCATGTTTTCATTTTCATTTGTTTCTAGAAATCTTATGATTTCCTTTTTGATTTCTTCAGTAACCTGTTGGTTAATTAGAAATGTATTGATTAATCTCCATGTGTTTGTGTTTCTTACAGGTTTTTTGTAATTGATATCTAGTCTCATAGTGTTATGGTCAGAAAAAATGCTTGATATGATTTCAGTTTTCTTAAATTTACTGAGGTTTGATTTGTGACCCAAGATGTGATATATCCTGGAGAATGTTCCATGTGCACTGGAGAAAAAGGTGTATTCTTCTGCATTTGAATGGAATGTCCTGAAGATATCAATGAGATCCATCTCATCTAATGTATTATTTAAGACCTGTTTTTCCTTATTTTCTGTTTTGATGATCTGTCCATTGGTGTGAGTGGGGTGTTAAAGTCTCCTACTATTATTGTATTACTGTCAATTTCTCCTTTTATGTCTGTTAGTGTTTGTCTTACGTATTGAGGTGCTCCTACATTGGGTGCATAGATATTACAATTGTTATGTCTTCCTCTTAGATTGATTGTTGATCATTATGTAGTGTCCTGCCTTATCTCTTGTAATATTCTTTATTTTAAGGTCTAGGTTTTCTGATGTGAGAGTTGCTACTCCAGCTTTCTTTTGCTTCCTATTTGTATGGAATATATTTTTCCATCCTCTCACCTTCAGTCTGTGTGTGTCTTTAGGCCAGAAGTGGGTTTCCTGTAGACAGCATATATATGGGTCTTGTTTTTGTATCCATTCAGCCAGTCTGTGTCTTTTGGTTGGAGCATTTAAATCCATTTACATTTAAAGTAATTATAGATATATATGTTCCTATCACCATTTTCTTAGTTGTTTGGGGTTTGATTTTGTAGATCTTTTTTTGTATTTCTTTAATATATAAGTCCTTTAACATTTGTTGTAAAGCTGATTTGGTGGTACTGAATTCTCTTAACTTTTGTTTGTATGAAAAGCTTTTGATTTCTCCATCAATTTTGAATGAGATCCTTGCAGGTAGAGTAATCTTGGTTGTAGATTTTTCCCTTTCAGTAATTCCCTTCTGGTCTGCATAGTTTCTGCTGAAAGATCAGCCATGAAACGTATGGGGTTTCTCTTGTATGTTACTTCTTGCATTTCTCTTGCTGCTTTTAACATTCTTTCTTTGTATTTAGTTTTGTTAGTTTGTTTAGTATGTGTCTTGGCATTTTTTCCCTTGGTTTTATCCTGTATGGGACTCTTTGCACCGCTTGAACTTGATTGACTATTTCCTTTTCCATGTTGGGGAAATTTTCAACTATAATCTCTTCAAAATTTTTCTCATACCCTTTCATTTTCTCTTCTATTTCTGGGACCCCTAAAATTTGCATGTTGGTGTATTTGACATTGTCCCAGAGGTCTCTGAGACTATTCTCAGTTCTTTTCATTCTTTTTACTTTATTCTGCTCTTCAGAATTTATTTCCAGCATTTTATCTTCCAGCTCACTGATTTGTTCTTCTCCTTCAGATATTCTGCTATTGATTCCTTCTAGAGTATTTTTAATTTCAGTAATTGTGTTGTTTGTCTCTGTATGTTTATACTTTAATTCTTCTAGCTCTTTGTTAATTGATTCTTTCATTTTCTCCATTCTGTTTTCAAGGTTTTTGATTGTTTTACTATCATTAGTTTGAATTCTTTTTCAAGTAGTTTGCCTATTTCATTTTCACTTATTTGGAATTCTGTGTTTCTAATTTGTCCCTTCATTTGTGTAATATTTCTCTTCATTCTCATTATTTAAAAAAAAAATCTTATTGTGTTTGAGGTCTCCTTTTCCCAGACTTCAAGGTTGAATTCTTTCTTCCTTTTGGTTTCTGCCCTCTTGAGATTTGCTCAGTGGTTAGTGTAAGCTTTGTATAGGGTGAGATTTTTGCTGAGTTTTTTTGTTTGTTTGTTTTTCCTTTGATGGGCAAGGTTGAGCTAGGTGGTAATCCTGTCCACTAATGATTTGGTTTGTATTTTTGTTTTATTTGTTGTTTAGATGAGGCATACTCCACAGGGTGCTACTAGTGTTTGGATAATGCTGTGTCTTGTATTCAAGTGGCTTCCTTTGTGAGAGTTCTCATTGTTTGATACTCCCTAGAGTCCTTTTTCTGGTAGTCTATGGTCTTGAGTCAGTGCTCCCACTCCAAAGGCTCAGGACTTGAATTCTGGTCAGGAACAAAGATTCCACAAGTGGATTATTATGGCATTAAATGAAATTAAAACTAATTCCCCAAAACGAGAAGCCAAAGATGAACCTCAAACAAATGGCGGTTACAAAACCAGGCAAATAGTAATTAAAATAATGGAATATACACATATACACCCATAAGCAAAAGCAAAACAGTCCAACAAAAATAAAGTACAATAGATTGACCCAGTGAACAAAGGAAACCAAAAATTATATGTACTAGTTAAGAACAAAATTAACTAAAGCACAGACTGGAAAACAAAACTAAAGCAAGGTGTCAAGTGGGGAATAAAACAATGAGAACAAAATTAAGAAATATGTTGAGAGGACAGGAAAGAAGGAAAAGGAAGAAAGAATAGATGTGCAAAGTTAGATAGAGGCAGATAAAGAAGATTATATACATTAAAGATTAACTGCAAGGGGAAAAGAATAGTAGGAAAAGCAAACAAAGAAATAAATGCAGAAAAAATAATAATAGGTTTTAAAAGAACTTAAAAATTAAAATTTAAAAAAAAGAGAAAAGTGCAAAAAATAAAAAAATAAGGAAAACTCCATAGAACTTCAAAAGCCCAACACAGAAGCAGAGGTTTATAACAGCAATAAAAAAAATATGACTGAGAAGATAATAAAAAGCTTAAAAGCTTAATTAGATTTCATAGTGCCAAAAAATTGACAACTACAATGGTGGGGTGCGGGGAATGAAAAGAAAAAAGAAAAAAAGTCCAAAAGAATGTACAGAACAAGTCAAAACAAAAGAATAATAAATGATTTTCTTAAGTCACTGCTGTCAGAGCCCTTTCCCTTGCTGGGAGTCATAGTCTACCTCATCTCCCTAGGATACCCTCCAACACTCTGTTGGTCTTTGGACCCGCTGTGGGGGCAGCTCAGATTCTAATCTGGTCCTGACCCTCTGTGTTCTTGCCTTCAATGTCCACAGCTATCAGAACTAGTGTGTTTTCTTTTGTGGGAGCTCTCAATGTCCTTTTATATATTCTATAGTCTCAGAGACTGCTTAGTTGATCATGTGGATTTAATCTGCCACTTATAAAGATGGTGGGAAGGTTTTAGGTCTTTTTTCTTAGCTACACTGCCCCTGAGTTTCAGTTGTGGTTTTATTTCCACCTCTGCATGTAGTTTGTCCACTGGGGCTTGCTCCTGAGGCTGCCCTAGGCTTGGGTTTGCCCGTGTTAGGGCCAGGTGTGGAGGTGGTGCAGCTGCTTGGGTTGCAGGGGTTCTGGTGGCACCAGGTACTCAGGGAGTTGGCGGCTTAGGCAGCAGGAAATAGAGTGCTCTAGAAGGGTGTAGTAGTCAGTATTGGCCAATACACTCCAGTATTCTTGCCTGGAGAACCCCCCTGGCAGAAAAGCCTGGCAGGCCACAGTCCACAGGGTCGCAAAGAGTTGGACATGACCAGAGTGATCCTGTATGCATAGACCCAAGATTTGCTAATGGTAGCTCTGCCCCAGTGAGGGTTGAGCATGAAGGTGGTGCAGCTGCTTGGGTCGTGGGGACTCTGGTGGTGCCAAGTGTTCAGACACATGGATTGCCTCTGCCACAGGAGTTGTGGTCCTATCAGAGTCTTTTTTTGAGCCTCTGATAGCTGGCCCGAGAAGGCCTCTTTTGCTAGGCCTTCTCCATTGCTCTGCCCCTTCAGGCACTTAGAGAGCTCCCTTGCCTAAGGTCCTTCTCTCTTGTTCTGCATCAGGCATGGAGAGGGGCCCCCCTGGCTGGGGTCCTACTCTGTAGCTCACTGCATCAGGCACATAAAGGGGCACCTTGGGTGGGGTCCTACTCTGTAGGTCAGCCCATCAGGCAGTTAAAGGGGCACCCTGGGTGGGATCCTACTCTGTAGTTCCATGAGTCAGGCATTTAATGGGCCAGCCTCTCTATTGTTCAGCTGCCAATGCTGGCATGTGGGGAGAGAAAGACTGGTGATCGCTCCACCCGCTATGTGTGACTCAGCAGTATTGCCTTGCTTCCATGGCTGGCTGGCTTACCTCCACAGGCAGTTCCCACCACAGTCTCCTCCCTCACATCTCCTCCGTCTGTCTCTCTGCAGTCAATAGTAGCCCTCGCCCTGGGATTGCTCCACAATCCCTTAACTCCAGCTCCCAGCCACTGCTCCTTTTAAGGGACCTGTGTCCCTGACCAGAGTATGTATGGCTATAGCAAGGACTATGTGATTCTCATTCCATTTAGGCTGTCACAGATCAGCTGTTTCACTCTTAGCCTTAATGTTTCTCCTCTGACTCAGACAGTTGCCCCACTGTGTGGATTAGATGCCTGTTTCAGTTCCCCAACCTGCTGAGGGCAGGTCCATTCCTACTAACACTCCTATTTTTCCCCTAGTTCCTTCATCCTACTGAGTTGTGTGTGATTCTATACATTCTTTCCTGCTGGTCAGGTACTCCTGTCCACTCTCAGGTGGTGTTCTGAATGTACTTCTGGAGGTGTATTCCTGATGTATCCATGGAGAGAGATGTACTCCACATCCACCTTCTCCTCTGCCATCTTGTTCTCCTCTCCAAATTAAACTTTTATTTTTGAAATAACATTTCATTTTTGTTGGAGTTTCTAGTGTATATTTACTTGCCCAGACTGGTGGTCCCTTGGTCTACTTGCAACAGTTTGCTGACCCCTTAATTAGATCATGATAATGAGATTTTTAAATTTGGTAAATATTCTATCTGGTCCCTGTCATGAAATCTAGAAACAGAGTCAGAAAAATACAAATAGAATTTTAATTGTTAGCCAAATATTCCATGGTGACTCAAGGGTTAAGAATCTGCCTACCAATGCAGGAGACTCAGTTTTGATCCCTAGGTTGGGAAGATCCCCTGGAAATGAAAATGGCTACCTACTCCAGTATTCTTGCCTGGGAAATCCCATGGACAGAGGAGCCTCCTGGTTACAGTCCTTGGGTTGCAAGAGTCAAACGCAACTTAGCTACTAAACAACAACAACAACAGATACTCAGAGGTTATAAGATAGATTAATTATTCATCTATGGGAAAAATCCTACTATTTCTACTTAAAGGCCCTGAATTCATTTGTACATTCAACAAGGATTTTTTGAAAACCTATCAGGTACCAAATATATTGGAAACTGAGCACACAGAGAGCATACAATCCAATAAAGCAAATAAATTTAAATCTTGATTCATTATTTATTCTAGAATATCTAGTAATAAAACTGTTATGTTCATCTTCAAAGTGTATTGTCTTACTATGTCTGTAAGAGTTTAGAACTTTGTTTTTAATTTTTTGTAATTATATGATGGATACTAACTTATTGTAGTAACTATGTCACAATTTATGCAAGTCAAGTCATTATTCTATACACCTTAAATATTTATAGTGTTGTATGTCAATTATATCTCAGTAAAACTGAAAGAAAAAATAAATACATGAAACTTTGCTTTTACATTTTGAAATTTTGTCACCCATTAAAATATCAGTGTTTCACATTGAATTTTTTTAAACCTGTGTTTGAAGTGCTAAGGTGAAAGTATACTTAAGTGAACAAGATGGAAGACTCTGATTCAATAAATGAAACACAGAATTGTAAATTCTCTCAGTAATAAATAAGCAATTGAAATTCAATTTTTAATATAAATACATTTAATACTCCTCCATCTTTCAGAGTTGTTTTAATTTCTCTATTGTCAATTGTGTCTCTAGTTTGTTTTCGAGTTATCAGAGGCTGAAACACGCTGGGAGACTAGAAGGCCATGCGTGGATGGTGTAAGACTTTATTTGGGGAAATAAACAGGAATTTCACTGCAAACTTTGAATCTATAACTCTAAAAAATTAAATCTTAAGTTGTGGCCAGTTGCTTAATAGGAGGTGAAAGAAGACAGAAATAAGATGATTTCCTTGTATCAGTAATCACTGAGGAATTTTGGAATAAATTTATAAAACACAGATACAGGTAATTCTCCCCTATTTTCAAAAAGACAAAGAAGTTAGATAACATGAAATGCAACCTAGAAAGCTTTTATTAAAAAAAATGGATATTATTTGTAAGAAGTTAGGAAAATAATTGGTAAGGATCAGAAGTAAGGATATGTTTAGAAGGTGCAAGTTATCACAAACTAAATTTATTTCCTTCAGTTTTTTTTTTTAATTTTAGAATTTGAATTCAAGTCTTGTTTTATGTCCTATTCCTCAGATTCTGCATGTGGAAATTTTGGGGAGGTAACCATATCCATGAAAGCATAAGAAAAGCTTAACAACCCCACAGATTTTTCAGGTGTAGTGAACTTTCAGAGTCACCCTGAACCATCACAGGTCCTGGAAAAAGGGTCAAGTCTTTGTTCCTTCTTATTAACCGGTCATTAGTTATGAACTGTGCCCATGGAGGTGTAATCTTGGGAAAGGCATCTTCCCTCAGCTGAGAGAAATTCCAAGGGAGAGATTTATCTAGGAACCATCTGCAGTCAACATGCCTAGCAGCTGGGAAATAAGTGTCATGATACTGATGAGCACATTTGTGTAACAAACTGCAGATCCACTATAAATATAGTACACATTTTTGGAGTACATGAATCAGATATCACCAACAATTGTGGAGTAGGTAGCTCTAAGTGTCCAGTTTAACTCACAAAGATTTTTAAAATCCTGTAAAAACTGTTAGAATCAACTAAGTCAGAATTCTGAAAAAGTCAAGTTTATAACAACACAGAGAATGCTTAATCAAGAAAAAGACAATTTAAAAAATCAGGAAAGCTTTGTGACATTTTTACTTGCTCTTGCCCCATCTCCCCCATGGCAGTCTTGAAGATGGCAGCCTACATTCCCAGTGTGTAACACTGATTCTTGATTCCAGAAGAAGTACAGAACTTTTTCTCAAAAAATTGTACTTATATTTAATCTGTTCTAGTATGACCAATGGTTACCTGAAGTACTGATGCAAGGAACTTACCAGCTTTGTTTGTTTGTTTTTGCTGCTTTTTTTTGCCTAATTCAGAACTCCCTAAGAAAAGTCAGTGCTGGAAAAGCAGTGGCATTCCTTAAACACAGTGTAAGGCAAAGAAATATTCAGCAGTTTCTCAGGGCACAAGATTACAACTGTGGCAAACAACAGGATGATGAAATCCTGGGAGGAAAAACTAGAGAGAGGCTTTCCTTGGAAAGTTAGGGTACTGAAGAATGCCTGCACAGATTTAGGAATTTACACAGGATGAACATTCAGAACCGCCTGAAGCTTTCCCTTTGGCTTATCTTTAGGCTGACAGCAAACAGGAAGTGAAGGCTAAAGCAATGTTCTAAACAGTCTGGCTAAGCATTAAAGAGATGACCAAGCACAGAGCCAATCTACAAAGACTGGGAGAATTTTCCTTCTTTCTTCTTTTCCTTTGTTTTCTTTTCTCTTTCTCTCTCTCTCTTTAGAGGCCAAATCTGTGTGGGGGGAGAAAACAAAACAAAACTAGCAGAACACAAGCTAAAGAAACAGGCTTTTTTAGAGACCACACATGAAAACAATTTGGGTCTTACAATGTAGTTTAGAAAACACTGAACAAGCAGCTCTAGCGTGTAATAGCACGTGTGTACTCAGTCATATGACTCTGCGACCCAATGGACAGTAGCCCGCCAGGCTCCACTCCATGAGATTTTCCGGGCAAGAATACGGAAGCTGTTTGTCATTTCCTCCTCCAGGGGATTTTCCTGACCCGAGGATTGAACCCATGTTTCCGGAGTCTCCTCCATGGCAGATGGATTCTTTACTACTGAGCCAAGTGGGAAGCCAGCACCTAGTAGGCAACAAAAACAAATTCTAGGGAGGGGCAAACAGTCATCTACCCTTGTTATAATATTCAAAAAGGTTCAGTTTTCAAACACAAACAAATAAATAAAGATATAAACCATGCAAAGAAAAGAAAACGTGGATATAAACCATGCAAAGAAAGAAAATGTGGATTATGAAAAAGAGAAAGAAATTAAATAGAGTTTTGTTGAAAGTTACAAGTGAAATGAAAAGTTCACTAGAGGGTTTAAATACAAGATTTGAGCAGGCAGAAAAACAAATTAGAAAACTTGAAGATAGATCAACTAAAATTATTCACTCTATGGACCAGAAAGATAAAAGAATGAAGAGAAATGAACAGTGCCTGAGACTTGTGGGCCATATATGCATAATAGGGATCTCAGAAGGACAGGATAAAAGGAGCAGAAAGAATATTTGAAGAAATAATGGAAAAAATATTTCCAATTTTGATAAAAAAACACAAATCTGCATATCCCGTGAACTCAACAAACTCAGAAAAAATATAAACACTAAGAATTCCACATCAAAACATAATCAGTGTCAAGGGCCAAATACAAAGAGAATCTTGAGAGCACCAAGATAGAAGTGACTTGCCATGTACAAGTATTCTTAATAAGAAAACTGAGGATTACTCATTATAAACAACGGAGGTCAGATGGAATGGGGTGATATTTTTAAACTGCAGAAAGGAAACCAGATACATCAGGAATTCTGTACCTGGCAAAACTATTCAAAAATAAGGGAGAAATGAGACATTTTCAGATAAACAAAGCTGAGGAAGTTTGTTATTAGTAACTCTGTCTGACAAAAAATGCTAAAAGGAGTTCTTCAGGTTGAAATATCAGGACAAACTTGAAGCTTCATGAAGAATTAGAGAACTCCAGAAATGGTAAAAATAGATAAATAGAAAAGCCAGGATTATGGTATTTTTGGTTTGTAACTTCTCTTTTTATTTTTTATAATTAAAAGATAAATGCAAAAGAAGCTGTAAGTCTATATTAATCTGCAAATTATATAAACATAATTTGTGATAACAACATAAAGTAGTCATGAAAGATTTGTACAGTGGCATAGTTTTTAAATGATAGTTCAGCTAACTTGTATCAATTTAAACTAGACCATCATAAATTTAAGATATTAATTGCAATCACTATTTTAACAAGTAAGGAAATATCTTTAAAAAATACACAAAAGGAAATGATAAGGCCATCAAGTTGTATACTACAAAAATAAACTAAGATATCCATGTTCATAGCCCCACCATTCACACTAGACAGGAAGTAGAAGCAAACCATATAGTCATTAACAGATGAATGGATAAAGAACACATATATGCATGCAATGGAATATTATTCAGCCTTAAAAGGAAATGAAATCTTGTCAAATGCCACAACATTTGTGATCATCTCAACTTATGCAGAAAATCCAATACATACTCATAATACAAAATACTCCAAACATTAGAGTAGAAGAGAGTTTCCTCAAAATTGTAAATGACCTTTATAAAAAGCCTACAGCTAAGCCATACTAAAAGGTGAAAGAATGAAAGCCTTCCTTTAAATTTTGGAACAAGACAAGAATGTCTGCATTCACTATGTGCTGTTCTACAATGTACTAGAATTTCTAACCAGAGTACTTAAATAAGAAAATTAAATAAAAGGCAACTAAACTGCAAAAGAAGAAGTAAACCTGCCTCTTCACAGAGGACATAACTCTGTACATAGAAAATCTTAAATAATTCACACACACAAAAAGCTAATAGAACTGACAATAAAAGTTTAACAAAGTTGCAGAATACAAGAGTAACACACAAAAATCTGTTATTTCTATCCACCAGCAATGAAATCTGAAAAGAAAACTTAAAGAAACAATTTCATGTACAACAAGATCTAAAATAATCAATGGTATCTAAAAATAATAAAATATCTAAAAGAATGAATTTAATCGGGGAGGTGAAAGACTGAATACTATACTGAAAACTACAAAATACTGCTTAAGGTAATTAAGGAAAACTTAAGTAAATGGGAAGACATCCCATGTCTTCTTGACAGAAATAGAAAATCTAGTCCTCAAATTCATGTATGTGTGCTAAGTCTCTTCAGCTGTGTCTAACTCTGCGACCATATGGACTGCAACCAGTCAGGCTCCTCTGTCCATGGGATTCTCCAGGCAAGAATACTGGAATGGGTTGGTTCCCCACCTCCAGGGGATCTTCCCAACCCAGGGTTTGAACCCAGGTCTCCCGCATTGCAGGCAGATTCTTCACCAGCTGAGCCACGAGGGAAGCCATATTACCATATGACCTAGCAATTCTTCTCCTGAATATATATCTAAAGGAATTAAAAATAGGAATTCAAAAGGTCCTTATAGTCAATGTCCATTGCAGCATTATTCACAACAGCCAAAAGGTGAAAACAACCCAACCGTCCATCAACATATGAATGGACAAACACAATGTGGTATATACATACAATAGAATCTTTTTCAACCATAAAAAATAATGAAGTTCTGCTACAAGCTACAATATAGATGAACCTTGAGAACATTATGCAAAGTGAAATTAGCCATATATAAAAAATATTATTTATTCCATTTAAATGAAATGTTTAGAATAGACAAATTCATAGAGATAGGTGGTGGATTAGAGGTTACTAGGATCTAGTTAGAGGGGAAAATGAGGAGTAAACATTTAATTGTTGCAAAGTTTTTGATTAAGGTAATAGAAAGTTTTGGAAATAGTGATATTTGCACAATATTGTAAACATGATTAATGCCACTAAATTATATACTTGAGAATAGTTAAAATGGCAAATTTTATGTTATATGTATTTTGCAATGGTAAAATTCTTCACAAAAAAAAATAATTAAGGAAGTAAAATGTGTGTGTGCTTAGTCATTCAGTCATGTCTGACTCTGTGACCCAATGGATTGTAGCCTGCCAGGCCCCTCTGTCCATGAGATTCTCCAGGCAAGAATATTAGAGGGGGTTGCCATGCCCTCCTTTAGTGGATCTTCCAACCCAAGGATCAAACCCAGGTCTCCTGCATTTCAGGGCAGATTCTTTACCATCTGAGCCACCAGGGAAGTAAAATAATACTTAATCTAAAGAAGAGAATGATTATGTAAGCTGTCTAAATGTGTAGAAGGTCTTTTTGTGTGAATTTGGGGTAATGTTCACAAGGAAGAATTTCCAATACTGAAAGTTATACAGAATAAATTTAAACTTTAAATTCCAACCTTAATTTTAAAATTATAAATGAAAAGGAACACATACATGCATACTGCCGCTGCTGCTAAGTCGCTTCAGTCGTGTCCCACTCTGTGCAACCCCATAGATGGCAGCCCAGTCCTTGGGATTCTCCAGGCAAGAACACTGGAGTGGGCTGCCATTTCCTTCTCCAATACATGAAAGTGAAAAGCGAAAGTGAAGTTGCTCAGTCGTGTCCGACTCTTAGCGACCCCATGGACTGCAGCCTACCAGGCTCCCCCATCCGTGGGATTTTCCAGGCAAGAGTAAGGGAGTGGGGTGCCGTGGCCTTCTCCAAACATGCATACTACACAAACATGCATGCACAGCTGTATTATCTTCAAAATGGTAACTGGAAATTTATGAAATTATTTCTTCCTTTATGTTCTGAATATTGATATTTGGGGGATGGGGAAATAGCAAAACTATTTGCAATCAAGCTTGGTAAATAAAGGAAGATAAATGAGTTCTGTAACATAATTCTTGGTTAAAAAGCTAGATGTGATAATGATATTTAGTAACTCAAGGAGTTGCTCTAAGATCAGCTCCATGGAAGGATCTTCCAGAATTGAGCAATTGTAGTATAATTGGATGGCTAGAAAAGTAGATGTTCATTTAAATATGCTTGCTAATACATTTAAATACATTGTTAAAATAATTTATGGTTTTATCAGTATCCCTAAGGATATAGTTACTGTTTGGTTCAGTGACTCAGCCATGTCCAACTCCTAGCAGCCCCATGAGGCTCCTCTGCCCATGGAGTTTTCCAGGCAAGAACACTGGAGTGGGTTGTCATTTGCTACTCCAGGGCATCTTCCCAGCCCAGGGATCGAACCAGCGTCTCTTGTGTCTCCTGCATCGGCAGGCAGATTCTCCACTACTAGGGTCACGAGGGAAGCCCCTGTAAAGACATAGTTCAAGGCAGGAAATTTTACCAAGATACATTTCAGAAAAAATTTTATCAGTGTGGGTATCATTATTTCCTAATTGAAACCAGACATGGAATTTTACACGCAAGTGATTCAAAATAGAAATTTGATTACCCAGGTGTCAGATGGTGGAAAAGCCATGAATGGATGCTGAAGAAACTCAGAGATGAGTTACTGTCAAAGTAATTACCACTCCAAGGATTAAGGAAACTAATGGGAAAAGGGGCTCTGCGGTACTATGTCTAGCCCTCTAGACATCTGAAAGCTTCACAAAGACCATGTTTGGTCAAAAGACATTCTTTTAAGGGGTCAAAATATCCTCTTTCATATCTGAGCTTAAGCATAATAAATATCAAAAATTTCATTGTAGTAATAATAACAACATCAATTTGGTAGTGAGGTACAATTAATTTTAATACAAAGGCATACCAAATGAAGGCATTTACCCCTCAAAATCAGAAGACAAAACTCCTAGTAGTCACCCTGGGATATTAACACATTTTAGTTTAATCATAACCCAATGTTTATATTGTATAGTTAAAAAAAAAAAAAGACTAACTTTTAAAGTTGTTTAGCTCCAGAAAACAATATAGGAAAGAAAAAGAAAGTGTTGAGATCATGGTTAATAAATACATGTGTACATAATAATACAAAAACAAAATATCCATTGCTGCTATTATTTCTGGAACTGGTTATGAGGACACAGTCGGTTTTTAAAAATCCTTATTTCCATTGATCTACAACAATACAGTATATTAACACATATATATGGAATTTAGAAAGACAGTAATGAGAACCCAACATGGGAGACAACAAAAGGAACGCAGATGTATAGAATAGACTTGTGGACTTTGTGGATGAGGGTAAGGGTGGGATGAGATGGGAGAAGGGCATTGAAGCATGTTAATTGTCATGTGTCTAATCAATCGCCAGCCCAGGATTGATGCTCGGGACTGGTGCAGCGAGATTTCCCCGGGGGGGAGGGAGGAGGGAGGGGGGACCCGGAGGGGAAGCATATGCAAACCCATGGTGATATCATGACAATGTATGGCAAAAGCAATAATAAAAAAAAAAAAAAATCCTTATTTCCACCATATGCTTTGCCTGCAGGCATACCTCAAGCTGGGTGGCACTTTTTTTTAACCTGTTAATGAATTCCAAAACCTACATCCTTGGAAGATCTGCCATTATGTTTCTATTGTACGATGCAAATCCTAGAGTTGCCTTAAAAATAATCGTAGATTCTGAAAGATGAACAGATTTTTCCATAGTCATATCAGGTAGCAGCAATCATATCTCACCTTGGCGATTAGGAAAACTTTCCCCAAACAGTAGAGCATCCCTTTTTCTGCTAGATGTTTTGATATATTGAGGGATTCCCAATGGCCAATTATCAACCTCAAGTTTCAATTCAGTAGGAGTACTATTTGTGAACTTTTTTATTATATGTTATTGAAGTTTTAGAAAATAAATGTGTTGCTTATAGTTGAAAGCTTTCATTCCAAAGACAGATTGGAATGAGGGGCCTAATAAAAAGTGTGAAACACCTTATTCAAAGCATTTGGGGAAGAAATCATTGGGCATGTAAGTAACAGAAATACATATATATATATATAGCTTTGTCAAATTACTCTTATTCTGCTAGTTTGTGAGTTTTTGTTTGTGCAAACTTCACTTACAGTTTTTCATTACAGTGTGGGGTTAGAGAGTGTTTCCCTCATGGCTCAGATGGTAAAGAATCTGCCTGCAGTGTGGGAGACCCGGGTTTGATACCTGGGTCGGGAAGATCCCCTGGAGGAGGGAATGGCAACCCATTCCACTATTCTTGCCTGGAGAATTCCCTGGACAGAGGAGCCTGGCAGGTTACAGCCCATGGGGTTGCAGAGAGTCGGACATGACTGAGTGACTAAGCACAGCATGTAGAGCGTTTCCTTCATGCTAGAGTCAGATTTGTGTGCCTGCATGCTAGTGTATGGTAATTTGGTACAGGAACATGATTTTTGTATTTCACTGGACTGAGAAAGAAAAGGCAACCCTATGGAAACAGAATGAATAGAAAAGAGAGTGTTTTTTCTCTAACATGTTAATAAAATGGGAATCTGTAGCTTTGTTAGTTCAGTGATGTGAAAAATAGAAAATCTGTACTATCTGACCTCATAGGTCTTCTTTACATATGAAGAAGGCATTTACATACATAAAAGGCATTTCTGAAATTGAAAGCTCATGCTGGTAGGAATGGAGGGATCTATTTGTATTCTTGTTTGGTATTTTCAAATTTTTTTGTATTTTTGTTTGCTTGGTTTCTTTTTTCTTTTTTGAAAATTGTATTTTCAGCATAAATACTGAAAAAAAGAGCAAGAAACACTATGTAAGAAATCTAACAGAGACAATATGACATTAAATGTGAAGGAACAAACAAGAATTTTTCCTGGAGTGGCACTTCCTTAAAAGAAAAGCATTTAATTATGTGAAATGGGAGCTTCTTTTTTCATGAAATTTTCCTGACACCCAAACTGATAACTGATATATCATGCAATTTTTTTCCTCCCAAACTACAGGTTGAGGTTGAATTCTTAGGCTGATAGCCACAATGAACTGAAAAATTATTTGTTCTGATCACTGAAAAGCCCAAGAGAAATGATCAAGTCATAGCACCATGTAACCTTAGTGCCCAAGTGTCAGGCGTTATTGATAAACATGCTTGGCTGGCATTGATTATATTAGTCACTTAATCAGGTCTGTGGTCCTGGGGACTGTAACTCTCAGGGCTTCTCCAGGCAAGAAACTGGAGTGGGTTGCCATTCCCTTCTCCAGTGGATCTTCTGACTCAAGTATCAAATCTGGGTCTCCTGCATTGCAGGCAGATTCTTGACCATCCAAGCCAGCAGCACTGATAATATGTAAAACTGAATGATCCACACATCCTCTTTGCTTTTACATATATTTCAAAATTCCAAAGTAAAACACCAAGGAAGAATGAATGATCTTAAAATAGGAGTCAAACACGAGGCAACAGGAGCAGAAAGAGGCTGATGTTATCTAAGTAACAGTCAGAGACAAAAAGAACATGTGAAAAATAGAAAAAAATATATACATAAAATGCAATATTATATATAAAATGCAGTATCATATATAATATAATATTATATATATAATGCAATATTACTCAGTCGTAAAAAGAATGAAATATTATCATTTTTACCTAGAGGTTATCATACTAAGTTAAATAAGTCAGACTTATTTAAGAGAGAAAGAAAAACATGATATCACTCATTTGTGCAATCTAAAAAACAATACAAATGAATTTATATACAAAGCAGAAAGAGGCTTACAGGCATAGAAAACAAACTTATAGCTACCAAAGGGGAAAGGGAGGTAAGAGAGTGTAGATAAATTAGAGTATGAGATTAACAGATAACAAAATACTATACATAAAACAGATAAACAAAATTTACTGTTTAGCACAGGGAACTATATTCACCATCTTGTGGTAACCTATAATGGAAAAAATTTGGAAAAAATATGTAAAACTCTATCACTTTTCTGTACACCTGAAACTAATACAATATTGTAAGTCAAACTATATTCCAATTAAAAAAGAAAAAAAGAGTTGAGAAGCTGTATGGGCTCTTTGGCATTTATGCAGAACACTGAGCAACTGTGGATTCTAGTACTTAGCAAGTGTGGTCCCTGGCCACAAGATATACATTCATGTATGCTTCAACAACAGAAAAATGTCAAAACACAATTTGCTGACCTTGTGCTGATGCCATCTGTATTCACATTTAAAAATCAGCTCAGTGCACTTAAACATTTTGTCCACAAAAAGCAAACTTTTGATTACCAAATAGAAAGGGAGAGATTAGTTTTAAAGATTATTATGCTTCTATAAAATGTTAACCAAGAATATCACCCAGTAAAAGTAGGCTTCAGTATTCCCCTGAACATAATGCATCCTTGAAAACCATTATGACTATGATATTTCATTAGCTAAAATAAATTTGATTCACAAGTGATTGTCCCCAAGAGAGACTGGTTGGTTTCTCCTATATCCCTGGGAATGAGTGGATGGTACTAGTGGGCAAGAGGCTATAGCTGTTCAGTGTGCAGATGACATTGGTCCAACTATGTCCAGGTGTAACTAACCTCAGGTCATAAAAAACAACACTCATTTAGCAATATTTCTCCTTAATTTTTAAATTTGAAATTTTCAAACACAAATAAAAGTAGAGAGAACAATAAAAAGGATTTGGTTTATTCATCACACAATTTTAACAATTATCAAAACGCAGTCAATTCCTGCCCCACTGGTCACTAGGGTTATTTTTGTCAATTGTTTTGTTCATTGTTTCTAGACATTTGCAGTGGACAGAGCTGAAAAAAATGTGTACTTCCGAAACTTTATATATTAGGACAATTTTAGGCTAACAGATATATTGTGAAGATAGTACAGAGAGTTTTCATAAACCACACCTAGAATTCCCTATTATGAATGTCTTCCATGGTATAGTACTGTAATTGTAATTAAGTTAAGTCCATGCTTTATTCCCCACATTGCCTTAGTTTTATCTAATGCACTTTTCTTGTTCCATATTCCACATTACATTTAATAGTCTTGCCTCCTTAGGTTCCCCTTGGCGGTGACAATTTCTCAGACTTTCCTTGTTTTGGATGATCTTGACAAATATTTTGCAAAATATCTCTCAGTTGGAATTTGTCTGGTATTTTCCACCATGATAAAACTTATATGTGCTATTTTGAGGACAGAAATCACAGACATAAAATACAATTTTCATCATGTCATTATCAAGGGTACATACTATTAACATGTCTTACTACTACTGCTTCTGACTTTGATAAACTGGTTGAGATAATGTTGGTCATATTTTTTCACTATCAGATTACTCTTTGACACCAAAAGCACAATTCATAAGAAAAAATTTAGTAAACTGGATCTCATCAAAATCGAAAGCTTTTACTCTGAGAAAAATCATGATAAAAGAAATAAACTAAAAAATGGGAGAAAATATTTACAAACTGAAATTTAATAAAAGATGAGTATCTAAAACATATAAAGAACTCCCAAAACTTGATAATAATAATAATTTGATTAGAAATAGTCAAAAGACAAGAAAGCATTTCAACAAAAAGAATATTCAGATGACACATGAAAAGTTAATTCAACATCATTTAGTGACAACACCAAACGCTGGTGAAGATGTAGAGTTTGATTACTCATACATTTCTGGTGGGAATATAAAATAAGTCCCGCTGTGAAACAATTTAGTGGTTTCTTAAAAATCTAACCATATAACCCAGCAGTGGAACTCTTGGGCATCTATTCCAGAGAAATTAAAACATTTTCACACAATATCAGTATATGAATGTTTCATAGAAGTTTTATTCATAATGGCTTAAAAATGGAAGGGAAAAAAGGCAGATTTCTTTCAGTAGAAAGTGAAGCTTCCCAGTCTTGTCCAACTCTTTGTGACATTATGAGCTACAGCCCACTAGGCTCCTCCATCCATGGGATTTTCCAGGCAAGAATACTGGAGTAGGTTCCTATTTTCTTCTCCAACGGATCTTCCCAACCCAGGGATCAAACTCAGGTCTCCTGCATTGCAGGCAGACTCTTTACCCTCTGAGCCACCAGGGACTGGTTAAACCAACTGTGGTCCACCTATACTGTGGAAAAATTAATAAAATGGTACAAACTATTGAAATATAGAACAAGCTGAATGATTAGGCTGTGTGAAAAATAAAAGCCAATCTCAAAAGATTATGGGCTGCTTGATTCAACTTATGCAACATCCTTTAAATGACAAAATTACAGAAATAAAAAAAATAGATTATTGGTTGCTAAGGATTAAGGACGGATTAAGGACAGGACAGAAGTAATTTGGTTATGAAACACCACCATGAAGGACCCTTGCAGGGAAAGAAATTGTCTGTATTTTGACTCTATCAATGTCAATATTCTGATTGTAGTATTTTGTTTTAATTTTACCGGATTGGGAGACACTGAGTAAAGGATACATGGGATCCCTCTGTATTATTTCTTGCAACTGCTTGTGAATCTATAATTATTTCAAAGTAAAAAGTTTACTTAATTCAGATATCCAAGCCCCATTTTAACTTTTTTGGCACTGGATTGTGTGGAATGTGCTGGTTAATTTTGTGATTGTGATTTTCCAGCTATCATTATGACAGTGTTTTCTCACATAATGCAACTTCACTTGGTTTTTGCAAAATCCTTGGTATTTTCCTGGGCAGTCAGGCCGTTTACGGACACGAAGTGATATTGGAGGAGAATTTCCTCATGTCTGTAAGTGAGCATAAAGGGAGAATAAAGTTGAAAGAGATGCTTTCTCGAGCCTCTAGAAATTATTCTTTGATTTTGAGAGTACACAGCTTTCTGGGGAGTCTCCTTTCTTGTGTGATTTTATTGCTACATTGTTGCTGTTGATGACTTTTTCCTTAGTTGTAAGGCATGGTGGTTAAGCACATAAAGAAGCAACATTTTTCTTCATTATATAAGGGGGCACATGGATGGCAGGACCCCTATATAATCATCAGTGAGTTCTACTCCCAATATTTCCAGAGAGAGAATTGATTCAAATTTATGTTTTTTTAGAGTCTGTTATGAAATATTAATTTTAAACTTTAGAAAAGTTTTGACAAAAATTAAAATGAACTTTGAGTCATTGAAAACCATAATATCAGACAATTTTTGCTTATCCAAGTCTAGCTGGAACTGAATGATGTTTTCTTCACTTATCCACTAATTTAAATTTGTCTGCTCACCAAACTATCTCCTAAAATCTAGTAGATTCTCACACTTCACCAACTATCTGTATTCTGCTAAAAACTGAATGAAAAAATGATATTGATTTATTGACTACTTTATACCATGTTGAAATGATTAATAAGTAATTATATAAAAATAGCTATATTTTCTATGCGCTCGTACTTTAATGTATTTGAATCAATGGCATGAATAATGATACATAACAATAATCTTCAGATATACTTTTTCACAATATGATAGTATATTTAACTACTCCTCATATCAAGACTACATAGGGTGCCTGTCCATGCAAATATTCTTGACTACCAAGTAGTCATACCTGATACTGAGTTTGAGTTCAAAATTTATAAATAGAATTGGATGAGATTATAAAGCTAGTTTCATTGAACTCTCAGAAATCATAAAATTATTTTTAAAAAATCATTACTAAAATTCATGTTGAAATAGTAAAAGTATTCTACTAGAAAATTATGTCCCTTTAATGACAAGAATTTGAAATAAATAAAAAATATAAACTAACTAAATATTCATTTATGGTTTTTTAAATAAAGCCTCATGGCCTGAAGCAGTTGTACAGGTGTCATGATACACACACCTGATTAATGTCCGCAATATAATCTTCCACAGCTCAAAACAAATCATTGCCTAAGGACCCTCATCCATGTGTTTCCTACTGGAATAGCTAACTTTTAAATCCCCAGAGGTGAAGCCATGAGTTTCTGATGATTTTTTCTTTTTTCTTTCAGGTATGACCAATGAATTTAAAAAATGTGCTTAGAGAATCTTCATGACCTCCAGAGGTTCCAAGTGAACATGCTAATTTTCATATTTTTGAATTTAGTATATACAAACTTGCAAATAGATCTCAATATTCCTTAGTTCCCACCATTCTATTTAACCTGCTGAATTACTCTTGGTTCAGCCCATATTTCTCAATGTCTCCAACACATTTCACTTATTACCCTTTATTGTTCTCCTCTTTATGTCACCAGACTAATGTCAATCCTCTAGCAATCTGTGACATTATTTTCCTTCAAACATCATGGGAAGTTGAACTTACAGACCACAATGTGTTGGTCTGAAATATGTTTAGATGATATTTTGTCTAGAACCCTCCAAGTTCTTTTAATCAGTTTACTCATTCATTTATTAATTTATCCACTCTAAGTGATCTGGCTTTTCTGATGCAGTGTTTAAATTTCAGGAAAGCATGGCTTCCATTAAGGACCAAATTGTACAAGTCTCAAGATACAAACACAGTCAACCTCCTGCAATTTTGAATTTTTCCATTCATTTGAAAGGTGCTAAATCAGTCAAAATTATTGCACTGAACTCTGAATATCAGCATATCACTGATGATTCCTAAGGGTTCAACACATTCAAGATGATGGTTTATACTGGCAAATGATGGAGGGTTAGAATGAAAAAAATTAAAACTGAAAGATAAAAATACATATTTTTATGTACTTGTATGGATAGTACATGCTGTGGACTTTTATACAATCATGTGTGTTCATTCACTTAGTTTGCTGGACTCTTTGTGACTCCATACGCTGTAGCCCAATAGGCTTCTCTGTCCAAGGAATTTTCCAGGCAAGAATACTAGAGAGGGTTGCCATTTCCTACTCTAGGGGATCTTCCTGACACAGAGATTGAACCTGTGATTCCTGCACTGACAGACAGATTCTTTACCACTAGCAAATCATGTACGGATGTGAGAGTTGGACCATAAAGAAGGCTGAACATTGAAGAATTGATGCTTTCTAATTTGTGGTGCTGGAGAAGACTCTTGAGAGTCCCTTGGACAGCAAGGAGATCAAACCAGTTAATCCTAAAGGAAATCAATCCTGAATATTCATTGGAAGGACTGATGCTGAAGCTGAAGCTCTGATCCTTTGGCCACCTGATGCAAAGAGCTGACTTATTAAAAAAGGCCTTGATGCTGGGAAAGATTGAAGGCAGGAGAAGGAAGTGACAGAGATGGTTGGATAGCATCATTGACTCTGCGGACACGAGTGTGAGCAAAGTCCGGGAGATAGCGAAGGACAAGGAAGCCTGGCATGCTACAGTCCATGGGGTTGCAAAGAATTGGACACAACTTAGTGACTGAACAACAACAAACACCTGGAAAGCCCTCATATTTCATTATAAACAGCTGTTCCAAATTGATTAAGCATCTTATAAACAATGGATCTTACCATCACTGAAATATGGTACTACCCAACTCAAGAGTTGTGATAAAATATATATATATATATATATAAAGAGAGATCATGGTGTTGAAGGCATAGCAAAAAGTTATAAATCATGGTGTTTAAGCCGTAGCAGGCACCCAAAATCTTAGCTGCATACAAGTTATTCCATGGGAAAAAGAAACATCTTTTCCTTCTAAAAACACAGATTCTAGTGGAAAGGACAGACGCTTGGTTAAGACCTGTTTCTTTAGGAACCCAGAGATTTGAAGGCATCAGAATGCTCTGGTTGTAACTATGACACAGCATCGGGCAGAAGGTAAGAGTGAGCTACAGTGCAGTTGCAACCCAAACTCAGTCAATCCCCCAGGAAGTTCTGAAGCTCCGATGTCCCTCCCGGGTTACACCCAATGGGAGCAAATGGGCCAGGCCTTTGTACTCCTGCATCAAACAGTTACTGAATGTGAGATTCCCTGGGGGAAGAGGGTGAGGCAGTATCATTCCTCACAGAGCAGTTCACCAAGAGGGACACAGCTGTCAGCTGTCAAGAGGCAACCCTTGCCACAATCGGAAGAATAAGTGTCTCAGTCCTGAAGGGATGTCAAAATAGCACACTACAGGCAGCCCTGCACACTTTCATGGATAATGTCCATACAGGTTTCCCCCGCTATCCAAAAGGGAAGCATTCCTATGAAACCTTTTAAAGCTGGAAACAGCATAAAGTTGAAGAAGCAACTACTTTAGGACATATATTGCTAACAGATGCACAAAATAAATCCAGATCAAGCAGAGATGTTCATGGACACAGTCCAGAGCTATGGCAGATTTGATGCTGCTGAGGTGCTGAGTGTAGTTCCCAGGGAAGGAGTGTGGAGGGGCCAGTTTTGCAGTATTACGGTGAATACTGCCTTTGTGCTCTCTCGCTGCAAAATAAATGCTGAATGCTATTTTCTATTTATGCTTTTGGTTGTTGTTGTTGCTCTTGTAAAAACAAAACTCCTCCTCAGTTAGGAAAAACAGGCATTAAATAGGTCTTTGATAAAAGCAAACTGGCGTAAAGCAAACTTTCTAAAAGTAGGGGATACTTGTACAGTGTTAACTACTAAGACAGAGGTATGAACAAAGTACTGTGAAGACTCAGAGGAAGGAATGCCTCAATATATTGAATGGAGGAAGGAAAAGCATTCATGAAGGAGCTGCTATTTGAGATTGACTTTGGGTGTGGGGCGAGGGTGAGTTCCAGTTAAGAATTTGACAAATCATATACATCCTCAAAGGTGTGAAGACGTGGAAGGCTTAGGTCTTTAACTGGTGACCAAACATTACTTCTCCCTAAAGAACACAGCTGTAATGCTCTCACTGCTAAATTTTACATGCTCTCAAACTATTATGACACTTTCCAGGTTTTCCTATTTTTCTGGCTTACAATTAACATATAATTTCATCATGAGGAACACATTTTAAATTCAGAAATCTATATGTATGTTTAACCCTTCTTCAAATTTCTATAAGAATTCTCTATCTTCAAATTATCTACAAACTTCTCAGTATGAATCAAAGCCAGTCCACATGTTGTTCTATTTGATTTATCTGCTTACATCTAAGTTTAAACCCATGCATTTTCCATTTTATCCTTTTGTAGTATCCTTTGCCTTTTTCTATCACACAGACCATCATCATTAGGTGCACAAATTCTGGCACTGTATGACCTAGACTCAGATCCTGGCTTAGCCATTTACTAGTTGTGTGACTTTGGACAGTTCACCTAATGTCCCCATGCTGTGATTTCCCTGGGTGAAACAGGGATAATAATAATACTCACTTCAGAGGTTGTCAGACTTAAGTGAATCAATGTACACACTGTATCTGGAGTAGTAAGGATGATACATGAGCTGATCATCATTTCCTTTACTTTAATTCTATTATCTTTTCTGTGCATGTGGGTATGTCAATTCTGGGTTTCCCAGGTGGCACTGTGGTAAAGAACCCACCTGCCGATGCAGGATAATGGAAGAGACACGGGTTAAATCCCTGGGTCAGGAAGATCCCCTGGAGGAAGGCATGGCAACCCACTCCAATATTCTTGCCTGGAGAATCCCACGAATAGGGTCACGAAGAGTCAGACATGACTGAGGAGATTGAGCACACATATGCGTGGGTGTGTCACTTTTAGCTTTCAAAACAGAAAAAGCCCAGCTTGTCAGAGGTCTTAATATGACTAACACATGATATCTACATGGACAACAGATACATTCTTCCCCAGTTTTGTTCCATGTTATTTCCACATATGCTCAGCATCATGATTCTCTATCCTGTCAAATATTCCTTCAAAGACTTTCATATCATTTGAAACATCCTTCTGGCCATTTCTTCTGAGTGATGTGTTGTCACCATGATCTGACCACTCTGTCTTATGTTGAATATCCCTAATCTTTAGGGCCTTTAATCACTAGCATTTCTGGGGTTTAGTTCTTGCATCTTCTTTGGAGATCTCATCCAATTTCTTGACTTTAAATCTTTAGTAATTATGACAACTAATCTTGATTGTCAATTTGACTGAGCCACAGGGTGCCCAGATATTTGATCAAACATTATTCTGGGTTTGTCTGTGAGGGTATTTTTAGATGAAGTTAACATTTGATTTCATGGATTGAGTAAAGCAGATCACCTTCCCTATTGTGGCTGGTCCTTAATCAACAGAAGACTTGCTTGATGGAACAACAAGGCTGAATAAGAGGGTTAGTCAAACCTTCTGCACAGCTATTTGAGTTGAACATTGGTCCTTGATGGCCTTTGGACTTGGATTTGAATGCTGGATCTTATTGCTTCGGTCTCTGCTGACTTTCAGATCGGAACTTACATCATCGACCCTTTTGGTTCTCATTTCTTCAGACTCTTACTGTAACTACACATAGAACTCCTGAGTCTCAAATTTGCCAAGTTCAGATCTAGGGGCTTCTCAGTCTCCATAGGAGCTTCCCAGGTGGTGCAGTGGTAAAGAATCTGCCTGCCAATGCAGGAGACTTGAGAGACACAGGTTCTATCCCTGAGTCAGGAAGATCCCCTGGAGAAGGAAATGGCCACACATTCCAGTATTCTTGCCTGGAAAATCCCATGGACAGAGGAGCTTGGTAGGCTCCAGTTCATGGGACAGCAGAGAGTCAGACATGCCTGAGTGACTAAGCAGCAGCAGCCTCCTCGATCATGTGAGCAAATTCCATATAGTAAATATATTTATATATACACACACACATAGACTCTTATATACACATATATATGATAAACTTATTGAGATGGAGAAGACTGAAGGAGGAGCAGGTTGAATTTGGGAAAAGAGATTTAATCATGTTACTTTGGAGGTACTTACTAGATATTCAGATGAGGTCAAGTTAGAATCTAGATATCTAAGTTTAAAGTTTGCTGAGCAATTCAGACTTAAGAAAAAATTTGTAGAATTATTGATGTATTAGAGTTCTCCAGAGAGCCATAACTAATACTATATATTCTTTACTGGAAGACATGCAAAGAAGAAAAACACTTTATAGCTCAATCAATTGAAATGTATTTCTTATGAACTTCCTGTCTTTCTGTCTTCTATTTTTTCCCCCAGCACTTCTTGAATTCAGTTATTTGATGCTAGCCTACGGTAATTAACTTTATGAGATTGCATCCCCACACACTAGACACATACACCAGGTTTCATTGAGACTTACACTAAGAATTTTGCAAATATTACTTTATTCATCCTTCATCAAAACACCATGGAGTAGGTTTGATTATTCTAATTACAAACTACGTTAGATCATAAATTTACAATGGTCACTCTTGAAGAGGAATAAGCAAAAACCACTTCAGTTCTGTTCAGTCATTCAGTCATGTCTGACTCTGCGACCCCATGAGCTGCAGCATGCCAAGCCTCCCTGTCCAACACCAACTCCCAGAGCCCACACAAACTCATGTCCATCAAGTTGGTGATGCCATCCAACCCTCTCATCCTCTGTCATCCCCTTCTCCTCTTGCCCTCAATCTTACCCAGCATCAGGGTCTTTTCAAATGAGTTAGCTCTCTGCATCAGGTGGCCAAAGTATTGGAGTTTCAGCTTCAACATCGGACCTTCCAATGAACACTCAGGACTGATCTCCTTTAGGATGGACTGGTTGGATCTCCTTGCAGTCCAAGGGACTCTCAAGAGTCTTCTCTAACACCACAGTTCAAAAGCATCAATTCTTCGGCACTCAACTTTCTCTATAGTTGAACTCTCACATCCATACATGACCACTGGAAAAACCATAGCCTCAACTAGATGAACCTTTGTCGACAAAGTAATGTCTCTGCTTTTTAATATGGTGTCTAGGTTGGGCTCAATAAGGACAAAAATGGTAGGGACCTAACAGAAGCAGAAGATACTAAGAGGTGGCAAGAATAGACAGAAGAACTGTACAAAAAATATCTTCACAACCAAGATAATCGTGATGATGTGATCACTCACCTAGAGCCTGGAATGTGAAGTCAAGTGGGCCTTAGGAAGCATTACTACAAACAAGAGGAGGTGATGAAATTCCAGTTGAGCTATTTCAAATCCTGAAACATGATGCTGCGGAAGTGCTGCACTCAACAGGCCAGCAAACGTGGAAAACTCAGCAGTGGCCACAGGACTGGAAAAGGTCAGTTTTCATCCCAATCCCAAAGAAAGGTGATGCCACAGAATGGTCAAACTACCACACAATTGCTCTCATCTCACATGCTAATAAAATAATGCTCAAAATTCTCCAAGCCAGGCTTCAGCAACACTTGAACTGTGAACCTCCAGATGTTCAAGCTGGTTTTAGAAAAGGCAGAGGAACCAGAGATCAAATTGTCAACATCCGATGGATCATCGAAGAAGCAAGAGAGTACCAGAAAAAAACATCTACTTCTGCTTTATTGGCTATGCCAAAGCCTTTGACTGTGTGGATCACAATAAACTGTGGAAAATTCTATAAGAGATGGGAATACCAGACTGTCTGACCTGCCTCCTGAGAAACCTGTATGTAGGTCAGGAAGCAACATTTAGAACTGGACATGGAACAACAGACTGGTTCCAAATAGGAAAAGGAGTACATCAAGGCTGCATATTGTCACCCTGCTTCTTTAACTTCTCTGCAGAGTACATCATAAGAAACGCTAGGCTGGATGAAGCACAAGCTAGAATCAAGATTGCCAGGAGAAATATCAATAACCTCAGATTTGCAGATGACACCACCCTTATTTCATAAAGTGAAGAGGAGCTAAGGAGCCTCTTGGTGAAAGTGAAAGAGGAGAGTGAAAATGTTGGCTTAAAGCTCAAGATTCAGAAAAATAAGATTATGGCATCTGGGCCCATCACTTCATTGCAAATAGATGGGGAAACAGTGGAAACAGTGTCAGACTTTATTTTTTCAGGCTCCAAAATCACTGCAGATGGTGATTACAGCCATGAAATTAAAAGACGCTTACTCCTTGGAAGGAAAGTTATGACCAATCTATAAGCAAGAACGGTAAATATCAAATACCATGGTGTATAGTTTACAGATCACATTATTCTGGTGGAAAAACTGCATCCATACAAGGTAAATATTTTGAAGTTGAGCTAATTATTTTTGTTTTTAATGCACTGTTCCTGTATGAGATTGAAAAACTTATCAATGTAAGGCAGGTGGAAGTCTAAGTAACTGACAGTTAATCACTGCAAACTTTGATCTTGAAAGCATGCTTCAAAGTGATGGGAGCAAATACTTTTGAGATAAAAATGAAAACATTGGCAATAACAATAATTATAAAACTTACCTTGTACAACGATTTATAATATCACTTACAAAGCATATGTGTTACTTTATCTTATTTGAATCTCACAGAATCTTTGAAGTAGGGATTATTATAACCTGTCTTTCACAGATGAAGAAAATGATGCTCAGATCAGATAAATGACTTAAACCCACTCAATAAGTAGCAAATAGCCAAGTTGGATCTTTGAAAACTTTCTAAGTTTTATCTGATTGTTTTATTGTATGTATATTAATTTTAGAAAGGCATGGGTTATTGAACTAGTTTTGGCAGTTTGAGCTGCCTTATAATATATATGTTTGATCTTGAAAAATTGAGATTATATTCATTATTAGACAAACAATAATAAGTACCATCACCTCTAAATATACTATCCCTGAGCTTCAAGAATTTTTGAACTCTATCAGGGCTCTGTTACTGCTTTTAAGAAGTGATATCTATACTTATGTGTTGTTGCCTGAAATGAAATGATTCCCTTGTGGAAATGAAATGTTATTCAAACCAGTCAAAGGAAAATCAAAATTCAAATGGCTAGATACATTTAGATATTCACTGAGATAGCTCATGGTAAATACTGATTCATAATTATCTGATTTCAAAACATGGTATGATAATCCCTTATGCTAGTTCACTACATTCTACTTGGGCAGACATACACTATCTTGGCTACTAATATTGATCACAATAAGAATTTGAATTTTTGCAGACAACAGGCTTACTAGAAGTATGAAGATCTACAGCAGAGCTGAATTGCTGGACAAGAGTGAATTCTGAATAATGCATTTCAGTCTGCGTTATTAAAAATGCAGTATGTGTCAGTCACACAAAACCCAGTTTTCATGGAGGGATCCTTTTCCATTCTCCACTGTGACTCACACCAGGCAGAGAAAATTTTCACAAATTAAAGCTGAAATCCAAAATATCCCTGCCTCTGTCATCCCCACCCCTGCCTTCCAACTTTCTGGGAAAGCTTTAAATTAAGTACTTAATTGAAGTGTATTAATTGAGGATGTCTAAAATATTTTCTTTCTATATATTGATGTGTGTGTGTTTATATGTATAAATTGAATATATGTGTGTGTTCAGTAGTTCAATCCTGTCTGACTCTTTGTGACCCCAATGTACCCTGCCAGGGTTGCTCTTTCCTTCTCCAATACGTTGAATATAAAGGTGAGTTAATCTTTAGTAAGTGATCACATAAGAAAGAAAACAACTAGCTCATTTGTGTAAACAAGCTTTTCCTTCTCTAGCCTTAGCAATAAGGATTAGAAATAAAAGCACTGTTATATGTATATATATATAAGAGACTGAAATTTAGGAAAAGAAGAATAAAAAGAATGGTAGAAATTCTAGCTTATACCATTTCAATCTTTCTTTCTTGAAAATATATGCAAGGAAATCAGAACTAAGTTGTGGAAAGCAGTGGCAGATTTAAATATATTCAGTTTATGACTTGCTGCAGGAGTATTCATTTCATTAAGAACTGTTCCTATGGTTTGGCATTTTCCTGTCGCTTAAACTGAGTCCAGAAATTCTCCCCTGGCTCATTGTATTGCAGCGCTGCCTTCTGTACTGCGCATGCCTGAGCCCTTGTTCCACAGCTCCCAGGCTTGATGCAGCCCCAGGCTGGCCACTCTTGCTCAACAGTTACTGACTTTCTCCCTACTTTCCTTGCCCAGGTGTGTTTCTCCACCTTGCTTCCCTACTCTGAGTAAGTAATCAGCTTATTTTCATTTTGTGATATATAACAAATTTATGAAGATTCCCCCCCCCCCCCGCCCCCGATTATTTCTTTTGTCACAACAATGTGAAGGAAAGAGAATGAAGAGAATCAGAGATTTTCTGAAAAAGAAAGATCTGATGGAAATGCTGGCACAAACGTTGATCTCTCTCCTTTCTTATAAAACTTAGGGCATGTAATTTTGGCAGGGATTTGGGTCTAACTGTGAGGAGCTTTGTTTGTTTTTGTTTTTTTTTTTCCTTTTTCTTTGCCTCCTCTTCAAAAAGAAGTTTTCTCTATGTGCCTGTATGGAATTATTCCTGTTTACCTTTACTAACAAATATTTCACCTGTTCACATTTTGCCCAGTCCTCTTGGATACACATTCATTATTGATGATCAGCTGAAGCAGTGCTTCATGTATAGAATATTTCATAATTATTTCATACAGAATTTTGAGACTTCTTTTCTGATCTCTTACTCCATTCATATATTTATCATAACATTTACAACACTGATCTTTATTATACATGCTGTGCTCTGCTGTGCTTAGTTGCTCAGTCATGTTTGACTCTGCCACCCCTTTAACTGTAGCTTGCCAGGCACCTTTGTCCATGGGGATTCTCCAGGCAAGAATCCTGGAATAGGTTGTCATGCCCTCCTCCAGGGGATCTTTCCAACCCAGGGATCAAACCCAGGTCTCCCGCACTGCAGACAGATTCTTTACCGTCTAAGCCACCATTTATTACATATGCGACAGCCCAAATTGTAAATTTCTCAAAAACAGAAACAATATTTGATTATTTTCTTTATGTCAAGAGCCAATAACACGGCTTGGCACAGGTGTTTAATAAATGTCTGTTGTATAAAGAATGATGACAAGCAAGAATATTTGGAAATTGGGATGATCAAAGATACAGAGAACTGCTTAGAGAAGAGTTAGGAGCCAGAAACAAAAAGCAAATTGAGTTAGGAAAATTAAGAGGAGAGTAAAAGCACATTTTTAAAACTTGCATACTTACATTTTCTTATTCACAATAAAGCTCAAAAAATAATATATGTATGCTGGATGGACATGAAGATTACCATTGCATTCCTCTCTGCTCTAAGTGCATGAAATAGTAACAAAAATGATGATGACAACATTTACTGAGAATTTTTCCAAACAAATTTATGACATGGGACCGCTACCATTATCTTCATTTCATAGATAAAGAAAGTGAGGCTCAAAAAGTTTAAGTAACTTACCCAACATCATACAGCTACTAAGTAGAGGAATTTGTGATTGAAACTAGTCATTCTTGTTTTGGAGTTGGAATTTTTCAACTTCTGAACTACACTGACTCCTGAATGGCACCAACTTTAATGCTATTCTTGCATAGTGTAATAGCACCTATTACCAGCTGATGAGAGCGCAGGCACTTCGAGTGCAATACGGACACTTACACCTTGATTTTTTGTTCATTCTTTCAGGTGGCATGCACATAGGAGGCATAGGTATACAATTTCCGATTAAAGATCCTGACCACTCTAGAAATCTAGAATTGGGCTTTATCATTGATGTATTCTAAATAACTGAATATATCCACAGCAATAACTATTTGAATCCATCTAAAGCTATAAAATACCCATTATTATTTACACCAATCCTTCTCAAACTATCTCTTCTAAAGAACCAGTTTTTATTTCACCACTCCCATTTTTCATGAACTGAAATGAATTTGTTCTAAGACCTATCACATAGCTTCTACTAAACACAAAGTATCACATGAACTTGCTATCAGAATGACCTGTCTATGTCCTGCTCAATAAGATTAGTTCACCTACCACACGTTTGTGTATTTCTGCAATGTCAAATTGTAAAGGTTTCTAAACATTTTATCTCTGTACTTTACTGACCAGAGAATTAACAAGAATTTGTGAATACCACTCAGCAGATCACGCTTGGAGCAGCACTGGTTTAGACAGCAAGGGCGAGGGCACTCTGACACCAGGAAGATGAACAAGGCCCAAGTGTGATTTGGCCCATTCACAGATACTTTTTAAAAGTCCTTCAAAATAAAAGACCACTTTTTGATTGGGTCGTTTATTTTTCTAGAATGGAGCTGCAGGAGTTGCTTGTATATTTTTGAGATTAATTGTTTGTCTGTTGCTTCATTGGCTATTATTTTCTCCCATTCTGAAGGCTGTCTTTTCACCTTGCTTATAGTTTCCTTTGTTGTGCAGAAGCTTTTAATTTTAATTAGGTCCCATTTGTTTATTCGTGCTTTTATTTCCAATATTCTGGGAGGTGGGTCATGTAGGATCCCGCTTTGGTTTATGTCAGAGAGTGTTTTGCCAATGTTATCCTCTAGGAGTTTTATAGTTTCTGGTCTTATGCTTAGATCTTTGATCCATTTTGAGTTTATCTTTGTGTATGGTGTTAGAAAGTGTTCTAGTTTCATTCTTTTACAAGTGGCTGTCCAGTTTTCCCAGCACCACTTAAAGAGGTTGTCTTTTCTCCATTGTATATTCTTGCCTCCTTTGTCAAAGCTAAGGTGTCCATAGATGCGTGGACTTATCTCTGGGCTTTCTATTCTGTTCCATTGATCTATATTTCTGTCTTTGTGCCAGTACCATACTGTCTTAATGACTGTGGATTTGTAGTATAGCCTAAAGTCAGGTAGGTTGATTCCTCCAGTTCCATTCTTCTTTCTCAAGATTGCTTTGGCTATTCGAGGTTTTTTGTATTTCCATACAAATTGTGAAATTATTTGTTCTAATTCTCTGAAAAAGATCTCTGGTAGCTTGATAGGAATTGCATTGAATCTATAGATTGCTTTGGGTAGTATACTCATTTTCACTATATTGATTCTTCCAATCCACGAACACGGCACATTTCTCCATCTGTTTGTGTCCTCTTTGATTTCTTTCATCAGTGTTTTATAGTTTTCTATATACAAGTCTTTTGTTTCTTTAGGTAGAAATACTCCTAAGTATTTTATTCTTTTTGTTTCGATGGTGAATGGAATTGTTTCCTTAATTTCTCTTTCTGTTTTCTCATTGTTAGTGTATAGGAATGCCAGGGAAGAACTTAACAGACATTTCTCCAAAGAAGACATAAAAATGGCTAACAAACACATGAAAAGATGCTCAACATCACTCATTATCAGAGAAATGCAAATCAAAACCACAATGAGGTATCACTTTACACCAGTCAGAATGGCTGTAATCCAAAAATCCACAAGCAATAAATGCTGGAGAAGATGTGGAGAAAAGGGAACCCTCTTACACTGTTGGTGGGAATGCAAACTAGTACAGCCACTGTGGAAAACAGTGTGGAGGTTCCTTAAAAAGCTGCAAATAGACCTGCCATATGACCCAGCAATCCCACTGCTGGGCATATACACCGAGGAAACCAGAATTGAAAGAGCCACATGTACCCCAATGTTCATTGCTGCATTGTTTACAATAGCCAGGACATGGAAGCAACCTGGATGCCCATCAACTGACGAATGGATAAGAAAGCTGTGGTACATATACACAATGGAATATAACTCGGCATTAAAAAAAAATTCATTTGAATGAGTTCTACTCAGGTGGACGGAACTGGAGCCCATTATCCAGAGTGAAGTAAGCCAGAAGCAAAAACAACAATACAGTATACTAATGCATATATATGGAATTTAGAAAGACGGTAACAAGAACCCAGCATGTGAGACAGCAAAAGGAACACAGATGTATAGAACAGACTCGTGGACTCTGTAGATGAGGGCAAGGGTGGGATGATATGGGAGAATGGCATTGAAACATGTTAATTATCATATGTCTAATCAATCGCCAGCCCAGGATTGATGCTCGGGGCTGGTGCATCGAGATTTCCTGGGGGAAGGGAGGAGGGAAGGAGGAGGGAGGTGGGTTCTGGAGGGGGAGCATATGTAAACCCATGGCGATATCATGTCATTGTATGGCAAAACTAATAAAAAAATAAATAAATAAAAATAAAAGACCAAACAACAAAATTGCTACTATTTGCCAATGTTAATGATTTCTGGGTAAAATTTTAGAAGATAATATAGTCATATGAAGAAATAGTATTTTAATAGATGTCACAGATATCTCTTTGAAAGTCAAAATTGTCTTGGCTTAAAATATTACCTTTTTAGGCTTCTTTGTGCAGAGAAGGCAAGGCCCAGAAGAAGCATTTACTGTGTTCAAGTATGACTTCCTAGAAAGATGAAAACTGAGTGGCTCTGCCTACGAGATGAACAGAAATTGATGGTGAGTGAGAGAAAAAGGGAGGGACTGGAACTTCTGAAACACAATAGATTAGGTATTCTGAAGACTATCTACAGAACATTACATACAAAACAAAATTTGGCTGAATATGTATTTCTAATTTTCTTAAATTCACATCTGAGCTGGAAAGTAATAAGGGAGCTTCCATAGAAGGTGAAAATGAAATGAAAGCCTGAATCCATACATCAAAGCAGGTGCTAAAGCTGCGATACCCTAGCAGAGTTGACCAACTCCACAAATTCCGAGTCCTGCCTTCAAGAGGACTTTTTCACGTGGAAAAAGACACATGACCTTGGGCTCATGTACTCTGAAGAGTCAGACTGAAGAGTCCCATAAGACACCAAAGTATGTAAAGTGAAATGGTGGACCAGAAAATTATCTGTCCACAAAGGTAGATGCGAGAGAATTTGACTAGTTTGATTTTATATTTAAGTGTGTAAAAGCAATATATCTTAGAATTTAAAATGCCAGTTTAAATTTGTATAAATCACATGGCATGGAAAAGCCCATTTAAGATATAATTTAAAATGGTCATGGGTTGATGGCCCCTCAATATCAATCATGAGAATATTATCCTGGGAAGGACACAGAAAACCCAGTTCTCATACTGTGAATAACGGTTTTTAATAACATATTAAAAACAAAACACCAGAGGAAACAAAAATTGAGGACAGAGGACAGTGAAAGGGAACTAAATAATGAATTCTGTAGCTAAATTCTGCAGGGAAAGGATGAATTGAGAGAGTAGCATTGACATATATACACATATGTAAAATAGACAGTGGGAAGCAGTTTTACAGCACAGGGAGCTCAAGCAGTTGGAAGCCTCTGTGATGATGTAGAGGGGTGGGATGTGGAGCGGGAGAGAGGCTCATTAGGAAGGGGGTATATGTATGTATACATATGGCTGATGCACATTGCTGTACAAAAGGAGCCAACAGAACATTATAAAGCAGTTATCCTCCAATTAAAAATGAATTTAAAAAATAAAGAAAAAAGAAAAACGAAATTACCAATGATTCATGACCAAAGAATTTCTAAGAACAAAGATGTCTGCTATTTAATATTAAGGATTTTTAATTGATTATAACCCCTTTGCAAACTTTCAGCAACCACTGTTGCATCAAATAGATGCTTTGAGAGGGTGATTTTTGGAGAGAAAATCTAGGAAAAGAGGCCTTGATCCAAATATGGCTTGCTGTTCAGTAGAGATGGGAACAGCAATGGAGATCAATTTCAGTGAGAGAATTCAACTGAAGAAAACATTCAGATTAGTTTTCTAAATCAAGGGTTCTGGGTCTCTTCAAAGCTTTGCCAACCTGATTATTTATTTTTACTGTTAATTTGCTTCAGATAAATCTACACCTTCCATTACTAATTCAGTAGAATATTTACGTTAAATTGTAAGACCCATTAGGAAAAAAGTCAAAGACTGGGAAAGACTGGGAGCCTGTCCTGGGGTCCTCAGCTCTACAATGATGAGAAGCCATGCTTCTGTGATAAGATGTAGGGGTTGCTCTTAGAGCATCCTTAGAGTGCATATTAATATGCCAAGCTTTGAGTGTTTTAAATATGTGTAAAATGCATAACTATATATTCTATGATTACAACATTATATTCAATAATTTACAACAATAAAAGCTAAAGCTCCCACTTTGTTTGATAGATGCTGGGAGAGCAAGACTAAATCTTGCCCTTAAGGAAGGCATTTTGTTGTTGTTGTTGTTTTAAAATTAAGTCTCAGAATGACAAAACTGAAACCGAACAACAACAAAAAATTAGGGGAAAAAAAACTAAGATTCTTGTTGTAACTTTATTCAAAATTAGTGTTCTTTTATTCCACACCTCCTGTCCTAATCATCCAGGGCTAATCTCTTGGATGGTTTATGTATTTTTGTGGCATGGGGCAAGGGATATACTCACTGGCCTCTCTCTGACAGTTTTTCTGACACTGATTAATCTCAGCTTCTCTCTTGGCTGCTGTAATGAAATTTGTCTTATCTATTTCAGAAAAGTCATGGCCTTTCCTCCCAGAGGCTTCATACAAAGTCCCATATTGTGCTGTCGGTTTTCTCTACTGAACTTTTGACACCCATGGAACTACCTAATGCATTCTACAGCTTCACCTCTTTGCAAATCTTTGCATTCTTGCAAGGACTATCACTTCTACTTCTAAGCAAGCATCTATCAGAATCTAGTACAGAGGTTTTGTTTTGTCTGGTTTTTTTTTTTTTCCTTTTGTTTCCTGACATTATCTCTGCTGCCTACCTCTCCTAGGGCTCTCTACCCATAAAAGATTTATGACATTTCTTAGGTTCATAGGAATGAACCTAAGATGCCAGGTAAGAGTAAGATGATAGAAATTTCAAATAAGTGGAATGGAATAAAACAAAAGCAAAGAGGACTTGTGATACTCTTCCAGTTTGGAACTCTGGGAAGAAATGCCTTAGAGAGTGTCATTGCCAAAATTGAATGGACAGAGCAGAATCAAAGTAGTAGCATGATAAATCTCTTAGATAAAGAAGTATCTGAAACATACTTCACACGGATCAGCTTGAGAATGCCTCATGACAATTAGATGACAGCAGGCAAAATCTAGAATTTTCAAAGAGATCTTCTGAAGGGTTTGCAAGTGCTGACCATGTTGGTGAGAGACAGGATGGGGTGTGGTTTCATGACAAGGAAGCCACAGTGTGTTCCTTGTAGGGATAGACCCAGTGAGGAACTGAGGACATAACAGGGAATTCCACCCAATTCCCTCCAGCGAGGAGGGGGCTGGTTGCTCGTTGTGGAGATCAGAAAGGATATAACTGAGGACACAGCAGACAAAATGCGGGCAGAGATATCTACTCCCCACCACCCAATCCTCCATGAAATCTGCCATCACGCCATGCTTAGATGACAGCTGGGGAGCAGTGAAGAAAAAAAAGGGTGGAAGAGGAGAAACTCTTAATTGTCTGAAATAACAGGGTTATTTTTTAAACTGCTCAGTGACTACATCTAAATCTTGAATTTCTAAATACTGAGCCACAGTGAGGGGATTTTCTGATCAAACTCAGTTCAGTTAAATAAAATAAATCCACTTTCTTGCACCTCTCTGTCCTATTGTTTATTCAACCTTGTATTGATTTGTTTTCATACACAGAAAATTTTGCTTGTATTTGTGTATCTGAAATTAAAGAAGAAATGTTGATGCAATTGCAATGAAAATTTGATAGCCAGAGTAAATGAAAAAAAATAGATTATGTCCTAAAATTTTTTAATAATTGTGCTAATTTTAACTTCATATTTCCCAGGTGGATCTGATCCAAGTAGAAGACTTTGACAGTTTTCACATAAAACGTGTCAACATGTTCTTTAAACAATGGTTATCTGACCAAACAAGACAGGGCCGTAAAAGCACTAAACTGTGATGCACTGCCTTTTTTCTAGAGGTGAATAGCATTAGAGAATTCCAGCATGTTCTCTCCCTATTAAATTAATGCCACAAACACTACAAAGTCTGACCTGAACAAGAGAGACACATAACCTGTGCAAGAAATCCTTGCTCAGAAAGGGCACTACAGAACATGAGAAATAAGACAAACTGTCTTTTTGCCATGGAATATTAGCCTTTGTGAGCCCTATAATATCTGCCTATGTACCTTCCAAACAGGAAAATTCTTGAAAATTGCATCTGTCCATCATTGTCTTTGAGCCTCCCTAGGCTTGACCAGTTTGCCTTTTTGCAGTTGTGAAGAATTTGAAATTCTTCTTTACTGTATGTGGCACAGACTGTACTTTATTATCACACAAATATATACAGTAGAGGAGTAGCTGGCTGAACTAATGCATAATAGTATGAAACAGGAAAAGGAGATGTGACTTGAGTCTCTGAATCAGTCTTTGCTTTATTCTGTAATCTTAAAAAATATCCTATCAACATAGCAAATCAGCTATCAATGTGATAGTTTAATCCAGCAGTACCCATCTTAAGGGTGCCCTGTTAAGACACTGGTCACTTGCCACATGTGGTGATTAACCATTTGAAATGTAGACCATGAGACTGATCAACTGAATTATTAATTTAATTAATTTAAATTTAAATTAAAAGTAAAAGCATTGTAAAATGTTTCCCAATAAACATACTTTTATTATTTCGGTTGGAGTAATTTCAGTTCAAACATTGTATCATGTTAGATGTCACTGTTGTATTATAATGTGTGTAATGTGTGTTGGCTGTTTCTTGAATCGTTCCTGGTATCACATATAACCAGATGGTTCTAGTATTACACCCAAACAGATTATCTATTTAGTTGGTATCAAATGATTGGTTTAGTTTAAGTGATCATTTGTCGACATTGTACAAATATCTACGTTTATACAATGTAGTAGTACAAATTATTTCTAGTGATTACTGTAACATTGAAATAGTAAAAAAAAAAAAGATTAGTTTAATGTTATGCAGACAACATAATTTATAGTGATACTTATTTTAAATAGAAACCATTGTATTCGAGATCTATTGCTGTGTAACAAGTTACGCGAAGATTTAGTGGATTAAAACAACAGCTATTTATTTCCTCCCAGTTTCCTGGGTGATATAGTATGGTTTGGGTTGGCTGGGTACCTCTGACTCTGGATCGCTCACAAGACTGCTATCAAAGGTGTTGATCAGCCTGTAGTCATCTTGACTTTTAATTAGAAGAGGATCTATTTCTTCTGAACTCGCTCATATAAATGTCTAGTTTCAAGTCTTCACTGACTGTTGGCTCAAGACAACAAACCCTTGTCACGTGGGTCTTTCCATCAACAAGGAATTAACTCTTCCAGAGTAAGGGCTGTGAGAGAAAGAGACATTGAGAGAAACAGAGATAGATACACACCATATGCAGCAGTATCAGAGTGTCAAATAGGAAAATTATGACAATAGGTTCAAAGACCTGAAAGAAATTAAGAAAGAGCTAAAAAAATGGAGAGATATATCATGTTTATGAGTGCAAGGACTCAGTATTTTTAATGTATAAACTCTTTAAATTGATCCATAGATTGAATGCAACACAAATTAAAATCTCAGTGAGTTTTTCTGTACCTATTGAACAGTTATATCTAAAATGCATATGGAAATGCAAAGGACCTAGAATATCAAGATAATCTTGAAAAAATAAGGTCAGAAGACTTTATTATAAAGCATAGTAATCAGGACAGTGTGTTACTGATAAACACATAGACAAATATTTCAATGGAAAAGAATACTGATTCTGGAAATAGATCTATGAGAAGAGAAAGACTGGCTAAGAAGATATAAATATGATGCCAAGACACATCCCAGAAGACAGCAACCCAGGTTGAAGGAGGTCCAGAGGGCTATTTAACTGGCTCAGGGAGCAAGCAAGCTCCGAAGGGTAGCAGGAAGTTGAACCTGAAGATTTGTCCTGACATACTGGCTGATAAATTGGAAGCCACTGAATGTGGCAGTCTTATCTGCTGGGAAAAGGACTGACCAAATATATAAATGGCCAACTCCCTTAAAAGATATCCAACAAATCCCAGAAACTACATTAAGAAGGTGGCGATATCATGTCATTGTATGGCAAAAGTAATAAACAAAATAAATAAAGAAATAAAGAAATAAAGAAGGTGCACCTTACACTGACAGTTGCCTTACTGCCTAGTATTACAGCCTAAGAAGCCTGAACTTCCTCATCATATCTCAGGAGGGTGTGAGCATAAAATATGCTGCCCAAGAAAAGAATAGACAGCCCTTTACTTTTTTATTCAACATGAACAAGCTTTTCAGTTGTCGTGTACATTATTGTTCAGGTGACACAGAGAACAAAACACCTAAATGTTCTTTAAGATCATAGGCTATTATTTTCTCCCATTCTGAAGGCTGTCTTTTCACCTTGCTTGTAGTTTCCTTTGTTGTGCAAAAGCTTTTAATTTTAATTAGGTCCCATTTGTTTATTCGTGTTTTTATTTCCAATATTCTGGGAGGTGGGTCATGGAGTATCCCGCTTTGGGTTATGGCAGAGAGTGTTTTGCCTATGTTATCCTCTAGGAGTTTTATAGTTTCTGGTCTTATGCTTAGATGTTTGATCCATTTTGAGTTTATCTTTGTGTATGGTGTTAGAAAGTGATCTAGTTTCATTCTTTTACAAGTGGCTGTCCAGTTTTCCCAGCACCACTTGTTAAAGAGATTGTCTTTTCTCCATTGTATATTCTTGCCTCCTTTGTCAAAGATAAGGGGTCCATAGATGCGTGGATTTATCTCTGGGCTTTCTATTCTGTTCCATTGATCTATATTTCTGTCTTTGTGCCAGTACCATACTGTCTTAATGACTGTGGATTTGTAGTATAGCCTAAAGTCAGATAGGTTGATTCCACCAGTTCCATTCTTCTTTCTCAAGATTACTTTGGCTATACGAGGTTTTTTGTATTTCCATACAAATTGAGAAATTATTAGAGAGCCTTCAGAATGGGAGAAAATAATAGCCAATGAAGCAACGGACAAACAATTAATCTCAAAAATATACAAGCAACTCCTGCAGCTCCATTCTAGAAAAATAAACAACCCAATTAAAAAGTGGGCCAAAGAACTTAACAGACATTTCTCCAAAGAAGACATACAAATGGCTAACAAACACATGAAAAGATGCTCAACATCACTCATTATCAGAGAAATGCAAATCAAAACCACAATGAGGTACCACTTTACACCAGTCAGAATGGCTGCCATCCAAAAGTCTACAAGCAATAAATGCTGGAGAGGATGTGGAGAAAAGGGAACCCTCTTACACTGTTGGTGGGAATGCAAACTAGTACAGCCACTATGGAAAACAGTGTGGAGGTTCCTTAAAAAGCTGCAAATAGTCCTGCCATATGACCCAGCAATCCCACTGCTGGGCATATACACCGAGGAAACCAGAATTGAAAGAGCCACATGTATCCCAATGTTCATCGCTGCATTGTTTACAATAGCCAAGACATGGAAGCAACCTAGATGCCCATCAACTGACGAATGGATAAGAAAGCTGTGGTACATATACACAATGGAATATAACTCGGCATTAAAAAAAAATTCATTTGAAGCAATTTTACTCAGATGGACGAAACTGGAGCCCATTATCCAGAGTGAAGTAAGCCAGAAGCAAAAACAACAATACAGTATATTAACACATATATATGGAATTTAGAAAGACAGTAACGAGAACCCAACATGCGAGACAGCAAAAGGAACGCAGATGTATAGAATAGACTCGTGGACTTTGTGGATGAGGGTAAGGGTGGGATGATATGGGAGAAGGGCATTGAAACAAGTTAATTATCATATGTCTAACCAATCGCCAGCCCAGGATTGATGCTCGGGGCTGGTGCAGCGAGATTTCCCGGGTGGGAGGGAGGAGGGAGGTGGGTTCTGGAGGGGGAGCATATGTAAACCCATGGTGATATCATGACATTGTATGGCAAAAACAATAAAAAAAAAAGAATCATAGGAAATTTAATTGTTCCTATGCCTTACATAAGATTTAGGAATAAGAATAATTAAAATTTAAGTGCTTAATACTGAAATAGAAACAAAAGGAAATATTACATGTCTGTTGATTGCATTTTCACTATTGAGTCACATTCATTGGATCAGTTTAAAGGGTTTTTTTTTAATATATCAACAATGATAGAATGAATTTAATTTAATAAATAATGACACAATCTTGGCTCTGGAATATTAGTTTTCCAGACCATTCAAGCTAAAATAATTAAAATTCTATCAAGTCATTTATTCCATAGATTTATTCTCACATATCTTAAAAAAAAATGTCTGCATTTTGGGATTTGGCATGTATTATAAAGTATAAAGAAAAAAGATTAAATACGCGAGATAAAGTTGATATTCTAGATTTCACACACAATCTTGCATTTGGTGCTTTGCTAACTGAAATCACCTGGTAATGAAATGTGAGTATTCCTCCCAGAGCAAGGCTGCAACCTCTATGGCTTATCCCTGACCTCCATTATTTGAAAAAATAAACTTAGCCCTGTGTCCTGAAGTTGAAAAAAAAGACACTGGTGCATGAATGTGTGGTGAAATTTAAAAAATATGCGATGACTCTTGGGAAATGTACACACCCTGTTAGCGAGAAGAAATAAGAAAGAGAGAAAAAACCCAAACTCCCTTGCTCTTGGATTGTCAGAGCACTGAAGATTCTTCGCAATGTTCCTTATGACAATACCTCAGCTAGTTTCTATTTTTAAAGTCCTACTATGCCTCTGAAACAGGCTGGCTGCCTTCTCTGTAAAAATATTCTCCCTCTCTACTACCTGAATAGCCACGGTAAGCAAGCTTTTGACTGCATTTGTAACAATAAACATTTCCTTTGTTTTAATTTTATAAAAATTCAGTCACTACTTCCAAAAAAAGCAAATAAAAATTCTTCAAAGACAAATCATTTTTCCAGCTAGTGGTGGTCATTAAATATAGACTGTGCCTAGGAGCCCTAAGTTTAGGCCATGACTATTTCCATATTGCTAGGGGACTTTCTCCCTAACATCATGTCTTATTCTCATCTAAAGTGAGCAGTCACAATTATGTGAGCTTCATTAACTGAGGGAAGAATAACCTGCCCTTCTAAGACACACTGGAATTTTTAGAAAATGATAAGGTTTTAGAATAAACTGGCAGCTGAAAGATCTATAGACAGGTTTTATTTGGTTTACTTCAGTTTCTTTGTTAAGTTTAGCCAATATTTTGAAAACAGATGATTTAATATGAAAAGCTACATTTCTAGTTTCTCCTCAAAAAGTTAGAATCTCACCACTGTGAGTCTGAATTCCTGTCAATCATTACTAGAACTGAGAAACTGCTTTTCTCTTCACAAAAGTAAAACTCTCCAGTTTGTCTTTTTGCAAGAAGCAGCTTCTTCATTGTGTCTTTATCTGATTCCTATAGGCTACGGTTTTGGGAATTTCTAGAATTGGGGGATGATGGAGAAATAGAGAGCTAATAAACCACACGCTAATTCCTCTCCTGAACATATAACCCAACAAGAAAGAATCAGAAGCAAACGATCAAAATACCAGCTTCAGTTTTAATAAAAGTGAATTAAAAGGTGAGGCTTTAGATGTGTGCCAGAATATGTTTGCAGATGTTCCCACCTCCTTGTACAGACCAAGGCGTGGGCCACTCAAGGGTCTAAGGAACAGATTCTCACCAGATTCTTGCCTCACGTGGGTCTCAGACAGAGAGGGGAGAAAAAATAATAATCTCTAGAGCTTTCGTTTTCTTTTTAGATTAGCTCTGTCCAAAAAAGAAACTTGGACAATGAATGTCAGACTTTTGCCAACGACCAATTAGCAATTCATTCCTTCCTCAAAGAGTGGGAATGGTGTGAAGAGAGGCCATGTGGAGAGGGCGCTCCATATGGAAACACCAGTCAAGGAGAATGGTTTCTTCCCTAAAATTAGTGTTTCCTAGTAAAACAATGAGTGAGAAATGAATCTATATGAAGGGACCCTGTAATAGTAGATAGAGAGTGAAATAAACTTGAAAGGGTGGTGACAGTAACTTGAAAAGATAGTGAGCAGAGACTTCTGAATACCTACTAAATAGTCTTTCCAATTCTTCAACAAAAATAAATTTGACTTTAGCTGAGAGCATTGTCACACAAGCAAAGGACCAACTGTCTTTACAACTAGGTTTGGTCATGTAAGCAAATCTGGTTGCTGAGGTATAAGTGGATATGTGATGGGAAAATTCCAAGTAGTCTTCCTGAAAGGATGGAAGAAGTATATTCCTTTTCCATCTTCTTAATTTCTAATGGCTTAAAACACAAACGTTGTGGCTGAAGCTTATTTGTTACCACAGCACAGCCTAACACACTTGACTAATGAAAAGTGAAAGTTGTTCAGTCGTGTTCAACTCTTAGTGACCCCATGGACTACACAGTCCATGGAATTCTCCAGGCCAGAATACTGGAGTGGGTAGCCATTCCCTTCTCCAGGGGATCTTCCCATCCCAGGGATTGAACCAGGGTCTCCTGCATTGCAGGCAGATTTTTAACCAACTGAGCTATCAGGGAAGCCCTTGACTAATGAAAGCTGCCTAATATTCAAAAGTTTAAGTACTTAAGTTTTATTTAAAGCATCTCTTCCTTAAGGAAGCTTTCCCTTATATAACTCCAGCATCTCAGTTTCTATCTCTCCTTTGAATATTTCTGAAGTCTTCTATGCACCTCTGTATCAACAATTGGGACAGAAAGGGGAAGAAGAGGGACTGTTAGAAGAAGTCAAAGGATCATGTAGGTTCAGTGGCAGCTTTTGCTGCTCAATGACTCTTCAGAATTGTCTTGAGTAGAGCCAAAATGTACAGACTTTGAATCTCACACATCTGTCATTGGATGCAGGCTATCCAGGATGAAATTTGGCCTTGGTCAAGATGGTTTCTTATAGATGAGGCAATTCCTAAAGGAGCTGATGGCTATTGGCAATCTGATGGCAGCACTCCCAGGAACTCAAAAAGATCTCCATTGAAAGGAGGTCAGAGTTGCAGACTGCAATTTCCATTATAGTGGTCTCCCCTCAATTCCACAAATGTGCCCTTGCCCTGGTCCCATACGACCTTTGTATATGTTCCAGCTTTATTCTGCTTTGCACCTCAGGTGAATGAAAGATTAATATTATATGATCAAAAAATAGTATATTGTGTAACACATGTAAAATGAAATATTTAATTCAATTGTCTATAATTATAGTAAATCAGGTAAATGATATCAAATATACAAGCAACAGGATAACTACTCTAGAGACTTACAGAGAAGTCAGGCTGATTGTTTAAGAAAATCTAGTTAAGTAAAGAAACATAGGAAACAAACATCATATTTTTGGCTGCTTCGGTATCTCCACTCCTTCATCCCACAATTTCTAACTCAGAATTTGCTAAACAATGAGCACTTATAAATGGAGATTAAACAACTGAAAAAGCGCTGTAAGACAAAAAGGAAAGTTAAATTATTAAAGGGATGGAAATGGTATAAAAAATAAAAGGATAAAAAAGTGGTATCTTGCTAATCTCATTATAGACCATCTAAACAACAAAAGAAAGATTGAATGCCATGATACTGCGTTCTTTAGGATGGCCACAGAAAGTTAGTATTAAAAGGTAGGGAACAAAACAAGTAAACTTTGGAGGCAGAAAATGTTATTGTTGGTAAGAATTCATGTTACATCTATTTAAGGAGTTCTAAAGAGAGATTGATTATTTTTCCCTAAGGTCTACAGGCTTTTCAGAAAAACAACTTTTTATGTTTTAACTTAAAGCTTTCTTATTATGCATTGGGTACAGATATGATTTCAATATCCATTCAAAGGTATTTAAAAAGCAACAACAGCTTCCAAGAAAGTTCTATGAACTGGAGAATTATCAGTTAAAAAAAATATGGCACATGTATCCTACTGTGGACAATAAGACAATGAGTAAGGGAATAAATACAAAATAACAAATGCTAAGAGAAATAAAACAGAGAAGAGAAACTGTAGATAAATGCAGTGAGCACAGGATAATGCGGTGGGAGATGACATCAGAGAGGGAAAACAGGGTCAGATAGTATGAGGTCTTTTATAAGGGCCCCAGAAAAATGTAAGCAGTTAGCTTTTATGCTAAGTGAAACAGGTTTTGAAAAATAAACCCTGAGAAATGAGAAGATATTGAATCCATGAAATAAGAGCAGAAGATAATTTGTAAAGTAAAATTCAAAGACTAAAAAGAGGTATGGAAAATTTTAAATATGACTGAAATCATAAATGTAGTCAAAAGTTATATTGGAGGACATTTTCCAAAAGGTAGAAGATGTAAAACTGGAAAGAGATATAACATTGGAAAGAAAAGATAAACAAACACACAAACAGAAGTCACTCTCTTCACTCTTGGAAGTCAAATATCTAATTAATAGTACATCCAAAGATATGTGAGAGAAAATAATTAAAGGAAAACACAAGAATTAAATAACATGAACCTTAAAATTGAAGTGGCTTATAGACTTCCCAGAGTAAGGAAAACAAAAGACCCATGAAAATATGTAGCAAGGACAAAATAAAGACTAATTAGGTCATATAAAAACTCAGGCATCAGAATAGCATTAAATGTCTTACCAGCAAATCTTGCAGCTGGAAAACAATGGAATATGTCTGTTAGTTAAGAAAGGCTGATGTCTGTAGCAAACTACTCTCAAATACCAGTGGCTCAACAAAAGGAATGTTAATGTTCTATCTGATTGAGCCCTATCTGGAATGGTAGTATGAGGAGCACACGTTGGCACCTCTGCTATCAGCTAAGGACTCACTGGAGCTCTCCACTGGACCTCCTGGATTGGCTGCAGTCCAAGGGTAAAGGGAGTTTGTGGCAGCTCATGAGGTGGTTTTAAGGGCACACAGGCTGGAAAGGGCATACATCATTTAATCCCAGGCACATGGCCTCACCTAATGACAAAGAAGTCCCAGAGGAAAGTGTAATAAAGTACACCTTGTTGCATGGGAAAAGTACAGTGTGTATCTTTCGCCTAAAGCGGTGTATATGTATAACCCTTTCACAAATCTAACAGAACATGATTCCCAACCTAGCATCTATTAGCTGTCAATCAAGTTTGAAGGTAGATTAAAGAGTTCTTCAGAAATGCAAGATTTCAAAGTTACCATTCTTGTATAATTTCTCAAGAAACTCAGAAAAAAGATAGTCCAACAAAATGAACAACTTAGTGAAGAAACAGAAATCACAATGTTTAAAGGAAAATAATATTGAAGAGAAGCCCTAGACTCGAAGATCTCAAGATGATGAGTTTCAAGCAAGGTGTCAGGCTTCAGAGCAACCAGTATATCCAGAAGAACTTAGGGAGAGATGTATCTGCACCAGAAAATAAAGCTGAAAGATTATCAAAACACTTACACTAATGGATAGGGGATTTTTTTATGGGGAAAGAATTTGGGAATATATTAGTGATGTTTTCATGAAAAACCAATCACTGAAAAAAGAGATTCAATATTGATTGTACACAGAATAGAACTGTGCAAAAATGAGTAATTATAGTAAAATATATGGCTTAGCTCTGAATTAAACAGATATACCCTAAGATGTAACCACTCCACATTGGTGTAAGCACGCCACACACCAATTATGATACAGTTACAATATGCTGGATGGAGGAAGAATATGGGCATACATGAGAGAGTGTTTAAGAGAGCTAAACCATCATGACTGAAAGCTAATATCAGTAAATACATGGTCTTTAAAAATATGGAGATAATGTGATATCACTTACATATGGAATCTAAAATATGACACCAATGAATTTATCTACAAAACAGAAAAGACTCACAGAACAGACTTGTGGGAAAGAGTTGGATTAGGAGTTTGGGACTAGTTGGATGAACACTATCATACATAAAACAGATAAACAAGGATCATAGGGAACTAAATTCAATATCCTGTAATAAACCATAAGGAAAAGAATTTGAAAAAGAACCATCTTATATACATCTATACACACATATAACAGGATCACTTTGCTGTGATCCAACACAGCATTGTGAATCAACTACACTTCAGTTAAAAAACTAAATAAATAAATAAATAAAACATAGATAAATATCAAAAGAAACATAAAAGAACTGAGTGAGTGAGAGTGAGTGATAATCACTCAGTCATGTCTGACTCTTTGAGACCTCACGGACTGTAGCCTGCCAGCTCCTCTGTCCATGGAATTTTCCAGGCAAGAATACTGGAGTGGGTTGTCACTTCTTTCTCCAAGGGTTATTCCCAACCGAGGGATCGAACCTCGGTCTGCATTGCAGGCAGATTCTTTACCATATGAGCTACCAGGAAAGCCCCTAAAAGAACTGAACTTTGTGAGAATTCCCTGGCAGTCCAGTGGCTAGAGCTCCACTACCCAGGGCCCAGGTTCAATCCCTGGTCAAGGAACTAAGATTCTGCATGCTGCACAGTGCAGTCAAAAAAGAAAATAATGAACAAATAATTTTTTAAAAAAGAACTGAACTTGGTGATTTCTGAGTAGTAGGATGTATATTTGTTGAGAAGTAGGGGAGAAGCTGTCAGATTTTCTTAGGAGGCTTAAAAACATTGTCATAGGGAGATGCATAACCTATTGCCAAGTATTTGCCTCCCCTGCTTTACAACTGTATAGTTTAGGATGGATATAATAAAGATTAATACTGTTATTAATTTTGGAAAGGATATTTGGGAGAAAATCATTCAACTTCAGTAGATTTTATTTATACTTCTGTGAGGTAAAGTCAATATCTGAAATCCAAGAGTGAGGAATACTCTTGTTCATTTATCAGATTATTAGACTTAATTTCTAGGATTACTAAGGAGGGTGAAAAACATATAATACTGTTTACACTTAAATATAATTAGAGAAGTGGCCAGCAGAAACATTCACAAGCAAAATATGAAGAGCTATGAGAAAGGTCAGCAAAGGTCAAAGAATTAATAAGAGATGTGCATAGAAAGGAGAAAAGGAAAGATATACCTATTTGAATGCAGAGTTCCAAAGAATAGCAAGGAGAGATAAGAAAACCTTCCTCAGTAGTCAGTGCAAAGAAATAGAAGAAAACATAGAATGGAAAATAAGAGAGATCTCTTCAAGAAAATTAGAGATACCAAGGGAACATTTCATGTAAAGATAGGCACAACGAAGGACAGAAATGGTAGGGACCTAACAGAAGCAGAAGATATTAATAAGAGGTGGCAAGAACAGACAGAACTATACAAAAAAGATCTTCATGACCCAAATAACCATGATGGTGTGATCACTCACCTAGAGCCAGACATCCTGGAATGTGAAGTCAAGTGGGCCTTAGGAAGCATCACTATGAACAAAGCTAGTGGAGGTGATGGAATTCCAGTTGAGCTATTTCAAATCCTAAAAGATGATGCTGTGAAAGTGCTGCACTCAGTATGACAGCAAATTTGGAAAACTCAGCAGTGGCCACAGGAATGGAAAAGGTCAGTTTTCATTCCAATCCCAAAGAAAGACAATACCAAAGAATGCTCAAACTATCGCACAATTGCACTCATCTCACATGCCAGCAAAGTAATGCTCAAAGTTCTCCAAGCCAGGCTTCAGTAATATGTGAATCATGAATTTCCAGATATTCAAGCTGGATTTAGAAAAGGCAGAGGAACCAGAGATCAAACTGCCAACATCCGATGGATCATAGAAAAAGCAAGAGAGTTCCAGAAAAACATCTGCTGTATTGACTATGCCAAAGCCTTTGACTGTGTGAATCACAACAAACTGAGGAAAATTCTGAAAGAGATAGGAATACCAGACCACCTGACCTGCCTCCTGAGAAATCTGTATGTGGGTCAGGAAGCAACAGTTGGAACCGGACATGGAACAACAAACTGATTCCAAATCAGGAAGGGAGTACATCAAAGCTGCATAATGTCACCCTGCTTATTTAACTTATATGCAGAGTACATCATGAGAAATGCTGGGCTGGATGAAGCACAAGCTGGAATCAAGATTGCCAGGAGAAATATCAATAACCTCAGATATGCAGATGACACCACCCTTATGGCAGAAAGTGAAGAAGAACTAAAGAGCCTCTTGATGAAAGTGAAAGAGGAGAGTGAAAAAGTTGGCTTAAAACTCAACACTCAGAAAATTAAGATCATGACATCCAGTCCCGTCACTTCATGGCAAATAGATGGGGAAACAATGGAAACAGTGACAGACTTTATTTTGGGGGCTCCAAAATCACTGCAGATGGTGATTGCAGCCATGAAATTAAAAGATCCTTGCTCCTTGGAAAAAAAGTTATGACCAACCTAGACAGCATATTAAAAGTAGAGACATGACTTTATCAACAAAGGTCCATCTAGTCAAAGCTATGGTTTTTCTAGTAATCACGGATGTGAGAGTTGGACTATAAAGAAAGCTGAGCACTGAAGAATTGATGCTTTTGAACTGCAGTGTTGGAAAAGACTCTTGACAGTCCCTTGGACTGTAAGGAGATACAACCAATCCATCCTAAAGGAAATCAGTGCTGAATACTCATTGGAAGGACTGATGTTGAAGCTGATACTCCAATACTTTGGCCACCTGATGTAAAGAGCTGACTCATTGGAAAAGACCCTGATGCTGGGAAAAATTGAAGCAGGAAGAGAAGGGGACGACAGAGGATGAAGATGAGATGGTTGGATGGCATCACCAATGCGAGTTTAACTAGGCTCTGGGAGCTGGGGATAGATAGGGAAACCTGGCATGCTGCCGCCCATGGGGTCACAAAGAGCCAAACACGACTGAGTGACCGAACTGAACTGTGCATAGAAAAGTCAGCATAACAAGAAAGAGAACAAAGATAGCAAAGTGTCCTTAGTAGATATGATAAACATTTTAAAATGAAGTGGAAGTGATTTAATAATCTATTATTAATAAATAAATAAAGTGAAAAATAAGATACATTTTATTGACTTTTTTCACTATTTATTGAAGAGAGAAAGCTGAGTGAAAAGTGTGTTGTTCTCCTTAAGATAAAAAAAAAATTAGAGAATTTTTAAAAGGAAGAATTTTAAACTGTTAAAATTCCTAAAGCCATGGAGAAAAGCTAAAATTCTTGAAACACAGGGTCTGCACATGGGATTTGATAAATTATCACCTGTTTTGGTCAACTTTCAGGAAATATTATACTGTTCTTATAGAAAGGCAAACCTATGTTTGTGAATGAAGAAGATGTGGCAAAATCCACAACATAGGAACCAATTTAGACACGTTTTAACATGGAAAATCATTGTAAAGTAAAGAGACCTGAACTTTGGGCCTCTTCTCTAACTAGCTAGTCTTTCTCCTTTTGTGTGTCTAAGAACGGGAGAGTTAAGTATTGATACAGTTCTGTGGCTCTGTAAGAGCCCTTTTTAGAAGAGTGAGCTCATCCCTGGCTGAATATAACTGAGACAATCTGAAGTGGAGAAATGTGGGGTGTGGGAGGGTAAATGTTCGCATGGCATTGAGGAGAGTAATAGACTTAGACTAGAACCTTGGCCAGGCATCCTACGTTTGCTTGGCAACTTTTAAGCTTTGTTGTCCACTCTGGCCCTTTATCATGTTTTCCATTATCTTCTCCAAATATCTTGACAAAACCTCTTCACAATAATGTCAAACACCAGATTTGGATACTTGGTTAATCCTCATGCTGATCATCTATTATGTCTTGAGAAGGAAAATGAATTCACTAAGCCCTTCCTTTTAGTTGTCTCAGTAAACTGAAAGGAGACTACTTGGCCTTCTTACATGACAGCATGCGGCACTTCTACTTATTGGATCCTTTATTTAAATAATTTCTATTGTTAAATATCACTGAGGCCACAGGGTACACCCTTGTCATCAAGGAAAAAAAGTTACGTCTATTTAACTTGTTGCAGCAAAGGGAATGTGCACTCTTCAGATCCCCTGGTTGTATCTCGGTGAGAAGAATAAGCAGGGGTATTTTATAGGGATTGTTTGTGTTGGGTGATGTTCAGGTAGGATTAGATTTGTGAGAACAAGTCTAGCAATTGCATATCTATGTAATCTTTTTCAGGAGGGAAAACAAAGCAGATCTGGAATATCATTGGTGAAAGGCAGCAGTCATTCACAAGGAGATTTTAGTTATTGCACAGCTGAATGTGGCCTTGTGTGGGTCCTATTGAAAACACTTTGCTCTCTTGACCTCATCGTATCTCACTGCAAATATCATTGATGTTCTGTTAGGAACATGTGAGCACCAGCTGGACTAATTTTCACTTTCGCACTATGTCCTCCATTCTTTCTGTAACTAAACATATAAAATCACTATTATCATTTGTCATCGCCCAGAGATGAGGAAACAGAGAGTCGAAGTAACTCACTCACAGTTATGAAGCCAGTTAAGCTAGGAATATACTCTTCCCACCAACTCAATTCAGTCTCTTGGAATATTTTTTTTTAATCCCAAAGCTCATGCCATTTACCATCAAATAATGAAACTCTTGCATTCTACCAGGTCGGAATTCATTTCTTCTGTCTTCTTTACAAATCAATTGATACTCCAATGAAATTATCATCTCATAAGAGAAAAGGATTTATCTCAATGCTTAAGATTTGCATGTTTTGGACACTGGGATCTAAGTTCCTGAGGTCTGCCTATTTCTTATCTGTCTGAACTACCAGGGAAGGCCCAAGTATACTGCAGTGGGTTGGCATTCCCTTCTCTAGAGGATCTTTCTGACCCAGGGATTGAACCTGGGTTTCTTGCATTGCAGGCAGATTCTCTACCATCTGAGTCACCAGAAAGGCCTATCCTTCACCAAGAATTTCCTTTCTCTAGCTTGTGAAAGCCTTGAATATCCCCCTAGTTGCAGTCCACTTTCCTTTGTACTTGGACAGAGTTAATTGACAAAAATCTATAAATTATTTCTGGCCTCCGGTTTCTTTTCTCAGATCTGGCTTATGTCCTCAAATAAATACAACCAGAGCTCTTTCTTGGTGTCCTCCTCCCAGGACACTCACTGATTTTCTTCTGTTCAGACTCTCCTTTGTGCCGGCAGAGGCACTAAGAGTAACCCTTCCTCTATTATTCATTGAGATGACCAAACGCTATCTTTGGTTCTGTTTTGTTTCTCCTATAAATAATCAGTTCAACTATTACTTGCGATATTTTACTACCTATAGATCTATGTAGAAAACCATATGATAGTGACTCCAAAATTTCTAGGCAGGAACAAGCTACCCAACAGTAATATTAACAACCCAACTTTTATTGACTCATTGCCCCTCACCTCTTGATGCAGGATCTCAATTCTCAGACCCAAGTTCCTCCTAGTTCTTTCTGCTTTCTGGGAATCCACTGGGTGTCCTATCTACAGTAAAAACAAATATGCATTTTGCTTATGTTTACACACAGCAAATCACCAAAACTCTCGTGTTTAGCACACATATGTTCAGGGTCAAATTCATTCACTCTTTCCCATTTTAGTTTATCACTGATATTGACAACCAGAAACCCAGGTAAGGGGGTGACATGTTCCCTCCAGAGCTGACAGTGATCTCCAGTAAGACACAGAACATTCCATAGAGCAGCCATTCTCAAACTATCTATGCTGAAGAAAGAGTTTTCTCCTCTAATTTGACATAAAACCAATACTTTTGTAAAGTACAAGTAAAATGTTTATCATGAAAAATAGCATGTTCGTGAATGTCACAGCAATGTCAAATTGCTATCAAAGTTTCTGAATACCTGCTTTCACTCTCTGTATGTGGACTGGAACCTAATGTAGACCACACTTTGAGTAGCACTACTCTTGAACTTGGCCTCCCAGCACTCCCCAAATTGCAACATCTTCAAATGGACAAATTGTCCTTCAATTTCAGCCAAAGCACACATCATGAGAAGTCTATAGAAAGCACACGTCTCCAGGTCTGTGTTGCAATTTTATCAGGTTGGCCCTGGAAACAGTATTTGTTGCTATTCAGTCACTAAGTTGTATCCAACTCCTTGCAACCCCATGGACTACAGCATGCCAGGCTTTCCAGTGAAGACATGTCCTTCACTGTCTTCCACAGTTTGCCCAAACTCAAGTCCATTGAGTTGGTGATGACATCCAGCCATCTCATCTTCTGTTGCTCCCTCCTCCTGCTGCCCTCAATCTTTCCCAGCATCAGTCTTTTTCAATGAGTCTGTTCTTAGCATAGTCTGTACCTAAGTCTCATGGAACTCCTTATGAAGAAATCTTATTTAAACTATTTTCTCTTCTACCATAGACTTAGGCCTGGCCTCTAAGGCCCAGCTGAGAAAAGCCTCCATCCTGTCATTCCCAATTCTTCTGTCTCTCATCATCTCTTTCCCTGAGACATGTCCCGCAAGGATCAGCTTCCCTCATTTATGAACTCATGAAAATAAATAACTCAGACAGAGTGACCCATCCATTTATCAGAATTTTTCTTTCAACTGAGACTCTATCTTTGTGTTATTCCTGCTCAATACATGGTAATTCAGGCACTGTCTCAGCTATGGTGTGAAAAATTACAGCTTGTCACTCTTTCCTATGTAAAAAAAAAATTGAAATGTGTGTTTACTGGGAGCTGAGCTCTGTGCTGGGTACTTTACCTACATCAGCTTCATAACCCTCAAAGCAATAATAATCAGTAGAGCTGGCATAACTTATGTTCCCTAGAAAAACAGGAACATGAGGAAGTAATGAATAAACATGGTGTGAAAATAATTTTAATAGTCATTGCAAGAATAAAGCCTTCTTAACTAGGTGGAGACGTGTGGACTAGTCTAGAAGAAATTCCTCTATATCAAACACCATCTGGGAAAAAAAAGAATGATGAAATTTGAGGAAAATTATAATATTTTTCTTATATGCTTGGAGATACATGTTATAAGAAGGTTTGTGACGGTTCATCCATTCTAAGAATCACCCCCCACTCCCTACTTGCTTGGCCCTTGACTTTAATTCCACCCACATTCTATCTTAACCTCTGTATATTATCTCAGGTTTTGAGGAAGAAGTATATGGGGAGCCCATGCCTCCAAAGACATTGTTTCATTATCATCGTCAGTTCACAGCCTGTTTCCCTGTCCATTGTACACACTTCTGCTGTGGTTCTGACCCTTGTTAGTCAGCCTCTCTGCTTGGGTTCTGGAGCTATCAGCCAAGCCCTCCTTCTCATCTAGGCTCTGATCCTTCTTAGTCAGGGTTTCTTTGTCCCTGCCTTCCAATAGTAATTATATATGGTTATAGGATCACTTCCTACTTCCTCTGGTTTAGTCTTGTTGTTGTTTAGTCTCTAAGTTGTGTCTAAATCTTTGCAACCTCATGGGCTGTAGCCTTCCAGGCTCCTTTGTCCATGGGATTTCCCAGGCAAGAATACTGGAATTAGTTGTCATTTCCTTCTCCGGGGGATCATCCTGACCCAGGGATGGAAACTGTGTCTCCTGCATTGGCAGGTGGGTTCTTTACCACTAAGCCATCCAGGAAGCCCACTGTTTAGTTATAATCATCTGGAATTTGGTCAGCTACTGCATATCTATTGGGTTTCCCTGCCTACAGCCTGTACCCTCTTCAGCTAACAGAACCACTAGTTCCTTGTGAAGCAGGACTTTACACACAGGTGGGGTGGGGCTGACCTTACATTCATTATTCACGCCTCAGGCATTGCACTTGTTTCAGAAACAGGCCCATGTCTCAGGCTGGACCCTCAGAGGGACATATTAGTCTCAGCTCTCTGAAGAGTTTCTCTTTCTCCTGAGGGAGTTTTTGAGGTAATTGGAGACATTGTTTGAACCCCTGGCTCAATAAAGTCCTGAAGCCAGTAAGATTGTATTTATGTCAGCATTTTTAAAAAATATATATATATATATGTAAACCCATGGTGATATCATGACAATGTATGGCAAAAACAATATATATATATATATACATATATAAATTAGATTAAGATTTTTGTCATTTTCAGCCAAAGTGCTTCTGGTTAAATCACTGATCTAACTGAAAATCCAACTGCCATCACAAAGACTCTGGACTTTGTGCCTCTATTTAAATCTATGGTACATCCACAGCCTATTATAAGTGAACTGCACTTTCTTTGTCTTCATTGCCATGTTTTTTCCACTCTCCTGTTCTGGACTTTTCAAGGTTATGCTGATTTGCTATATATGATCCTGTGTGAAAATATGGTGCAAAGAAAGTCCAAGATGCCCTCTAGTCTGTATATATTAAACAACAGAGTTTCAAATAGAAAACAGTGGCCCAAGTTAACAGCAGAGTACTTAATAATAAAGAAATTAATTTATAAATATTGATGCCAAATCCATTATAGCAACTATTGGAAGAACAGAATCACAGGGATGTTGTCATAAAGAATTCTTAAGAACAAAATAAATGCAAAATTTTGATGTCTACAGTCAATTAAAAAAAACTAGTTTAGAGTGATGAGAAATAAAGAAAATAAAATGGGAATTTAAAAATTGGCTACTATATTTTATATAATTTTTAGGAAAAACCTATACACTAAACTTGTAAAGAGAGACTGTAATGGGCTTATCAATCAACATTTTTATTAGGATGTACAATACATGCTTGTTGATGATGGTTTAGCAAAAAGAAAGGGGAAATTTTTCTTGGACACATACAGTCCTATAAAACAACTTTAATCCTTTGTCTTTTATCCATTAATTATGTTTGCCTTCTTTCATTAACCTGCAGGCAAGGATTGAGAAGATGCAGGTAAGCTTTAACAAGGACTTAGAAGAAATGAAAAAGAGTCAAAATACAATAAATAATGCAATAAATGAGATCAAAAACACCCTGGAGGGAACCAACAGTAGAATAACAGAGATAGAAGACAGGATAAGTGAGGTAGAAGACAGAATGGCAGAAATAAATGAAACAGAAAGGAAAAATGAAAAAAGAATTAAAAGAAATGAGGACAATCTTAGAGACCTCTGGGACAATATTAAACGCACCAATATTCGAATCATAGGAGTCCCAGAAGAAGAAGACAAAAAGAAAGACCATCAGAAAATCCTTGAAGAGATAATTGTTGAAAATTTCCCTAAATTGGGGAAGCAAATAGCCACTCAGGTCCAAGAAACACAGAGAGTCCCAAATAGAATGAACCCCAAACGGAATACCCCAAGACACATATTAATCAAATTAACAAATATCAAATACAAAGACCAAATATTAAAAGCAGCAAGGGAGAAGCAAAAAATAACTCACAAGGGGAATCCCATAAGGATAACAGCTGATCTCTCAATAGAAACGCTTCAGGCCAGAAGGGAATGGCAGAGCATTCTTAAAGTCATGGAAGAAAACAATCTACAACCCCGATTACTGTCCCCAGCAAGGATCTCATTCAAATTTGAAGGAGAATTCAAAATTTTCTCAGACAAGCAGAAACTGAGAGAATTCAGTAACACCAAACCAGCCCTCCAACGAATGCTAAAGGAACTTGCCTAGATAGGAAACACGGATGGGATAGATAATCTGGAACCCAAAACAATAAAATAAATGGCAACGGGACCATACTTATCAATAATTACCTTAAATGTAAACGGGCTGAATGCCCCAACCAAAAGACAAAGATTGGCCGACTGGATACAGAAACAAGATCCCTATATATGTTGTCTACAAGAGACCCACCTCACACCTAGGGACACATATAGACTGAAAGTTAAAGGCTGGAAAAAGATATTCCATGCAAATAAAGACCAAAAGAAAGCAGGAGTGGCAATACTCATATCAGATAAAGTAGACTTTAAAATAAAGGCAGTGAAAAGAGATAAAGATGGACATTACATAATGATCAAAGGATCAATCCAGGAAGAAGAAATAACAATTATAAATATCTATGCACCTAACATAGGAGCTCCACAATATGTAAGGCAAATGCTAACAAGTATGAAAGGGGAAATCAACAACAGCACAATAATAGTGGGAGACTTTAATACACCACTCACACCAATGGATAGATCAACTAGACAGAAAAGTAACAAGGAAATTCAAACTTTAAATGATACAATAGATCAACTAGACCTAATTGATATCTATAGGTCATTCCACCCCAAAACAAGGAATTTCACCTTTTTCTCAAGTGCACACGGGACCTTCTCCAGGATAGATCACATCCTGGGCCATAAATCTAACCTTGATAAATTCAAAAATATTGAAATCATCCCAAGCATCTTTTCTGACCACAATGCAGTGAGATTAGATATCAATTATAGGAGAAAATCTTTCAAAACTTCAAACATATGGAGGCTCAACAACACACTGCTGAATAACCAACAAATCACAGAAGAAATCAAAACTGAAATTCAGTTATGCATGGAAACGAATGAAAATGAAAACACAACAGCCCAAAACCTATGGGACACTGTGAAAGCAATGCTAAGGGGAAAGTTCATAGCAATACAAGCTCACCTCAGGAAACAAGAAAAAAATCAAATAAATGACCTTACTTTACACCTAAAGCAACTAGAAAAGGAAGAGATGCAGAAGCCCAGGTCTAGTAGAAGGAAAGAAATCTTAAAGATCAGGGCAGAAATAAATGCAAAGGAAACAAAAGTGACCATAGCAAAAATCAACCAAGCCAAAAGCTGGTTCTTTGAGAAGATAAATAAAATTGACAAACCATTAGCCAGACTCATCAAGAAACAAAGGGAGAAGAACCAAATCAACAGAATTAGAAATGAAAACGGAGAGATCACAACAGAAAACACAGAAATACAAAGGATCATAAGAGACTATTATCAGCAACTATATGCAAATAAACTGGACAACCTGGATGAAATGGACAAATTCCTAGAAAAGTACAACTTTCCAAGACTAAACCAGGAAGAGATAAATAATATTAATAGACCCATCACAAGCACAGAAATTGAAACCGTAATCAGAAATCTTCCAAAAAACAAAAGCCCAGGACCAGATGGCTTCACAGCTGAATTCTACCAAAAATTTAGAGAAGAGCTAACACCTATTCTACTCAAACTCTTCCAGAAAATTGCAGAGGAAGGTAAACTTCCAAACTCATTCTATGAGGCCACCATCACCCTAATTCCAAAACCCGACAAAGATGCCACAAAAAAAGAAAACTACAGGCCAATATCACTGATGAACTTAGATGCAAAAATCCTCAACAAAATTCTAGCAAATAGAATCCAACAACACATCAAAAAGATCATACATCATGATCAAGTAGGCTTTATCCCAGGGATGCAAGGATTCTTCAATATTCGTAAATCGATCAATGTAATACACCACATTAACAAATTAAAAAAATAAAAATCACATGATTATCTCAATAGATGCAGAGAAAGCCTTTGACAAAATTCAACATCCATTTATGATAAAAACCCTCCAAAAAGTAGGAATAGAAGGAACATACCTCAACATAATAAAAGCTATATATGACAAACCCACAGCAAACATTATCCTCAATGGTGAAAAACTGGAAGCATTCCCCCTGAAATCAGGGACAAGACAAGGGTGCCCACTCTCACCACTACTATTCAACATAGTTTTGGAAGTTTTGGCCACAGCAATCAGAGCAGATAAAGAAATCAAAGGAATACAGATTGGAAAAGAAGAAGTAAAACTCTCTCTGTTTGCTGATGACATGATCCTCTATATTGAAAACCCTAAAGACTCTACGAGAAAATTACTAGAGCTAATCAGTGAATATAGCAAAGTTTCAGGATACAAAATCAACACACAGAAATCCCTGGCATTCCTATACACTAACAGTGAGAAATCAGAAAGAGAAATTAAGGAAACAATTCCATTCACCATCGAAACAAAAAGAATAAAATACTTAGGAGTATTTCTACCTAAAGAATCAAAAGACTTGTATATAGAAAACTATAAAACACTGATGAAAGAAATCAAGGAGGACACAAACAGATGGAGAAATGTGCCGTGTTCGTGGATTGGAAGAATCAACATAGTGAAAATGAGTATACTACCCAAAGCAATCTACAGATTTAATGCAATTCCTATCAAGCTACCAGAGGTCTTTTTCAAAGAATTAGAACAAATAATTTCTCAATTTGTATGGAAATACAAAAAACCTCGTATAGCCAAAGCAATCTTGAGAAAGAAGAATGGAACGGGCGGAATCAACCTATCGGACTTTAGGCTATACTACAAATCCACAGTCAGTAAGACAGTATGGTACTGGCACAAAGACAGAAACATAGATCAATGGAACAGAATAGAAAGCCCAGAGATAAATCCCCGCATCTATGGACACCTTATCTTTGACAAAGGAGGCAAGAATATACAATGGAGAAAAGACAACCTCTTTAACAAGTGGTGCTGGGAAAACTGGACAGCCACCTGTAAAAGAATGAAACTAGATCACTTTCTAACACCATACACAAAGATAAACTCAAAATGGATCAAAGATCTAAGCATAAGACCAGAAACTATAAAACTCCTAGAGGATAACATAGGCAAAACACTCTCTGCTATAATCCAAAGCGGGATACTCCATGACCCACCTCCCAGAATATTGGAAATAAAAACACGAATAAACAAATGGGACCTAATTAAAATTAAAAGCTTTTGCACAGCAAAGGAAACTATAAGCAAGGTGAAAAGACAGCCTTCAGAATGGGAGAAAATAATAGCCAATGAAACAACAGACAAACAATTAATCTCAAAAATATACAAACAACTCCTGCAGCTCCATTCTAGAAAAATAAACAACCCAATTAAAAAGTGGGCCAAAGAACTTAACAGACATTTCTCCAAAGAAGATATAAAAATGGCTAACAAACACATGAAAAGATGCTCAACATCACTCATTATCAGAGAAATGCAAATCAAAACCACAATGAGGTACCACTTTACACCAGTTAGAATGGCTGCCATCCAAAAGTCTACAAGCAATAAATGCTGGAGAGGATGTGGAGAAAAGGGAACCCTCTTACACTGTTGGTGGGAATGCAGACTAGTACAGCCACTATGGAAAGCAGTGTGGAGGTTCCTTAAAAAGCTGCAAATAGACCTGCCATATGACCCAGCAATCCCACTGCTGGGCATATACACCGAGGAAACCAGAATTGAAAAAGCCACGTGTACCCCAGTGTTCATCGCTGCATTGTTTACAATAGCCAGGACATGGAAGCAACTTAGATGCCCATCAACTGACGAATGGATAAGAAAGCTGTGGTACATATACACAATGGAATATTACTCAGCATTAAAAAAAAATTCATTTGAAGCAATTCTACTCAGATGGACGAAACTGGAGCCCATTATCCAGAGTGAAGTAAGCCAGAAGCAAAAACAACAATACAGTATATTAACGCATATATATGGAATTTAGAAAGACAGTAAAGAGAACCCAACATACGAGACAGCAAAAGGAACGCAGATGTATAGAATAGACTAGTGGACTTTGTGGATGAGGGTAAGGGTGGGATGATATGGGAGAAGGGCATTGAAGCATGTTAATTTTCATATGTCTAATCAATCGCCAGCCCAGGATTGATGCTTGGGGCTGGTGCAGCGAGATTTCCCGGGGGGGGGGGGGGGGGGAAGGGGGGGGGGGGGCCCGGGGGGGGAGCATATGTAAACCCATGGTGATATCATGACAATGTATGGCAAAAACAATTAAAAAAAATAAAAATTAAAAAAAAAATTATGTTTGCCTTCTACCAAGTGGATGTGGAATATATCTGTGGAGAGTTTTTTTATTGCTTTATGGAACAGTAAGCCCAAACAACTGAAAGGCAGCAATTGAAATCATTGTGGAGGAGATTCAAAGTTGTAGCAGAGATCGTCAATACTGCTCAAAGCAGATATGATGTTTTGGGGTAAAGTCTTGCCAAAGGTCAAAATGTGGTGGAAAATAAAAGGGACAGATGCAAAATCAGTCCATATGATTCTCTTGGGGTATTACCTTGCTTCTCAAGGGTAAGAGAAGGAAGGTCAAGGTATAAAAGATATTGAAAATTCACAATTTAAGATGGTCAAATATGAGAAGATTTTAAACTAGTTGGCAACAGAGGATAAAGAATTAGCTGTGATCAATAAGGTGTTAATTAATTAAAGCTATTTAGAATAGACACACCATAATTATTTAAAAAGTATAATGAATATTATTGTGAAGAAATGTCAGAAAGAATAAAACATGCAATTAAGACACAAAGTTAAGTATGAAATAACTCAGGAGAAGGGCACACTTTATTTACAGTGACTCTTTAACATGTAATTTTGAAATATATTGTTTGAAAGATCAAATAACAGATAACTGATCAGGATATAGATGTAAGCCTGGAAAACAGAATTAAACACAGTTATTTTAAAGCATAGGTAAAAGAAAATGTTTATGCTTTTATATGCCACATCAAAAATGTATTAATAAAGTACATATGCAGATATGAAGAGACAAAGTATGTGATGCTGTTTGAAAAGCAAAGAGCTACATAAAAGTAAAGCACTGTATTATAAATACTATACCTGAAGTCCTTGCATTTCAACATTCATGTTCATATAAAAAGAATCAATGTCTTGCTTTGGATAGTTTCCCCCTTTTTTCTCTTTTTTGGGGAGTATAGTGATGGTTTTGAAAGAAATAAAATGAGTGTTATAAATACAGTCCATCTTTGAGTATACATTTTTTAGCAGCACTATTCAAAAGTGGATAAAAACAAGTAATCAAGAAAGACTGAGAAGGGAGTAAAAACCTAAAAAAAAGAAAGTCAGTGAATGAAAGATTTAGAAATATTTGCATTATTTCATAGCCATTGAGTTAAAACCAAAAGCATACAGATTATTATTTATTATCGATCATAGAGTGACTCAGAAAACATGGGATTGAATTTCCCAATAATCCATGATCATACATGCTATTATCTTTATATATCACCTGCATTATATAATGTATCCCAGATAATACCTTTTGGTCCACAGAAGAAGGTATATTATATATACAGCCCTGGGAACATATTTTTCAGTTGAGATTTAAATTCTGATATGTTTACCTGAGTTGCAATACTGATTTTGGAAGGTGAGGTGAGTCATTCTGTAAAGATTTATAAACAAGTGGTAAATTATCCAAAAGAGTGGAGGGTGGGAGCAATAGCAAGAGGATATAGTGAAATTGTAAGGTGGTATATTTGAAGAAGCAGATTCAGTGTTACTCATTGTAATTTTTCTACAGGGTAGATAGCATGGTTTCATTTTTGTAAGACAAATTAAAGAAAGGATGTGAGATTTTTACTCTCACTGAAAGGGCATGTTGAAAGGAAGTAAGTGTTTAAATATCTCTTGTAAGACTACTTTTAGACATGCAGAGTGCTACAAACAGGAGATGCAAGATTTAAAAATATAATATTTCTCTTCCTGGAGCTTCTGGGCTGTCTGAGTCTGTTCAGATTGCCATAACAAAATACTATAGATGGGATGGTTTAAAAAACAACAATAACAAAATTTTCTCTTTGGTCTTGGGAGGGGAGGTCCAAGATCAAGGTGCCAACCCATTGTGTTCCTGGTGAGAACTTTCTTCCTGACTTTCAGGTGGCCACATTCTCTCTATGTCCTTTCATAAAACATCCTCGCTTGTCTCTCTGTAATCCCATAGAACAGGAGCTCCGTTTAACCTAATTATGCTCCTAAAGTTACCACCAAGTTGAGAGTTGGGGCATCAACATATGAATTAAGGGGAACAGAGATCAGTCCATAACACTGGCTAAAGAAGACAAAGAGAATTCAGACTGAGGAGTCTTCATAAAGTAAAATATCATAACCTTCTATGTTAATAAGTAAAAAATACAAAAATCTCAGTCACTCCAATGTGCCTGTTCCACTCAAATCCACACTGCCCATACTAGTGGCTAATGGCATTAATTGGTTTTTAATGTTATTAGTTGTACCTGTTTTGAAAATTTATATAATATACGCTATTTTGTGTCTGGATTTTTTTCACAGGGCTTCCTGCATAGCTCAGTTGGTAAAGCATCTGCCAGCATGCAGGAGACCTGGGTTCAATTCCTGGGTTGGGAAGTTCCCCTGGAGAAGGAAATGGTAATCCACTCCAGTATTCTTTCCTGGAGAATTCCATGGACATAGGACCCTGGCCTGCTACAGCAATATTTTATTTATTTTCATAGCCTTATAGTAGTCCAATATGTGAAAATAGCACAGTTTATTCACCCATTTTGTTTTGGGTGGTTATTTTATCCCCCACTTTTGACTATTACAAATAATACAATTTATAAATATTTTTGTATATGTGCTTTGGGATGCAGACGTAGGTACTACTGCACTGATCTCCACAGTGGTACTACAAATGTAACCCCCCACAACAGTGTATGACAGTCCCAATTATGTTACATCTTTGCCAGTGTATGGTGTTGTTAATCTTATTCATTGGCCATTCTGGTTTGCATATAATACTATCTAATTCTGATTTTAATTTGCATTTCCCCAAACACTTTTTGATGCATTTTTGCCAAGATTTTTATTTGGTTGTCTGGGGATTATTTTCTTATTGATTTTTAGGAGTTCTTTATGAAAGTGAAAAAGTGAAAGTCGCTCAGTCATGTCTGACTCTTTGCGATCTCATGGACTATACAGTCCATGAAAGTCTTCAGGTCAGAATACTGGAGTGGGTAGCCTTTCCCTTCTCCAGGGGAATCTTCCCAACCCAGGGATAGAACCCAGGTCTCCCACATTGTCAGTGGATTCTTTACCAGCTGAGCCACCAGCCCAATAATACTGGAGTGGGTAGCCTATCCCTTCTCCAGCGGATCTTCCTGACCTAGGAATCAAACTGGGGTCTCCTGCATTGCAGGTGGATTCTTTACCAACTGAGCTATCAAGGAAGCCCTAAAAAAGGGAAATATCAGGTGTAACCTAATGACTTGACTCTGATCTTTATATACTCTACAAATACGCAACTTGTCAGTTACATATGTTGCAAATATGTTCAGCCTCACTGTGGTTTATCACTCTCTTAATAATAACTTTCACTAAACTAGAATCTTAATTTTAAAATATTTAAATTATCAATCTTTTCCTTAATGCTTAGGAATAACTGGTTCCTGTTTAAGAAATAGTCACTTAAACCAAAGCCTTAAATACATTCCATTTGTAATTTTTTAAAGTTTTATGCTGTATCTTTTATATTAAAATAATTTAGTAATAATAAGTATATTCATAATATAACCCACCTAAAAGTTGGAGGGTTTTTTATGAGATTTGTTTTATTCACTGGGAAATTTTAGGACTTCAAGCCTGGGAGACAGCACCTCAAGCAACCCTGAGAGAACTGGTCTGAGGAGGCAAAGGGAACAAACATGTTATATAGAAGTTTTGCAACAAAGGGCAGGTAGTCTGAATATCTCCTCCTGAGAAATCTGTATGCAGGTCAGGAAGCAACAGTTAGAACTGGACATGGAACAGACTGGTTCCAAATCAGGAAAGGAGTACGTCAAGGCTGTATATTGTCACCCTGCTTATTTAACTTTTATGCAGAGTACATCATGTGAAATGCCAGGCCTGATGAGGTACAAGCTGGAATCAAGATTGCCAGGAGAAATGTCAATAACCTCAGATATGCAGATGATACCACATTTGCAGAAAGCAAAGAAGAACTAAAGAGCCTCTTGATGAAAGTGAAAGAAGAAAGTGAAAAAGTTGGCTGAAAACTCAACATTCAAAAAATGAAGATCATGGCATCTGGTCCCATCACTTCATGGCAAATAGATGGGGAAACAATGGAAACAGTGACAGACTATTTTGGGGGGCTCCAAATCACTACAGATGGTCACTGTAGCCATGAAATTAAAAGATCCTTGCTCCTTGGAAGAAAAGTTATGACCAACCTAGACAGCATATTAAAAGCAGAGGCATTACTTTATCAACAGAGGTCTGTCTAGTCAAAGCTGTGGTTTCTCCAGTAGTCATGTATAGATGTGTGAGTTGGACTACAAAGAAAGCTGAGCACTGAATAACTGATGCTTTTGAACTGTGGTGTTGGAGAAGACTCTTGAGAGTCCCTTGGACTGCAAGGAGATCCAACCAGTCCATCCTAAAGGAAATCAGTCCTGAATATTCATTGGAAGGACTGATGCTAAAGCTGAAACTCCAATACTTTGGCCACCTGATGAGAAGAACCAACACATTTGAAAAGACCCTGATGCTGGGAAAGATGGAAGGCAGGAGAAGAAGGGGATAACAAAGAATGAGATGGTTGGATGGCATCACTGACTCAATGGTCATGAGTTTGAGTAAGCTCCTGGAGTTGGTGATGGACAGGGAAGCCTGGCGTGCTGCAGTCCATGGGGTAGCAAAGTCAGAAACAACTGAGCGACTGAACTGTACTGAGTCTGAATGTCAAAAGATTATTGCTAATTAAAGAAAACCAGATATCCCAAGTTAAGGAATTTAGCATTTTTCTATGTGTGGGAAGATGCAAGTGTCTGGGGTCACTGAAATCATTCCTTTCATATGCATCTCAGCTATCCTGGGCATGTATCCTGTGTTTTTCAGGATGTAAGAGAGGTTACTATTTTCTGAAAGGGATATCCAAATGAACCAGCACAATTTATTGAATAGGCAGTATTTTCCCTATTGCTCTAAAGCACTGTCTTGTCATGAGTCAAGTGGCTTTATACACTTTGGTTTATTTATGGATTCTCTCGTCTATGTCAGGGGCCTATTTATATTTCTACCCATATCTACATTGTCTTTATAATTGTGGCTTAATAACAATTCTTACAGTCTTGTAGTGTGAGCATTAAAACTTTGTTCTGCTTCAAGTTTGGCTATTCTTGACTTATTTGTATTAAATTTTAGAATCTTGTCAATTTCTACAAAGTAAAACTTTTGGAATTTCCATTGATATTACGCTTATGGATCAATCTGGAAAAACCTAACAATTCTATTCATAATATGCCAGGCTCCTCTGTCCATGGGGATTCTCCAGGCAAGAATACTGGAGTGGGTTGCCATTTCCTTCTCCAGGGGATATTCTCAACCCAGGGATCGAACCCGGGTCTCCCACATTGCAGCCAGATATTTTACCAATTGAGCCACCAGCGAAACCTAAGAATATTGGAATGGTTAGCCAATCCCTTCTTCAGGGGGTCTTCTTGACCCAGGAATCAAACCAGGGTCTCCTGCACTGCAAGCAGATTCTTTACCAGCTGAGCTACCAGTAAAGCCCTCCTATATTAAGGCTTTCCTTAATCTTTCAAGAATATTTTTATTTTTCCATATACTGTTTTTGTACAAATTTTGTGAGATTTATTATTAGGTATTCAGTGGGTTTTTAAAATAAAAATTTTGATGGGGACCATTTTTAAAGTCTTTACTGAATTTGTTACACTATTGCTTCTGTTTTATGGGTTTGGTTTTTTGGCTGGGAGGCTTGTGGGAACTCCCCAACCAGAGATCAAACCCACACTCTCTGCAATGGAGGTGAAGTCTTAACCACTGCCTCCAAGGAAGTCCCCTATTCAATGGTTTTTGAGGTTATCACAAATAATAACAATTTTCTTAATTTTAATTTATAAGTATTTGTAGACTACTTATTGAAATGTACAGAAATAGTGAATTTTGTTTACTGACTTTATATCCAAAGGCCATCTTAAGTGTTGGTATTAGTTCCAATAGTTTCTCCATAGATTTTTAAGGATTGTCTACATGCATATAATGCAATCTGGAGAAGACACTTTTGTTCTTCCTTTTGCATTCTTGTTTTTCATAATACGTTACACTGGCTACAGTCTTGAGTACATATTTAAACAGAAGTGGTGATAACAGTTATATTTATCCTACTTTTTATTTCAGATGGAAATCGAACTCTAAGTATTTTTTAGGTACCATTTAATCTAAAGGAGAATTTTCTTTATTCCTCATTTAGGAATAGTTATTGTGATAGCTGTTTTTTCTGGAACTTTTGAAAGAGTCACATGATTTTTATCCTTTATTCTATTAATGTGATACATTACATTGATTGGTTAATGATTACCCAATTTTGCATTCATAGAATAAATCCAACTTGGTTATGGTGTTGGTTTTTTGTGTTTTTGCTTTGCGCTCTTTTTAAGGGACTTAAGAATATTGGAGTATTTTTTTTCCATTCTTGTAAAAATTTACTGACCTTATAAAACAAATTGAAAATTACCTCTTCTTTGCTTTTCTCTGGTATAGTTCATATATGATTGTTACTTTATCTAAAATTATTTGTATATTTCATTATTGAAATAAACACTGTTAAATTTTCTTGGAAGAAGGTTTTTATTTAGAGATCCAACTAATTTAATAGATATCGGACCATTGCTTTCATTTTTCAGTTCTTCTTGTGTCAGTTTTGGTATATTGTCACAGCTTTTTTTAGGGGAGAGATTTTGTCAATTTTATCTAAATTTTCCACTTCTATGGAATAAAGTTCTTTCCAACTTGCTGTTACCATAATTTTAATAGTGATAGTTAATGTCTTAGTGGTGCATCTCTGTTTCATTTCTGACAGAGTAATTTCTTCTCCCTTTACTTTCTTGGTCAGGCTAAACAAATTTATCAGTTTTATGAACATTTTCACAGAAACAGTTTAGACTTTCTTCATTTTCTTTGTATTGTTTTCCTTCTACATTATTAATTTTCACTATGATTGTCATTTCCTCACTTCTGCTACCTTTGTGTTTCATCTGCTGTTGTCTTCTAACTACTTGAGTTGAATAATTTTAGAATATTGATTTTAGTCTTTTTCTTTTATAATAATTTTATTTTGCTGCTGCTGCAGCATAGCAAAATATACACAATATAAGTACACATACACTAGTTTTGATAAGTCATATTTTCATTATCAATCAGCTCAAACTAGTTTCTAATCTACATTTTTATTTCTTCTTTGATCCATGGGTGATGTGAAAGCTTGTTGCTTAATTTTAAGAGTTAGCAATATTCTTACGATCTCTGTGCTACTGATTTTTTTTATTAATTCTACTACAGAAAACACATTCTAATTTTATTCTTTTATGTTGTTGCAGCTTGTTTTGTTTCATAGTATATGGAAAATTTTGATAAATGCCTGATATGCACTTGGAAACAATGTCTGTTCTGCGGTTGGAAGTGATTACATAAATAGGTAGGTAGGTTGGTAGATAGACAGCAAGCATCAGTCAGGTAGTTTGTAATTGTGAGGTTCAATTCTTCCTTTCTCACTTACTTACTAACAGAAATATTGTTCTGTCAGTTAATAATGGAAATGTTAAAAAGGAGTGTTTATAAAGTGTCTCTGTTTAATTCTATCAGTTACTATTACTATTAGGTGCTACCACTAATATTACTATCAGGTGCATAAAAATTGATAAATATTATTTCCTCTTCTACTTTTTCCTGTATTATTATGAAATATCCATTTTTATCCCAAGTAATGCTTATTACCTTAAGGACTACTTTGTCAGATATTTATATAGCTCCACTAGCTTTCTTCCAGATAATGTTTGGATGATATATATCTTTTCATCTTTTTTACTTTCAGTCTTCCTGTATATTTATATAATATACAATACACATAATTATATTTAGGCTGATTGTCAGCGTTTTTAAGTGCTGTATTTTCTTAAATTGAGTTTGATAATCTCTGTCTTTAAGAGCAGAGGTCAGTCAATTTTTTCTGTAAAAATTCAGAGTGTAAATATAGTAGACCTTGTGGGTTACATCCAGTATGTGTCACAGTTAGTCAGCTCTGCTATTGTAGCAGAAAGCTGCTATACAATATACATATATGAATGACCATGACTGTGTTCCAATAAAACTTTATCAGTTAAAAAGAAAACAAGCAGGCAACAAGCTAGTTTCAGCCTGGGAAGTATAGTTTTCCCACTCTTTTAAAAATTATTAATTAACTTCATACTGATTGGTCTACCGATATGTTGAAAGTTAACTCATTTGTTTTCTCTTTGTCCTACTTGTTATACATTCTTTTTTCTTTTTTTCTGTAATGAGGACTTTAAAAAGATATTGTTTTTAAAGTTTTGCTCTACTTTTACTTTTTATTTTTTACTAGTTTTTACAAGGGATGTTGATCTGCAGCAAGCTAGTGTGGCATAACCAAATGATTTTTTAATTTTTCTCTTTGTGTGTCCATAATTTCCTTTTTCTCACTAAATACAAATGGAGGAAAAGAGATTCGTAGCAATATATCCTCTCCTATGTCCTGAAAGAACTCAAATTAATGAAAGACATCATATATTTCAAGTTAGTTTTGGTTTAATTTTTGATACCAGCAGGATCTGCAATCCTATTTATGTTTAGATCTTGTAGTTTTGGGGTAAGCTCTCCTGATCTTTTCCTATTACAGTCTTTGAGGTTGATATGCATTAATGTTCCCTTCCACAGTCACACTCACTCAAATAAGCAGGCATCTTATCATACACCTTCTTAATGGATTATTGAATTGCTTATTTGGCCACTTAGTCATAATTTCAAATGCCTGTAACTTCACTTTGCACAGCAAATTACTTCAACCACAATTGATCAGAATAAAACCACATATTCTGCTAGGAAGTCTTTCAACTAAAAGGCATTAAGAAATAACTATTTTCTCCATCTCCCGTTTTCCATTAAATATCTTGATATTTTTTAATTTGGTAATAACATTGATAACCCACTTATTACCTATTTATGCTGTTTCTTTTGTTTTATTATTTCACTGGATAATCTCTCATGAAAATTTGTTCTGTATAAAATAAATATTAAATTTCTTTGTAATTTCCTTCTAATCATTTAATACAATTTTAAAATCATCTATGATCAATTTTGGGCTTCCCAGAAGATCCCCTGGAAGATGGCTTAGCAACCCACTCCTGTATTCTTGCCTGGAAAATCCCATGGACAGAGAAGCCAGGCGGGCAACAGTCCATAGGGTTGCAAAGAGTCAGACATGACTGAAGCGACTTAGCAAGCAGGCACACATGAAGGTGGCTCAGTGGTAAAGAATCTGCCTGCCAATACAGGAGATGCAAGAGATACAGGTTTGATCCTGGGTCGGGAGGAGGAAATGGCAACGTACTCCAGGATTTCTCATCTGAAAAACTCCATGGACAGAGAAGCCTGGTGGGCCACAGTCCATGGGGTCTCAGAGGCAGACATGACTGAGAGACTGAGAATGGGCATGATCAGCTTTACTCAAACATTTAAATAAAAATAACACAATGACGAAGACATTACAGAATGTTATCATCTTTCAGACAAATATTCCTAAGTCTTTTATCATGTTAATATAGCAAATGTGTAAAGAAAGACGCATGCAAAGTGAATGAACTTGGTTAACTCCGGGTAGAACAGGCGATGTACCATAGTTAGTGCCCAGATCAGTTAATCAACATGTACTGTGTCCAGCGTTGGTTGGGGCAGTGACTCTTAATCAGGAGAATGACAGTTTTAAATAAACATCAGGAGTCCTAATCCCTAATGTACAATACGAAGCATGTGGATTATCCAAGAGTTCTACAAATGAATGGGATGCACGGTCTTTTCTGAGAAATATTGCTTTAAGCCATTAGAGGATACAGAATAAACAGGCCTTGACTTAGTAAATTTGAAAAAACAAAAAATCAGGAAGACTTTAAAACGTATAAAATAACATGTAATTAAAAATTGAATTTCTGGCACAATGTGTGTTAGAAAGACTTCATTAGGAAGATTAGAATTGATCTGTAGCTTCAAGAACAAGTTGGATTTGCAGAGCTGGTAGAAGTACATGGGAAGGGGGACAATATAATATTACAAGCAAGAGCATAGAGGCAAAAGTAATAATCGCTTGGGAATCAATACAAAGAACAAGCTAGTCAACGCAGAGTAGAAACTGCTTCTGTTTTGTTCACAGCTTTATGCACAATACTATCACCTGTTGAATAAACATGAATAAATGAATGAACCAATCAATCTATTAATAATGAGAGTGGCATGTACTTATCCCAGAGTAGTGGAAAATAGTTATGCATATTTAGAGAAAGATCAAATTATGGATGACCTTGAAAGCCAGTAAAAGAGCTAAAGCAAGTACCAGTAAATAAAAATAATATCTGAGCTAGATTCATTGGGGAATCACAAACAACATGTACTGAGAGATTCCACCTTTGACAAAAAGGCCAGCTGGAAATGTGCTGCAGGAATACAGGCGTGCAATAACTAAGGTCTTGCACTGTTTTCAAAAAATAAAACATACCTAGCAAATGAAGAGAGCATTGTTGCTTAGTCGCTCAGTCGTGTCCAAATCTTTTGTGACCCCATGAATTGTAGCCCATCACGGTTCCACTGTCCTTAGGATTTCCCAGACAAGAATACTGGAGTGGGCTGCAATTTCCTTTTCCAGAAGATGACATTTATAAATGTCTTAAAAATTCTTGAAAGCAGACTTCAAATGTTATGTAATATTATTTGATTATTCGGTTAAATACTGCATTTATAATAGCTAATATGATGATTTTTTTGCCCTTCATTTGCATTTGGCCTCTGAGTCATTCCTTACCTGCTGTCTTCATCCTTTCACACCTACCTCCTTATTCTTGTACTTTTAATCTTTAAATATATTTAGCTAAAAACATTAAGTAATAGAAAATTCTCATTGCTGAAATTCTGATCATAATAGACTATATTCTATTTGCATGATATTTAAAAAACTCGATTTAGACCACTATTTTTATTTATGTTAGAGTGAGGATGGAAGAATAAAAATTAAACATCAAAAAGTTGCCTTAAAAAAGACAAGAGATGTTAATATTTGTGGATAATCATTTTAGTATATAATGTGTATAGTTCAGGTAGTTTAGGTTAATGTCAGAAATTTGTGGTCTGTTATTTTTTTAACTTTTTTTTAAAAGTCTGGAAAATATTTCACTTTTTTTATTTAAATATATTTTATAAACCATTACTTTCTTCACCTATGACTTACTAGTTTTTCATATAAAGTCCTAACTTAGCCATATGAATTAACGTGTTTACTTGAAGAAATAAAGCTGAGAACATGTGACATAACGACCATAGAATTACATTACACAATGTTTTAACAGCATATAGATTGGAAGTCGGAGAAAGCAATGGCAGCCCACTCCAGTACTCTTGCCTGGGGACGGGGGAGCCTGGTGGGCTGCAGAGTCGGACACGACTGAGCAACTTCACTTTCACTTTTCCCTTTCATGCATTTGAGAAGGAAATGGCAACCCATTCCAGTGTTCTTGCCTGGAGAATCCCAGGGACTGGGGAGCCTGGTGGGCTGCCGTCTAAGGGGTCGAATAGAGTCAGACACGACTGAAGCGACTTAGCAGCAGCAGAAGCAGAATGAAGTTATGAGTCTGAAGCTTAAAAGAAAAAAAAAACTGTAATTAGCAGAACTTTAATTGCTGGGATTATGAGAGAAAGAAGAAAAATCTAAGGTACTGAATATCCTCACTCATAATTACCTGTAGTGTGACTAAGGAAATTCTGAAAGAAGAAAAAAACATGTAAGTCTATCTTAATAGAAAATTAGATATTGAAAGGCGTCACATTCACTCTTTCAGACCTTTGGGGGGATGATGCAACTAATTCAAGGAATTACTGTCCATCCTAATGGACTAAACCGGTAAGAGGAAGATATATTTCCTCTGGTTCATATTACCAGGAAGTTTTAGCTACAATGAAAATCTATTCATCATGAGAACAGAAAACTTGTATTATTATAGTTTAGATAGGCTGGAAACAAGAGAAATTTTTTCTGAAAAAGATTTTTAAAAATGACGTCAAATGCATAAATTATTGCTGGATTTTAATGGGTTGAGATGCCCTTAGGTAGGAGAAATTAACAGCTTCCAATGGACCTAAACATCTACCTCTGAAAGGCTGAACTCTGTCAATACCTCCACCATCTGGATATACCTCCACCATCTGGATATACCTCCACCATCAGCCCTCTCCAAGTTGCTTGTTTTGACACCATCCATGGATTAACAGCTGACCTTTGAAAACCCTTGGTTATTTGAAAGCTGACGTTTCTGTTTTACTAATGCCAATATACCTAGTATTAGATGAGAATTTTTGAATGGGGGAAAATGGTTTGGCACACAAAAGACACATTAGCTTGAACATCTGCATATTTGTGTTTGAGTATAGGTATCTATCAAGAACTCACACCAAAGTGGAGCTACAAGAGTATTTAAATCATGCATGGATTTTCGAGACAGAGGGAGACATCTACCGGTCCATTTATTACCGATCCCAAGCACCTCCCCCTCCACTGCAATTAACGTAACATTTTCTCTCTTTACAGCTGACAGCCAAGAGCATAATTAGAGTCTAATAAAACACGGAAAAGTCACAAATGCAAAATGGAATAAACAGTAAACAGTGCGGGAAGAGAGGCTCCGGGAGTGTGATGGCTGGGTAATGCCTTAGATAAACTGTGTGCACGTTGACACTGTCACGCTCCCCGCAGCCCCAAGTGTGCTGGTAGCCTGGTGCAGACAGACAGCTCGAATTAATCCCAAGAGGAGCGCATGACAGGCGAGTGGAGCAGACAATTAGAATGAAGGAGGAAATTGGAAATGGCAAAGGTGTGAACATATGTCAAATTACAACTAAATGATAAATTACAATTCTGTCATTGGAATAAGCGGTAATTAAGAAAGATTTCAGCTATCCCTCTTGAAAAAAATAAGAGAATCGCGTTTTTTCTCCTCCCAGTTTAGATTTGTTTGCTGAATTGTTTCCATCCATCTCAAACAAGGGGCTGGATCTTCCTGACTTTGGGGGCTGCATTATTTGTGTACATTAAGGATAATTCTTTCCCCTCACCTCCTTCCCCATTTTCCACACTGGCAGAATGATAGTGTCAAAATGAACAGGAAGCTGATAGTATCTGATATAAAAACCTGCACTGAGGTTTGGAGAGAAAAAAAAAAGGGAAAACGAGGTTTGCTGCTGAAGCTGCTCCTGCACTCTAATTATTTTAAACAAGCCCTGCACAGTCCAGCTGACAATTAGGAAAGTCTGCTTTATGGCTTGGGGGATTCACACGAAACCTCATAATCACTGTATACACGTCCTTTTCATTTAGACAGTAATGAATGTGGGTGGGGTTTCTTGGCAGTTTTCGGCCACTTAACCACAATTTAAAACAGCTGTGTAATTATCATGAGTTTTTTTGTAATCCAACATCCAATTCCAATTTAGAGTTTGTAACACCTGTGGTTTGTTACAACTGCTGGGACCAAGGGCGGGTTGGGGAGGGTGGGACAGAAGAAAAATGCAGCGCTGGCAAGAGTGCGAAGGAGGGCTCCTTGTCCCCTGGGGCCACTAGATGCCAGGACCCGGACAAAGAAAGGCAAGTCTCACATTTAAACATGAGGTACTGCGTGCAAGGAGGTGGTCTTCAGCAGAGTCAAGACTGTGAAGGCTAGTCTTCAACTCCTTCAAAAAGCAGACATGTCCCTGACTTACGTAATTCTTGCAAACTCTTTTTAAAATGGGGAAAAAATAATAAGCCAGTGGAACAGGCCATACAGGTCCTGTACCCATGATGACGATCTGTGGTTATTTAGCACATCTCAAAACAGAACTGCATTTGATGATCATTTCCACCAATTATTAGGTGAATACTTTAAATGTTACAACAACCCAAATCATAGTAATAGTAAATTCCATGAGGATTTGGGCTGAAATAAAATTTCTTATCATGTAAGCAAGTATCCACTGCATTATTTTAATTTTATAAGATAAGCTAACTCTAAATTTTCTGTGCATTATTTATGATTTTTTAAATGCTTATACCATTAAATAGCTATAGTTCTACATTCACAGAATAATGACTGAGTACAATTACATAAAGTCTAAAAAAGAAGGCTGAAATAGTAAAAGCTCCTCTTAGAACATATGCAAATATTTATATCATTTTTTTTCCACCCTCCTTCTGGGGCAAAAAAAGAGACAAATAACCAAAAAGCTAAATAAAATTCCCTAACAGAGAAGTCAGAAGCTCCAGTGATCTTCCAGTATAAATCAATTTCTAGTTGCTGTGGCCAGATATTATAATTCAAGGCCTTGAAAGCTTAATTGGGGAAGCATGTTAAAAGTTAAAGGGCCAGAGTCACGTTAATTACATGAGACTTTCCTTGTAGAAAATCTGCTCAGCACAATGCCACCCTCCCTGTTTGTGAGACGGGAATATACTTCTCCACTACAAGTTTGTAATTTGATGAGGTTTATTTTAAAATCAATTTATTTACAGTCACCTGTATGCTTCACAAGCAATAAGGACTAATATGTTCATTTATTATATTTTTAGTACAGTTTGGGTTAAGAAGAAGCTTCTAACTTTATGCCAGAGGGTCCAAATAAATATGGAACACATTAAGAGCTAGATTTCAATCCTTCCTTCTCTTGAGAAGAGATGAGAAAAAAAGAATTATAATTATTGTTCCAATACTGTTTCTGCCCAGAAATAGGAGTTCTTTTATGGAAACATGAACATAGGAGAATAATCGGAAAAGATCTTTGACTTTAATGCCAATTGAGGGAAAACCTTCATAAAATAAAATCTGACAACATCATCAATAATAAAAATGGAATGGAGAATGATGTCAGTCATTATGTCATTGTTCTAATATGTGGTCTCTGACCCTGGTCCCTGACACAGAGTTCCTAAATCCTTTGGAATTCCTTGGGTGATAACAATATCTTTTGTTCTAATGAGCTGAGTTTTGGTGGGCTCCTGGATAGGAACTAGTCACCAGAAAGACCAAGAGATGATTAGAAGATTGGAATTTTTATCCTCATGCCGCATTCTCTAAAGAGAGGATAAGGGCCAGAAATGGAATTAATGGTCTGTCATGCCCAGGTGATGAAGCCTTCATAAGAATCCCAAAAATATGAGGATCACAGTGCTATGGCAAAACATTTATGAATTTCCACTTTCAGTCTTGACAATAACGGGTCCTTGATTTGCTTTCTTACAAAAGGAAAAATCCATAAAACTAGATAAAAATATAGGCAGCAGCTATTTTTGACATTTAACAATAGGCAATGAAGTAATTATTGAAGTAATTTTTGCAGCCATCCTGGCTTCTGCCTGGAAATAATCTAGTGCCCTAGTGCACAGGGTTGTTGAATCCAACTTGAGTACCAGTCTTGTTGAGCTTCAGATTCAGATATGAGAGTTCAAGTCAGCTGAAGTGGCCAGAATTTTCAGAATAATGGGGATCTAAAATGTGGACCTTGGCTAAAGACTGACCTGGGGATGCAGGGGAAAAGACTCCAAAGTACCTAGAGGTAATCTGTTTATGTGAAATTTATTGCTGAATGGTAACACTACGTTATCACCAACCTAGGAGACCTTGCTCAGCAATTTGACCTAGAAAGCCCATATGTTAGGTGTAAGAAAAACACCTAGAACTAAATTCATGGATTTGTTATTTCATGAGATGCTTTCTAGGAAATTCCCTGCTGGCCTACTGGTTAAGATTCTGGGCTTTCACTGCCATGGCCCAGATTCAGTCCCTGACTGGGGAACTGGGATCCCACAAGCTGTTTGGTGTGGCAAAAATAAATAAATAAATTTTAGAAAATAAAAGAGAGATGTTTTCTAATCACCTCTGATGATATTAGACCTAAATTAATAAAAGATATATCATTCTTATTAACTGGAAGACAATATTGTTGAGATATCAATTTTTTTCAAATTGATTTGTATATTGAATGCAAGCTCCACCAAAAATCCCCAAAAGTTTTATGTGAGTCAATAAACTGACAAATTATTTCTAAATTCATACGAAAATGCAAACATCCTAAAGTAGCCAAGAAAATCTTGAAAAGAAGAATAGAGTTGAAATACATACACTGTCTAATTTTAAGGCCTTATTATAAAACTACCATTATCAAGCAACATACTGCTGATGTGAATCTATTAATAGGTCAACAGAACAGAATATAGAGAACAGAATTAGATTCACAATGTAAGATCCCAAGTCAAGTTGATGAAAAAAAAAAAAAAGGCTTTTTAACAAACGGTAATGATCACAAACAGTTGGACATGACTGAGCAACTAACATGCACAAGGAAAAAATAGTTTAACATACTGAAAACAGTATTAACACCTACCCCACCCTCCACACAAAAGTTTACCCAGGATATCATAGAACTACATGTAAAACCGGGAGAATACCTTTGTGATTTTAGTATAGGCAGAGATTTCTTAAATAGGAAAAAGTATCCCATCATTAATTGAAAAATTGATAAAAACGGGCTTTATTAAAAATTAAAATCTCTGTTCATCAGTATAATCACTATTACAAAGAACAAAATTATTTGCAAAATATAAAGCGGGCAAAAGACTTATGTCTAGAATATATAATGAACTTCTGTAACTCAATAATAAAAAGACAAACCACCATTAAAAAATGGAAAGTTGATCTTGAACTGGTACTTCTAAAAAGAAGAGATATGAATGACATCAGTATATATGAGGAAGATGCTGTCATTAGTTAAAACATTTACTAGGTTGGCTAATATGAAAATAGACTGATAAACTTAATGTTGCTGAGAATATAGTACAATTGGAACTCTTACTCACTGATGCTGGGAATGTAGGAAATTATGAAAATATAAACTCACAAAAAGATTTATTAGAATATTTATAATAGCTTCATTCATTATAGGCTTTCCAGGTGGCAGGTTCCATCCCTCCATTGGGAAGATCCCCTGGAGAAGGAAATGGCAACTCACTCCAGGATTCTTTCCTGGGAAATCCCATGGACAGAGGAGCCTGGCGGTTTCCAGTCCATGGGGTTGCAGAGTCAGACATGACTGAGCACACGCACACTTATTAATTATATCAGGAAACTAGAACAAACCCAAATATCTATCATAGAAAAATAAGAAAACAAAATGGGGTATATTTATATGTTTGAATACTTCTCAGCAATTACAAAGTATGATTGATACACACAAAATCATTTTTGTATTTCAAAAAGATTATGTTGCACAAAAAAAGTCCTCCTCAAAAAAATGTGTGCTGTTTGGTTCCATTCTTTAGACATTAGGAACAGGCAGAACTTATCTTTGGTAATAAAAAAGCAAAACAGTAGCTACCTCTGCGATAGGGTTGTGAATTCAATAGGATGGGACATTAGTGACTTGGGTGATATATTTACCTTGGTACCTTGATTAGAGTGATAGTCAGAGGTTTATATATTTGTAGAACCTCCTTGAATTACATCCCTAAGACTTATGTATCATATAAAATTCTAACTCAAATTATAATACTGTGTGAACATGGCCACTGTTAATTAGAAAGTCTCTAATATTACCAATCTCTACATAGATATAGTAGATAATGAGTCTACTTTTTCCTGGTGTATTTTTAACATTTTCCTGAAAGCAACCAGGCACTTTGGACAAAGCAATTAACTCTTCCGGCAGCTGGGACACTGGTCAACAAACTGCTGTTGATTTGTTCTTTTCTGTCATATGGTTATAGTATTATGCTTGCCCAGCTGTTAGCAAGATTGTGGCTATTAGAAACATAGAAATAAGACAACATTTACATAGTAATAATCATCACACCTTAGATCTGATGTAGAATTCTGTTTTACTGTGCTTCCTAGGTGGCACAGTGATTAAGAATCCGCCTGCCAATGCAGGAAACATGGGTTCAATCCCTGGAAAAGGGATGGGGAAGATCCCCTGGAGAAGGTAATGGCAACCCACTCCAGTATTCCTGCCTGGAAAATCTCATGGATAGAGGAGCCTGGCGGGCTTTAGTCCATGGGGTCGCAAAGGGTCGGACACGACTGAGCACATGCACACACCTGTTCTAATGAATTCAATTACAAAACCAACTTTCAAAAAAATAACAAACCACTTCAACACCTCAGCCAATAGCATTTAAACTTTTTCTTTTTTCTGATGTACATATAAAGAAAGCCATTACATGTGATGTTTTTAAAAAGATAATCTTCTTTGTCAAGAAAATTCTGCACATCATCGTTATCAAAATGAACCTATAAATGATGGGTATTTTGATTAATGATTCAAAGTATTTGGGGAATGTTAATTCAGGAAGAGAATTAGTAGAGCTTAGTTTTTCCTTCCATATATCTCTTCTATTTGATTTTCTTTGTCAAAGTTAGTTGATCCAACATTCCTAGAGACATAAATTACTAACTGAAAAAAAATCCTACGTCAAAAATGACCTTGATAATCCTAATAAATGAACATTTTAATTGGTTATGTTATAATGCTTAAGAGCTTGGGCTCTGGATTCAGACTGATCTGGATTTGAAACTTAATGCATAGTAGTTAGGATACCTATCAGATTGCTGAGAGAGGGAAAATAAGGGGAGAACTCTAAATAAAAAAGTATAAAAAAGGGATTCTCTGGTGGTCCAGTGGCTAAAATTTTGTGCTCCCCTTGCAGGGGGGCTGCATTCATTCCCTAGTAAGGGAACTAGATCCCACATGCCCCAACTAAGCACAGCTCAATAAATAAATGCATTTTTTAAGTATAAAAGATAATTCAGATGTCTTATTTCTCTTTTTCAAAAAAAATTATTTCTTTTAATTGGAGGCTAATTACTTTACAGTACTGTGGTGGATTTTGCCATACAGTGACATGAATCAGCCATGGGTGTACATGTGTCCCCCATCCTGAGACCCCTCCCACTTCCCTCCTCATCCTATCCCTCTGGGTTGTCCCAGTGCACTGGCTTTGAGTTCCCATGCATCAAACTTGAACTGGTCATCTGTTTCACATATGGCAATATACATGTTTCAATGCTATTCTCTCAAATCATCCCACCCTTGCCTTCTCCCACAGAGTCCAAAAGTCTGTTTTTTACATCTGTGTCTCTTGCTGTCTGCATAGAGGGTCACCGTTACCATCTTTCTAATTCCATATATATGCATTAATATACTGTATTGGTGTTTTTCTTTCTGACTTACTTCACTCTATATAATAGGCTCCAGTTTCATCCACCTCATTAGAACTAACTCAAATGTCTTCTTTTTTATAGCTGAGTAATATTCCATGGTGTATATATACCACATCTTTCTTATCCATTTGTCTGCTGATGAACATCTAGGCTGCTTCCATGTTCTAGCTATTTTAAACAGTGCTATGATGAACACTGGGGTACATGTGTCTCTTTTAATTCTGGTTTTCTCAGTGTATATGCCCAGCAGTGGGATTGCTGGGTTGTATGGCAGTTCTATTTTCAGTTTTTAAAGGAATCTCCACATTGTTCTCCATAATGGCTGTACTGGTTTTCATTCCCACCAACAGTGTAAGAGGGTTCCCTTTTCTCCAAACCCTCTCCAGTATTTATTGTTTGTAGACTTTTTGATGATAGCCATTCTGACCAGCGTGAGATGGTATCTCATTGTGGTTTTAATTTGCATTGCTCTGATAATGAGAGATGTTGGGCATTTTTCATGTGTTTGTTAGCCATTTGTATGTCTTCTCTGGAGAAATGTCTGTTTAGTTCTTTGGCCCATTTTTTGATTTGGTCATTTATTTTTATTGAGCTGGATGAGTTGCTTGTGTATTTTTGAGATTAATTCTTTGTCAGTTACTTCATTTGCTATTATATTCTCCCATTCTGAAAGCTGCTTCATTGTGCAAAAGTTTTTAAGTTTAATTAAGTCCCATTTGTTTATTTTATTTCCATCACACTGGGAGGTGAACCATGGAGGATCTTGCTGTGATTTATGTCAGAGAGCGTTCTGCCTATGTTTTCCTCTAAGACTTTTATAGTTTCTGATCTTACATTTAGATCTTTAATCCATTTTCAGTTTATTTTGTGTATGGTGTTAGAAAGTGTTCTAGTTTCATTATTTTACAGGTGGTTGACCAGTTTTCCCAGCACCACTTGTTAAAGAGATGTCTTTTCTCTATTGCATATTTTTGCCTCCTTTGTCAAAGATAAGATGTCCATAGGTGCATGGATTTATCTCTGGGCTTTCTATTTTGTTCCATTGATCTATGTTTCTGTCTTTGTGCCAGTGCCATACTGTCTTGATGACTGTAGCTTTGTAGTATAATCTGAAGTCAGGCAGGTTGATTCCTCCAGTTCCATTCTTCTTTCTCAAGATAGATTGTCTTCTCAAGGTTTTTTGTTTTTCCATACAAATAGTGAAATTATTTGTCCTAGTTCTCCGAAAAAGACCACTGGTAGCTTGATAGGGATTGCAATGAATCTATAGATTGCTTTGGGTAGTATACTCATTTTCACTATATTAATTTTTACAATCCATGAACATGGTGTATTTCTCTATTGATTTGTGTCATCTTTGATTATTTTCACCAGTGTTTTATAGTTTTCTATATATATAGGTCTTTTGTTTATTTAGGTACATTTATTCCTAGTTATTTTATTCTTTTTGTTGTAGTGGTGAATGGGATTGTTTCCTTAATTTCTCTTTCTGTTTTCTCACTGTTAATGTATAGGAATGCAAAGGATTTCTGTGTCTTAATTTTATATCCTGCAACTTTATTATATTCATTGATTAGCTCTAGTAATTTTCTGTTGGTGTCTTCAGGGTTTTCTGTATAGAGGATCACATCATCTGCAAACAGTGAGAGTTTTACTTCTTCTTTTCCAATCTGGATTCCTTTTATTTCTTTTTCTTCTTTGATTGCTCTGGCTAAGACTGCCAAAACTATGTTGAATAGTAGTGGTGAGAGTGGGCACCCTTGTCTTGTTCCTGACCTTCGAGGAAACACTTTCAATTTTTTCCAATTGAGGATAGTGTCTGCTGTGGGTTTATCATAGATGGCTTTTATTATGTTGAGGTATGTTCCTTCTTTGCCTGCTTTCTGGAGAGTTTTGATTATAAATGGGTATTGAATTTTCTCAAAGTCTTTCTCTGCATCTATTGAGATAATCATCTGTAGAATAGGAATTTTGATCAAACTTGCACCACAGAGTTTTACTGAACACTGTGTCAGATAATGAGTGCCTAATACCTAATTAATGGATGTTGGTTATTATTATTAATGTGCATTTTTCATTTGAAGAACAGATAATAGGAGCCTCCATATTTCCCTCAATCTCTACTAAAAAGATCAAGTATTTTCCCAGGAAATTTTTCAGGATTTTTGAGTTCAACATTTTACCACAGAATGCATAAAGGGCATTGCTGTAGGTTTTACAAGAGAGCCTTTAGCCAAGAATTATGCTTATTGACCAATAATTTAAATTGATATCACTATTTTGACTGATTCTTTCTAACTTAAAGTATACATTTGTGAACTTAAAATATTCACACTTTAAAAATGAATCTATATGCTCTTTATTTTTGCCTGATGTTTCCACAAAAATATTTAGAGCCACCAAATAATCCTTTAATCAGGAATTTACACTAATTTACCTCAGTGATTTTTAAAAAGTTAACATGTGACCAAGCTGTATGGAAGATAAATTTGTTGTGATATTTATGTATTTTTAAATTTTCAATTTAACATTGTTGTTTAGTCACAAAGTTATGTCCAACTCTTTTGCGACCCCATGGATTGTAGCCCACCAGACTCCTCTGTCCATGGGATTTCCCAGGCAAGAAGACTGGAGTGAGTTGCCATTCCCTTTTCCCAGGGATCTTCCCAACCCAGAGATTGAAGCTGAGTATCCTGCATTGCAGGTGGATTCTTTACCGCTGAGCCACCTGGGAAGCCCCAATTTAACATTGGAATCAGTCAAACTAAAATTTCTGGCAAGCATATTTAGCCCATAGAAACAGCTTTTTCCCCCTTCTTTCTTTTCTTTGTTTCTTTCTTTCAAATTATAATCATATATAATTACAATTAAATATAAAATTACATAAATAATTTATTGTTACATTTAACATTTGGGTGGAGCACTAAAAATGTGCCAGATATTTAAAATCTCTTTTTTTTCTTGACTAATGACTATTGAAATTATCCCACTACAAGCCTCAAACTACGACTATGTCATCTCTTCAATGGCAGTGATTACTTACAATGAATATTCCCTGCACTCTGACAGAATCATTATTCCAACTTCAACAACAACTTGTCTATATTAGATTACATCACTGTACAGAATATAAAGCATCTTTGTACATTGTCTCAAGCATTTGAGGTTACACAGGATGCACTACTCGGTGGAAAGTAAACCTATTAAAAATCACAATTGATGCACACTTGGATTTGTATATATAATTTCCAAATTAATTTAGCAAGCTATTTTTTCTATAAAGACCTTTCCTTTATTCTCTGTCCATCATCCATTTTCTAGATATACCAATACAGAAATTTAAAATAAAGCACAACATAGCAAATTATTTTAACCCCTAACTCCAGGTCTGAAACTTAGAAAACAAACTACTATTGTGTCAAGTGAGAAAAATAAAGGTAAAAAGATGACAAACTGTAGGTTATAAATAAGTGAATGTATCACTGGGACAAATTGGTCACCTTTATTTTAATTTGTTGCAAACTTTTGTATTTAGTACAGCACCATTCTGCTTACAATTGAAAACTCTGTACCTGATACTGACCTTTTAAAGAAACCAAGGACAATCTTTTTCACAGATTAAAAGACTGTAAAAGTGCTAGTTCTGCCATTGCCAGAAGCACTAACTGAACCTCTAAAGAGAATTATTTACCAAAAGAAAAAAAAAAAGGATCTAGACAAGTTTCTGTAATATGCACCATCCTTAACAAGGGAGCTAAAAAAGAAAGCATTTCAAGCCAGCTGTTAGGTTGGATGAATTAACAAGAGTGGCTTGATGCTTTCTGAGGAAGGCAGTGTTGTGTTATGGTTTTGCCTTAAAAAAAAAATTCCTTATGTGTAGTCAGCAGGACTCTGGCCTTTTAACTTATAACATGCTTCCACAGTTAAGCTGCTCTGCTCTACACTCAAATAGCTGTCCACAGCTGCTGAAAATTGATTTATCCCCAGATAATGGCTGCAGTTGATGACCAAAATGTCACTGAAACTCTAGCAATCTAAGGTGTGTTTGGTCTAATATAACCTGATTTTAACCCTATTTTTTAAATGTATTGGCATTTGTACAAATTTTTAAAGGAATTCTCAAGTTGTATTTAATATTCAACTTATGTTTTTCTCCTCAGAGTGGTTGAAGATTTTTTTTAGGTGGGGTAGCATCAAAGCTTATGACATAGCTGTCAAAGTATTGTGGAGGCCACAGGAAAGATACCATGGTATTAGAACTGAAAACATCCAGGTCATAGACAAAGCCAGAACTAGATTTTGTGTAGAGAGCACTAATTTAGATCACATTTGGGATTCAGCAAACATTACACAGGTCCTCATGATACCAGTAAAATAGGTTAATCACAGTGAATCTGGACTAACACAAAAACCAAACCAAAAAAATTATTCTTTGAATAATCTTTAGATATTACAAATATCTAAAAGGCTTCCCTGGTAGCTTGGTAAAGAATCTGCCTGCAATGCAGGAGACCCTGGTTCCATTCCTGGGTTGCAAAGATCTGCTGGAGAAGGGATTGGTTACCCACTCCAATATTCTTGGGCTTCCCTTGTGGCTCAGCTGATAAAGGATCTACCTGCAATGCGGGAGACTTGAGTTCGATCCCTGGGTTGGGAAGATTCCCTGGAGAAGGGAAAGGCTATACACTCGAGTATTCTGGCCTAGAGAATTCCATGGACTGCATAGTCTGTGGGGTCGCAGAGTCAGACAAAACTGAGCAACTTTCACTTTCATTACAAATATATTACAGATGTATGTGTTCAGGAGCTGTACAGTGGTGGAAATCTGTGAATAAAATATTATATTTTTGAAAGTCTAACATATATACTATTATTTTATTTATTCCCAAAGTGGAGTACTTTGAGTTCAGGTCAGTCTCAGTATGGGTCTTTAAGGAATCTTCACCAAAGAGATTTTCCTTAAGTACATAATCACATGCAGAGTGGAATTAAATTGGTTAAAGGTTTAACATTCAAACCGTTTCAGGTCTCAAGACACTTGCTTATGAACTCGCATATGACTGATATGAGCCCAGTGAGAGCTTTCTCTAACTAAAATGCAGTATGTAATTAAGGATATTAATCCAACGTTCTAGAAGGAAATTCAATATAGACTTCAAAAACTGTGAGAATTTCTGAAAGTATTGTTGTTCAGTCACTCAACTATGTCCAACACTTTGTCACCCCATGGACTATAGCACATCAGATTTCCCTGTCCTTCACTATCTCCTGGAGTTTGTTCAAACTCATGTCCACATTTAGTGCAATTTCCTGCTTGTGCTTTTAAGCAACAACTTATAGGCTACCACAAGGAATTTATTAGTGATATTCAAAATATCAGAGAAAGTTATTATAATGTTACTCATACTCGATTCATAAGATCACTAAACAATACTTAGTCTAACATGCATTAAAGAAAAGGACTATGTCTGATCCCTTTGTACAAAGCAACATTTTTATTTCTTTAATGGCTTCTGGATGTTCCTAAAATATTAGTGGCTGATCCAGTTTCATGCATAGATTGAATCCAACCACTTTTAATGTTGCATCTCACACGCTAATAAAGTAATGCTCAAAATTCTCCAAGCCAGGCTTCAGCAATACGTGAACCATGAACTTTCAGATGTTCAAGCCGGTTTTCGAAAAGGTAGAGGAACCAGAGATGAAATGGCCAACATCTGCTGGATCATCGAAAAAGGAAGAGAATTCCAGAAAAACATCTATTTCTGCCTAATTGACTACACCAAAGCCTTTGACTGTGTGGATCACTATAAACTGTGGAAAATTCTTAAAAAGATGGGACCACCAGACCACCTGACCTGCCTCTTGAGAAACCTGTATGCAGGTCAGGAAGCAACAGTTAGAACTAGACATGGAACAACAGACTGGTTCCAAATAGGAAAAGGAAAACGTCAAGGCTGTATATAGTTACCCTGCTTATTTAACTTATATGCAGAGTACATCATGAGAAATGCTGGGCTGGATGAAGCACAAGCTAGAATCAAGATAGCTGGGAGAAATATCAATAACCTCAGATATGCAGATGACACCACCCTTATGGCAGAAAGTGGAGAAGAACTAAAGAGCGTCTTAATGAAAGTGAACGAGGTGAGTGAAAAAGTTGGCTTAAAGCTCAACATTCAGAAAAGTAAGATCATGTCATCTGGTCCCATCACTTCATGGCAAATAGATGGGGAAACAGTGGAAACAGTGGCTGACTTTATTTTTCTGGGCTCCAAAATCACTGCAGATGGTAATTGCAGCCATGAAATTAAAAGACACTTACTCCTTAGAAGGAAAGTTATGACCAACCTAGATAGCATATTAAAAAGCAGAGACATTACTTTGCCAACAAAGATCTATCTAGTCAAGGCTATGGTTTTTCCAGTAATCATATATGGATGTGAGAGTTGGATGGTGAAGAAAGCTGAGGGCCGAAGAATTGATGCTTTTGAACTGTGGTGTTGGAGAAGACTCTTAAGAGTCCCTTGAACTGCAAGGAGATCCAACCAGTCCATCCTAAAGAAGATCAGTCCTGGATGTTCATTGGAAGGACTGATGTTGAAGCTAAAACTCCAATACTTTGGCCACCTGATTCTAAGGGCTGGCTCATTTGAAAAGATCCTGATGCTGGGAAAGACTGAGGGCAGGAGGAGAAGGGAACGACAGAGGATGAGATCGTTGGATGGCATCACTGACTTAATGGACATGAGTTTGAGTGGACTCCAGGAGTTGGTGATGGACAGGGACGCCTGGCATGCTGCTCTTCATGGGGTGGCAAAGAGTCAGATGGGACTGAGCAACTGAACTGAACTGAATTTTATCAGAAAGATTGCTTTCGTCCAGAACCTTCTCTTTTTCATATGTGCATGTTTATAATTCTTCAAAAAATAAGATCAAAGGTGACATCAAAACATTCTGTTGTTAAAAAAAATTTTAATTCTCTAAAGTATTAGTTGCTCAGTTGTGTCTGACTCTTTGTCACCCCACAGACTGTAACCCACCAGGCTCCTCCATCTATGGGATTCTCCGGGCGAGAATACTGGAGTGGATTGCCATTCCTTTCTCCTGGGTAATTCTCTAAAAGCCAGAATTAATTATTTTAGCAATACTTAATATAGACTCTCCCTATAGAATGGTTTAAATATAAGATAAATGACTTTCCAGCTGATAAGATTTATAGAAATTCCTAATTCCCATAATAGTGAAAAATAACCCCCAAGTTTCAGTCATTTCAATAAATAAAAAATGTAAAAGGTAGGTATAAATGGAAGAAATATCTGCAATGATAGATGTAAAGTAGAGAGAAAATTAGGTCACTAAATGGAGACATGTATAATGAATTATTTGGTGTCATATGTAAAAGAGTGTTCAGTGTTTATTGAAAAATTATTTTTAAATGGAAAGTTCATATACAAAGCATTAGTTTTAATCTGTGAAATATAAGTGAGTCTGTCATAATTAACACATTTACATGAAGAAGAGATTACACATTCATTCTGTCTGTTCATGGTAATGTTAACAAATATCCTATGCACAGGCTCTAAATCACAATGAAAAAAAGTCATGGAGAGGTTATACTTATGAAATTAATGGTAATCTCTGAGAGTCAAGCACATTTCAAAATGTTGATAGTTGGACATAAGAAACTCATATCCTTGGTGAAAAAGGATTGTTATAATCTTAAAATGTATTTGTTATTGCCTCCATATAGGTTGGAACAACAAAGTATTGGTTGTGAGCTCAACTGGGTAAATGCTTTGAAATTTAGTATGCTGAAAACTTAATCAATATATACTTTGAAATACCCAAGAAAAACTCTTTTCCCTTAAAATTGTAAACTAACATAAACCCCAGGGCTTCCCTGATGGCTCAGCAAGTAAAGAATCTGTAATGCAGGAGATTGGGGTTTGATCCCTGGGTCAGGAAGATCCCTTGGAGGAGGAAATGGCAATGCATTCCAAGATACTTTCCTGAAATAAATCCCATGGACGGAGGAACCTGGAGTGCTACCGTCCAGTGGGTTGCAAACAGTTGGGCACAACCTAACCACTAAGCACAACATAAACCCCTCATCTACACCAACACCTTTTATAGAAGAAGAATTTATTTAACTTCCTAAGTAATTAATTTCACTTTATAGAGCCAATTTCACTTCATCAGTTTGGCTGCCAATTCACTGACATCAGGAAACTGGTGGACTTTTCATATATAAATCACCTAAGTATAAAACTATTTTTAATGTTTAACTTGGAATTATATAATTTCATCCTTTACCCAAGCGATGTTTAACTGAAGTAAATGGAAGGAAGTCTGCCTATGAGAAACAGTAAAATCTCCACTATGTTTTGCTATATGGCTTTTTCCTTCCTCTGGGTTGTAGAAGGGCAGGACTAGAAAAATCCCGTGTTTCCTGTTCATTTAACAAACGTATTCACCTACAAGATGACCCCTCCCCCCGCCCCCATTTGTGTTTCCCAAGCCTGCAGAGTTCACGCACACGCGCAGCAACACCCGAGGATGTGTCTTTTTGCGGATACAGTGCTCATGGTCACGAGGGAATGGATGTGAAATGCCGCGCTGATACCAGCCAAGTAATATAATGTGGAGCCGTTAGGAACATTATTCATAGTTGATGAACACATACCTTTCCTAGTGAAACACATACATTTCAGAAAGAAATGCATAGATCATTTACTGAAGCACATTTATTATAGCAAAATGTGTACCTCAACTAATGAAACACATAGATCATAGAGTAAAATGATTATCCTTATATTGAGCAGATTTAACCATTTATGAATGTTTTAGGGACAAACCAGCTTTGGTTAGCAGGCCAAAGCTGAATTTACAAGGAGCAAACTCAACTTTTTCCTGGATTAACCCTTTATGATTATAATTAACATTTTGTTATGTCACTTGCTATTCAAACAAAGGAGTTCGGTGCGTCTTTAGGGCTGCCGTTTCTTCTACAATTACTTATACACAATTAACAGAATGTTTATCTTTTAACATCCTTACTGGTGTGGCAACCAGCACTCAACATGAGTAACAGTGAGAAACTGAAATATGATGTTTAGGGAAGGCAGGGTGTGTTTGGGGTGCCAATTTATGACTTCCCTTCAGATAAAATTTAGCACTTGCATTTTGACACAATTGTATTCCAGGACCAGCAGCACATCTTGACACAATCTACCTTTATCTGCAATAACAAATGCCAAGAAAAGCCAGAAATAGGATGTGAGTCAGTGCCCCTGCCCCTCCAGGGTCAGCAATAAACTGTCAATTCCCACTGTATAAATTCAGTTCACTCTGGCTCTCTATGGCCCTGAGGAACAGAGTGGGTCAAACACTTTGTTTATGACTAAGGAATCCCTCAGTACACTGAGCTTTGACCATAACCCTAACTCACCAGAGCTGGGGATGGATGTGAAATTCCAGCCCTTTGCTTTAGTGAGAGCATAATTCACACGGATGAACGTTGTGCTGAGAAACTTTGCAAGATCAGTCCATTTGTATCATTGTCCTGTATTGTGTGTGAAAGTCAGTCATAGCCTGAGCTTCTCTTAAAGCCTTGCAGAACGGTCTCTACCAGCTCTCGACTTTCTTTTAAAAAGCAAAACTAAGTCAAAGAATTCTCTTTTCCTTCTTGCTTCTCTTTCATCCTGTGAATACATGTGTGAACAAAGGTACAGAGACGTAAAGGGGGAAAAACAAAGTCAAATGTGAAAAATGATTCCCAAAGGAAGGCATGCAAAGTCTTTCTGTATGGATAATATAAAACAATTTCTTTTGTTCTTCATTATTTAATTCAATGAATCAATCTAAATTTCAATTGCCTATCTATATTAAGAGCAAGCCGATCTTCATTTCATCTCTTCTTTCTCTTTAGGATCTTCTCCTTGAGACTCAAGATGTTCATTTTAGAATGAGACATTGTCCTTCTGCTATTTGTAGCTGACTTTGGAACCGCCATTCTTTCCAACTTTGACTTAAAACTTGGCTATAAATGTTCGTTATATTTGAAAGTTTATATTTTTGAGTGTACTTATAGCACATCATCATTCAATCTTACATTTATTGTTTGTTTATTCCCCTTTCTCAAACTGTACCATGTTGATTCCTTGGGTACAAGAGACGTAGGAAATAAGATTGAATTAAATGGAATATTCAACGTAATGCACAATGGGTTTTTCACTGAGTTACTCCACTTTTCCTTAAGTTATAGGAGCTCATTTCATTATTCAGTGAACTCTCTAGTGACCCTGGGGTTTCACTATATAATTTATGTTTCCTGATACAACTCAACAGTGTAATCCTATGATTTATGTGCTTCATTTATAATTTGATCACCTCAGTATAATGCATGTTTTTCTACATGATTTATGTACTTTATCCCATAATATATGTGTTTCCCTGTATGATATATGTATTCATCACCATGTATTACAGCGCTGGTGGCACATTCCTAGAAAAGGAGGTAGAATATCCCAGCCTGAGGGTAAGTCCTGAGGTTAATTGCAATCAATTCACCTTCCACACAATTACACTTTCATCTGCAGGAGCTTGTGAAGTGAGCACGCTGAACATGACAGCAGCAGGGAGGCAAGTGTGCCAGTTTATTTTTTCCCTAGATCCAAGAAAAAGCAAATTCCATCAGCATATTGGGGAATCAGAACCCCACACTTCAATTTTCACTGAAAGAGGATTTCAGGTGTTATTAATCACATTTCCATCTTTTTAATATAACCTGATTCAAGCTGAAGACTGGCAATAAATAAACTTTCATTTCAAAAAATCATTTAAAAATAATTATTATTTAAGAATTATATTGAAACCACTCATAGAAGGGTTGCAACAAAGCATTCTCTCAAAAAAAATTTCATTAAACTCACTTGCTCAACAAATATCATCAAGTCCTATTCAAGCATTTTCATTTTCTGAAGGCTTCTTCTCTTCTACATTGACTCATCCATCTATTTATTCAACAAATATGTATTGAGCATTTATTTTGTTCCAGACAAATATAAAACACATCAAAAGCTTTGTCTCCATAACATTTGCATTCTATGATGGAAGACAGACAATAAGCAAAATAAATGAGCAAAGTAAATATCAGAGGTGTCATGCAACAAAATACAGCCTGGATGGAAGAAGAATAAGAACACCTAGTTGGGGTGGGAATATTTTTTAAATTAGGTAAGGTATTCAATAAAAGCCTTATTGAAAATGAGACATTTGGACAAAAGCTGGAAGGAAGTGAGGAGATGGCTGTTTGTATATCTAAGGGAAGAGTATATGCAAAGAGAAGACCACAAGGTTAAAACGTACTTGGCATGATGTGGAAAGAATGAGGAATCTAGAATGACTATAAGACGGTGAGCAAGGGGAAAGTGAGGGAAGATGAGTTCAGGCAACTATTAGGTAATGAATAAATCATTCAGGACCTTCTAGACCATTGTAAGCATTCTGATTTTACTCCAAGCAAGACGGGGTTACTGGGAAGGGAAACAGGAATAAACAGGAACTGAATCTCCTTTGAAAGGATTATTCTGGGTGCCAAGCAGACATGTCCATAGGCAAGAAAAAACACATGAGATGTAGGGAGAGCATTTAGGGGCTATTGCAATAGTCCAGGCTACAGATGATAGTGAGCTTGTTTAGGATGGTAGCAGTGGTTAGTATTCTAGATAGTTTTTCAAGTTAAGCTGGTATTGTTTTCTGAGTGTTTCATAGAGTGTGAAAGATAGAAGGTAACTTATTTACAAGCAAATAAAGACGATTAAAGCAAATGTTTATGGCTATATTTGCTTTATAAATGAAGAATGTACTACATGGTTATTCACATGGAAAGTGATATTGATGATTAGAGAATTACTCATCAAATCATTTGGGTTCATCTCTTCTTGATACATATTCACATGAATCCAAGTCATTTTTATGTCTTTGTTCAAGGAATATCAAATGCATTAACTTCCAATCTGATATACTCTCCAAAAAGTTTAATTTTTAAAAATCTTGTAGTTATTTTTAATTCAAGAATGTAAGTAAAGAAAAATAAGATGGGTAAAAACAAAAGTGTCTCCAGTTATTATGAAAATTTTTCTAACAAACTGAAATTATTTGAAATTATTCTATCTATACTTTGTGAGTGATCTTATCAACACAGACCTCAAAGAGCAAAACATACAGCATAAATAAGATTATATTTATCCCACAATAATATATTTGACAGAGGAATAAGTCAAAAGCATATAAAGGTGTGTGTGTGTTTAGTTGCCTAGTTGTGTCTGATTTTTGCGACCCCATGATCGGTAGCCTACCAGGCTCCTCTGTCCTTGGGAATTCTCCAGGCAAGAATGCTGGAGTGGGTAGCCTATCCCTTCTCCAGGGGAACTTCCTGACCCAGAAATCGAACCGGGGTCTCCTGCATTGCAGGCAGATTCCTTAAAAACTGAGCTACCCCTTCTTATTACTTAAAGCAGAATAATGTTTACTTTAAAATTAAAAATATTTTTGATATATTTGCATACAGATACTTTTAAAACAGCAAGTTACATTTGTTTTGGGCCAAGACATAAACCAAAACTAATGATATATAATTTTTTATTTTCATTTGAGTCAAATTTATTTTCAAGCCAATTATAAATCCTACTAATATTGCTATTGCTTTCTAAATCCCAAATACAATATGAAAAATCCAGCATTTTATAAGTCAAAAAAGTTAATTCTACAAATGTTTCAAATTTGGGCTTCAAATATAAAGTTATTGTCAGAAAAGACCATAATCATCATTTTAGTATTATGAATACGTTTGAGAAAAAGAAAGGATGAGAAAAATCTTGGCCAATGATTCACTGAGCTATAAAATTAAACAGAACCTGTCTTGACTAAGACATTATTCAGAAACAACCTTTAAAAAACAAAGCTACTAACTACTGTTTTATTTTAGATAGGGGTTTTGGGGTGGGCAAATACACTCTGCTGTATTTAAAACGGATACTAACAAGGACCTACTGTATAAGACGAGGACTTTGCTCAGTGTTATGCAGCAGCTTGGATGGGAGGGGAGTTTGGGGGAGAATCGATACATGTACATGTATGGTTCAGGTCCTTTTCTGTCCACCTGAAACTATCACAACACTGTTAATTGGCTATACTCCAATATAAAATAAAAAGTTTAACTAAAATGTAAATTCAAATAAATAAATTTCCGCATATTTCTAACAGTAGGGAAATATTCTTAAAATTATTGAGACTGAATTTTGAAAGTAAAAAGTATTATTAATAAAATTCCAAAAGTATTTACCAATAATTAAATATTATCCAAACCCAGTTATAAACTGTCTAAAGGATGATTACCTTTAAAATAATTATTAAAGATACATTAATTAGTATGTTAAAAATGAATAAAGGACAACTGGCAAAATATATTAAAATACTTGTTAATATTATTTCTTTGTTTCCTTTCATTGCCCAATATAAAAGGTAGTTGTTGTTTTTAAGTCGATAAATCATGTCTGCCTCTTTTCCAACCCCATGGACCATAGCTTGCCAGTCTCCTTTGTCCATGGGATTTCCCAGACAAGAATACTGGAGTGGGATGCCATATCCTTCTCCGGGGTATCTGCCCAACCCAGGGATTGAACCTGAATCTCCTGAATTAACAGCAGATCCTTTTACTACTGAGCCATCTGGGAAGCCCAATACAAAAGGTGATTTAATATAATTTGAAAAGATAGTTTCATAACTTTGGTATTTATGTGTAGTGTAGTCGTGCTAGTCATTGAGTTGTGTCTGACTCTTTGTGACCCCATGGACTGTAGCCAAGCAGGGTCCTCTGTCTGTGGGACTCTCCAGGCAAGAATACTGGAGTGGGTTGCCATTCCTTTCTCCAGAGGATCTACCTGATCCAGGGATTGAACCTAGATCTCCTACATTGCAGGCAGATTCTTTACTATCTGAGCTACAGGGATCTCAGTTTGCTAGATTTGTGTGTATAATTTCTTGGATCCAGGCCCCCATTCTGCCTGTTCCATATGACCTAAGGTATATCATTAACCTCTCTTCTTTTTCACTTGTAAAATAACAAAAAACATAAGATTAGCCTATATGGACAAGGAGTGGTTTAATGGAAACTCCCTGCTCTCCATCACTGGGGAAGATAATTAGTAAATCTAAAAAGGGTTGGAGCATCCAAGTTTCCATTCAACAGATACAATTTGAGCACTCACTGTTCACTAATCACTGTGTTAATTTTTCAAGAGGTTCAAAAGTAAGATTTCCTCACTCATGAATAAGATTTGCTTACTAGGGGGTTTAATCATTCTAAGATGGTGTGTTAAGAGGTATGACAAATGAATGAACAGGGTAGTAGAAAGTATAAAATAAAGGCAACTGATCAGCCTGATTATGTGGGAGTGAAAAGACTTTCATGATACTTCCTGGAAATCATGGCACTTGAGCAAAGACATAAAGATGCTAAGGGTCAACTCAAAAGGAAGGGGAGTGGTGGGCATTCCAGTAAAGGAAATTCAAGAGAACAAAGGCCCAGAGGTAATTAAAATGATAGGATTTCAAATGCTTAAATAATGAATGGGCTTCCCAGGTGGTGCTAGAAGTAAAGAACCCACCTGCCAATGCAGGAGACATGAGAGACTCTTGATCCCTGGGTTGGGAAGATCCTCTGGAGGAGGGCATGACAACCCACTCTAGTATCCCTGCCTGGAAAATCCCACGGATAGAGGAACCAGGCGGGCTACAGTCCATAGCGTTGCAAAGAGCTGGACACAACTGAAGTGACTTAGCACGCATGTGAAGGGTGAACAGTTAGGAATTAACGTGGAAGGGTAGACAGATCAAATGCCAGAGGATTTTATCCTATAGGTCAGAACTCTCCCCAACTTGTGCTGAGATTCACTGGTGAGCTGTGACTGGATTACACCTGTGATCTTTTCAGCCTCCAGATGATGAGCGAAACCCAAGTTAGCCAGATCCCAGCACGTATCACCGCAGACCTTGAACTGCTGTGCCCATTTTCTCACAATATTCTTAATAAATGATCATTTCCATTAAGTCATGACTTGAAAAAGTCAGGGACTCTCTCCTAGGTAACAGTAGGCTTTAAACAGTTCCTGCTAAGCGCAATTTAGACCAGACCTGCCTGCTCAGAGAGGTAACTCTCCCCACTAACACAGAACAGAAGGCAAGGGCAGCAGAACACCGAGGCTGGTTGAGGAGTCAGTCTGTGCCCAGGACCACAGGGCTGGAAGGCCATACAGCCATCTCTGGGTAATGAAGGAAGCTGGCAGCCAGAATTCTATGGGGAACATTGGAAGGAAGGAAAGCTTCCACGGTAATGCCTTCAATAAAAACTGGGTGTTTAATGGGAACTGTAAACAAATGCATCTGCTAAGGGATAGAAATGTGGGGCCTGGAATAACAAAGAACATCCCAGAACAGATAAGCATGGTACACTCAGGAGAAGCCCACATATAATTAGAGAGCTCAATAAAAAGTAAAATTCAGAGGAGCCAGGATGAAAACCCACCTCTCTGATCTCTCAAAGAGTTTCTCCAGTTCTCTGGAGGTGAGATACCAAGCACACATTTTACTGTATTTAATTAATGCTAGTTAACAAACATTTTTATAGTATTTACAAGGTTCCAAGAACTGTTCTGCTTTTTATAAATTTATTTATACCTCATAACAACCTAGTGAGGTGGGATCAATGGAGTCTCTAGTTATCCTGATTTTACATATGAAGAAACTGGCTTCTAGAGGTTAATAAAAGTTCCAAGATCACACTGCGATAAAGTGTTAAGAGTTAAGATTCTACTCCCCATTTGTTTGGCTTCAGGGTTCTGTGACCTTAACAACTGTGCTATCCTGTCTCATAGAACTCCACTGGACACAACTTGTGGCTATAATAGAAGATACCATAACATAACCTTATGACGTAACGTTATAAATAGTATGTAATTTGACATATATATGTTGAAGAGAACAAAGTCTGGAGAGCTTTCATTTCCTGGTGTCGACGCCCTCTTTAGCTCCTCAAAATCCATTTCTACACAGTGATTGAGAAAGCTTCCTCAAGTAATAATAATAAAAATAATACAAATCATGCATTACCCTAAATGAAATCCTTTAGAGGTTTCCCATGGCTCTTAAGATAAAATGCAGTTACTCCCATGGTTTACAAGATAGTATATACCAAGCTAGAACTTCCAGGGTCCCAGCACTCGGCCTTTACAACTCAGAAGATTCCAGTTCACCAGACTCTTTGGTGACTGGCTCCTCCGTTTAGATTATGGCTCTAAGGTCTTTGCTCAGAGAACTCTTCCTTTGCTCAGAGAACTCACCCTAAGATAAATCCTTCCAAACCTTTTGTGATGTCATCTTGTTTGACTGTCTTCAAACTCATTCTCTGACACAATCTTTTTAAAAAATGTGTTCACTTTTCTAATTATTTATCTCCTATGGAGATAAATATTTCTCCTGTAGAATATTCATACAATAAAGGCAGACACTTTTCATGCTGTTCATTTAGATTTGAGGCATGCCAATACCTAAAGCAGTATGACATTATCTGGACCATCAGTGCTCCATACTTTTTGAACAAATAAATGAATGCATTATCCAAGAGGAAAGATTAGCTACAAGCTTCCATTCAATCAATGATAAAACTCTGTTTACCTTCTGAGGAAAAGTTAATTTAATGGCTAGCATAAAATGGATGATTCATGATATTTTCTAATCTTTAGAGAATTAATATAACATAATGCACAAAACTTTGAAGTCAAATGGAACTGCTTTCAACCTGATATCTTTAATTATGAACTTTACAAACTTGGGTAAATTATCTAATCTAGTTATGCCACAGTTTCCTCAAATTTAAAATTAGAATAGTTTATAGTACTACCACATAGTACCATGTGTAGACTAAATATAATCACATATGTAAAACTCTTACCATAGAACCTGGTACTCAATCTATGTTAACTAACTATTAGTATTATCATCATAAAGAAACAAAAGTCAAAACCTCTCTTTTTACATTAAATCAATGGTTAATAAATTCATAGCCAGCACTGATAATTTCAAAATAAAGAGAAATATATGTTGGTCATTTACTTATTTGCCTTAAACTTTTTAATCTAATATTTTGTTTAAGATAACAGGAACTGCTACATTGTCATTTATTTTGGGCTTGATTTCAGTTAACTGGATAAAGTGTTTTGCCATGTTTGATACCTTCTCTGAAAATTTGGGAATAAAAATAATTGCTCAACTTCAAATACTGAGAATTAGAATTCCCAGGTGGCACTAGTGGTAGAGAACCACCTGCCAATGCAGGAGACTTAAGAGACTTGGGTTTGATCCCTGGGTCGGGAAGATCCCCTGGAGGAGGGCATGGCAATCACTCCAGTGTTCTTGTCTAGAGAATCCATGGACTGAGAAGCCTGGAGTGCTACAGTCCATGGAGTGCTACAGTTCAACATGCAAAAGTTGGACATGACTGAAGTGTCTTAGCACACACAGCACAGGTTATAATTTGGGAAACAATGTTAGAATGAGGAGAAAAATGAATTTAATTTTTTATATTCAATTTAATTATATCTCTAAGATTAAATACATAAAAATTAGTAAACATTTTATTTTGGCCAAAACCATGAAATCCATCCTGTTAAAATATTCAGCATGTTTTTGTTTAACATATTTAACACATAGCAACATGCAATTATAAAAATTCAAAAGGCGTATACAAAACATAATAGTAATGTCATTCTAATTTCAGTCGAATGGCAACTGTATATGTAGCATGGTTTTGGTGAAACTGCAGTTATGTCAATGGGGTACAAACTTAGTTTCCCCATCTAAGTCCAATATTTTAGCTGTTCTGATAATAAGATACATAAATAGTCATCCTTCAGAAAGCTGAGAAATTATGTTTCTGTTGGTCAGAAGCCAGTAGCCTTGGTGATCATTTCTACTGTGTGTTACCAAATGCTTGTATTCTTCCCCAATCCCATAAATCCCTCATTGAATAGGTGTCCAATTATATTAATAAGAATAGAATTTTGTCTGAAAATTTTCACTACTCTCTCTTTCAGTGAAAGTGAATGTCACTCAGTTGTGTCTGACTATTTGCGACCCCATGGACTATACAGTCCATGGAATTCTCCAGGCCAGAATACTGGAGTGGGTAGCCTTTCCCTTCTCCAGGGGAACTTCCCAACTCAGGGATTGAACCCAGGTTTGATGCAAATCCACATTTCAGGGGGATTCTATACCAGCTGAGCCACAAGGGAAGCCCAAGAATACTGGAGTGGATAGCCTGTCCCTTCTCCAAGGCATATTCCCCATGCAGGAAGTCAAACCCTGGTCTCCCACATTGCAGGCAGATTCTTTACCGGCTGAGCCACAGCTAGGACTCAATTGCCACCCATCTTCCCTCTACCCTCACTCCAGAAAAAAATTCAAACAGTTCTTAGCTCATTTCCCCAAACTAGAAGATTGCAAGAAGAAAATCTCAGAGTGTTGCACTTCAAATACATACTGGTTGACTGTCAGATTTGCCAGATCTTTTTAAAATAAATAAATGCTAGAAACTATTCACTTTTTCAGGAGAGGCAAGAACAATGAATGTGAATCTTGTGAGACCATACTTAGGAAACTCATCAAAACAAAATATCCAGGTCAGATACCAAAGACCCTAATTTCACTAGAATCCCAAAGGGTAGTCTAGTTAGTCTGGTGGCTTTCTCTGTGAGAATGCATACTATCTGTATTTCTATAATTATTTCCAAGTAGAAAATTTTTAGAGTAATTTGAGATTTCAAAACTGAAATGGCTAGAGTGAACTTCACATTCCCTCCCGCCTCCGGGGTTATTAATCTACCTTAGGAAATCTTGATATCAAGAGTGAGTAGACTAGCCCTGTGTCTGTAGCACAAAATTCCAATGGTCCCTCTAGGAGGCACCATAGCTAATGAACACAAGGGGTCACCAGCTATTTTCAACACTTTATACCTGAGGGACCTTATCTTCACTTGGTTGCCTGGCTGCGGGAGGCTTCTTCATAAGATGAATTGCGCTTCATGGGCAGTCTTCCCACATGGTCATCTTTCTAAGTTAAAAATCCCCAAACAGAAAATGTTCTTGAAAAGAGCCTATTTTTGTTTTTTCCTAGAAAAGAAGCAAACTGGAAAAAAAAAAAAAAAAAACTGAAGCAAATTAGTCTGGAAGATTACAGTTATCAAACCAGCTATGAAGAATCCCAATTATAAAACCCGCTTTCCGGCGCCTTCTGGACTTTCCTTACTGGAGGCTCTGCGGAGCTTAATAACGCTATAAAAGCATCTAGATTTTCTTTCATTGATCAGCTGGCCCTCTTTGCCTTTCCAGTTTTCCTCTGATTAGAAGTGAATGTGAAAAAGAAGGTTTGTGGAGGCAGCCCGGGAAGGGAAAAAAATATTTAAAAGGCCCAAGCAAACAAACTGTTAAACTGTAAGCAACGATATACAACACTGCTCTCTTTACATGAGGCTTGGGAGGAATTTTACTGAACTGTCTGTGAAAGAGCTATGTAAAGCTAGGGGATTGAGGGAGTTGAAGTGAGAACGCACAAAATTGTAAGGCTTCCCAGAGTGGTCGAGTTCGGCTCGTCCCCCAAGGCGCCTCCCCTCCCCCTCCCTGTCTTCCTCTAATGAGAACGCATTAAGCCTTTCTCAATGCCCTCATGTGCTCTTACATGGCAGAATCCTTGCATTGCAATGCACAATGCAGTCCAAGGATTTCCAACATTATAAAGAGAGAGAAAATGCTTTCTAGACAGCTCATCCAACCCTTCCCCAGCGCTCAGCAGGGATTTAAGTGTGTCTACTTCGACTGAAAGTAAATGCATATTTTTGCCCCCAACTAAAAGGGACTTTTTCCCCTGTTTCCTGCTCACAAAGGCATCTGTATATTCTCTCTGCATCTTACTCTTACACTGTGGACATTGTCAGAATTTGGAATTGTAGACCACACACACATAGTTTATGCTCTCGGTTTATAATACCTTGGCATTTCATTTCCTCACACACATTGCCCATTATTTTTAAGCTCTTCGTGGAGATAAAGGAAATACGTAACCCAGCTAGGAAGGCTGGGAGCCCAAATTAATTTCAGGAATAATTCCACCACTTAATTTCTAGTTTATTTTTACACTTCCTTAACTATGTAAAAAAAAAAAACATCCAAAAAGATTCCACCACCCAGCTTCTTTTGACTGAGGCGCAGATTTCATATAAATAATTAAAATTAAGGTGATGTTTCTTCAGGATTTCCAAGATTATATAGCATATTCAGTGAATAAAAACCCTGAATTTTCTTCCCATGGGAAAATGCTTTGCAAACCCCTGCATTCTGCTGTCATTAAGCCCAAGGATAACTTCTGAGTTACCAAGCAGGCACTATGAACCATGGCCAGTAGGGTGAAGCCTCTGGTCTGACTAGGGGGTTAGATGCTGATAGGAAACCACACCAGGTTTCCAACACCTGCTATTGTGGTTGGCCCCTTCCCTGCTGGGAGTTTCATCAGCATGTATAATAAAAAAAAAATGCAACATCATAATGGCCTTAAAATAGGAGGATGTGTTACTTATCTGGCAGAGGGGAGGGTACATAGCGGTTTGTAATTTCAGATCTCTTAGGTGCTTCTTCTGTTGTTACTAGCCATTTAATAGGTAACATCCCCCATTCATCTACTAAAACAAGCTCACAGGTGCAAGTGGAAGAAATGTAACATTCAATTTTTAAACTTTCATCAGGACAGATAGCTAGCAGTATTAGTGCCAGATGGGATTATATGACAGAGAGCTCTGGAGTGTGGGCTCAGGGTGAAAAATGGAATGTAAATTGGGAACTGACACCTGGGCAGTGGAACTCCAGTCAGATTCAGGAGATCAGCTATCAATACTTGTACTAACCCTGCCCGGTACTAACAGGAGCTTGTTTCTGAAAGGGACAATATGCCCCTCCCCCTTCAAGCAAAAATGAACAGCTTCATCAGTCTCAGACTGTCTACCTAACACAGATCCACAGTCAGTTCAGAAAGAAGCAGTCAAGAAGGATGTCGGGCACCTTAAAGACAGAACTGCTGGATGAATGACTTGCTATCTGTTGTTTTGTTGTCTTTTTGCTTTTTGCCAATTATTTTTTGGTCTGTGTCCCCCAGGTATAATTTCTGTCTCATATAATTTATTCAAGTCATCTAATATATTTTGACTGGCATCTAGGTACAAGGAAGTTAAGAAATGTGCTGACAACTGGGAAAGATGGGTGATATTATATTCAAGGTCTCCTTGCCATATGTTGCACAAGGATTTTACCTCGTGCTGTGATAAAGGAGCTTGTTTCCACAAGGTTCTCTAGCATTCTTGATAGATTGCACCCAGTCCTGAGCGTGTCCTTGCTGATTCCAGGCTTATCCCAGGCTCCTTCAGGTTCAAGATTGCCCACTCCTCCTTTTCTAACCAGAAGGCATTTCCCTCAGCTAAAGAGCATCCACAGACCCTGACAGTCATTTATTATAGAAGTCAGTACAACATACAAAAACGTCCCAAATAAGGGAGGGTTCAGCTGGTAAAGAATCTGCCTGCATTGTGTGAGACCTGGGTTCAGTCCCTAGGTTGGGAAGATCCTCTGTAGAAGGGAAAGGGGGTAGTCCATGGGGTCACAAAGAGTCAGACACAGCTGAGCAACTTTCACTCACTTCCACTACAGAAGAGGGAGACTAGACATGATCCAGTCTTGGGTCAAAGTCTACCTTGGGCTTTTCTCAAATGGATCACCATGTGCCTGCAAACATGACTGATTATATAAAATATTCTGTTTTGTTATGCTGCAGTTTACCAAGTACATACACATTGTCCTTTCCTAATGGAAGGAACTCCTAACTTCTGCAGAGTTCCATCCGTCTTGTTTCGTCAACTAGCTTAGGTGATCCAGTTCCCTCTGATTTTCTGCATCTGCTTCCTTTAATCTGAGTGTTTTGGTACCATCTCTTCAGATCAGAATAATCTGACTGAGAGGCTCTCAGATTATTCAGCATCCGCTAATTCTTAATCCTGTCATTTCTCTAGTTGCTGAGAACTCTGAGTCTGTTCTAACTTTTAGGACCCTTACAATTCCACAAAAAAAGCCAAATAGAAAGTTGAAAGTTTTTGACTACCTCATTGTGTGATTTAAATATGTATTTTAGGCAGCACCTTGGCCAAGCATTTCTGACAAGGGCATTCACCCTAAGTATATGTTCATTTTAAAAATTTTGCTTGAGATTTTTATTTCCCTGTTTCTTCTTTTCCAAACTTACTGGCTCTCTTTTATTGGTCTGTGCTCAGCTTGAACATATTAGAAAATAAAAGTTCACATAATATCTTCGAGACAGTCCTGGAAAACAAATCTGAATGCCTAACATATTTTAGTTAGATGATTGGACAGGCAAAATTCCAGGTATTAATTGGATACTTTAATTATTCCTTATTGGTAAAATAAATCTTAATAGTATAAATATATTTGTTATAAATAAATTAAAATAAAACTCAAATTTACCTTTTCCTTATAATTATTGTTATATTTTCAGATATATCTTATTTGCTTATCCCTACACTATTTTCCTTTTCCCCAGCCTTTTACGTTTGTATTGCCAGAGAAAATAAGTGGGATTCAAAAGATGTACTCATTGTTTCTGATTATTGGTAATCATGGGAACTTTTCATAGAACACCTAAAATTTAAATGCAGTCTAGAGGAAGACAATAAGCCTTTGTGTCTGTTGAGGGAAACCTCCTATTTCCCTTTGTTGTCTGAATGTATTTCACCCTTCTGTCAAAGTGTGTCCACTTTAACCTTTCCCTTCTCACTGCTGGCATCTCTCCAGTCTCCAAAATGCCTGTTTGACTCTCCTCTGACACCTTTATCTGATACAGTCACAACACTTCTTTGCATAATGAGCAGGCATACCCTACTCATCAGAAAGGTAATTAAAAAAATGTTTAGATTTTTGTTTTCACAGATGTAACAGTATAAAGGCAACTTTTGCTCAATGAGCCCTAGCTTCAGAGGCAGGGGGGAGGGGAGGAAAGGTTCTTTTAGTAAGAGCAGGTCTTAGGCGTCAATCTTTAAACTGGAGATACGGATTTGTGATTTTTCCCTCCCCCATGGAAAGAAATCTTTAAATAAAGATGTCTTCATCTGAATTGACCACCGTTTATAAAAGCAAATCTGGTCGGTCTCTGCTGCTTGTGCTAGGGAACATTCCTCCCCATTACAACGGCATTTGCACATTTATAGGAGGAATAAAGAAAAAGATGCATGATACACGTGAAGGAGCCTTCTCTCTGCCATCCAGAGAAAGAAGAACTAAAAGGATTATAAAAGTTCAGATTAAAATGATATAAAATCTAGCATTTGGCTCCAACACCAGTGCCTTGGTCCTCTGAAGCTAATCTGTATGCACTCTGTGACCTCCTCGCAGCGAACCCTGCTAAATATATTATTCCCACGGGGGCTTTCACTGCTGCTTGGTGTCAGAAATCAATATGTATGAGGCGCGTGGATGGGAATTTCTAATAGATCTGCCTGGCCCTGTGCTGCTTTTCAATATCTGCCTTGGACTATTAGTGCCGGCTCGGTGCCTGTGAAATAACCGAGATAATCTTTTAAGGTGCACTGTTAAGGTGGAACCTAAATGTTGCTGTTTCAATTAAAACAAAAATTATATTCATAAATCAGTCAGGTCCATGTAACCTTGTATAGTCACTCCAGACGGCTGATTAGAAACGAGATGGAATTTAAAGCTTTAAGGAGTGAAATGTTATTTTTACCTTTTACTTAGAGTCAGAGGAAGGTATTGCATTCATGATGTGTTATTTTGGGGGAGGAGACCCAATTAGAAATTAAATTGGCAACCTCAGAGTTCTATAACCAAATAGTGTTTATTTGATTTGATTCCTATATGTAAAGGAGGAGAAAAGACTCATAATATATGGAAAGCAAAGTCATTTTCCCCTAGTAGATGACAACACCTTTGTAGATGGTCTTTTTTCATATAATTTATTTGCACTAAAATTATTGCATGAGTGATTTCCTTTTTTCTTTTCTTTGCTTGATAACTCCATAAATTAATTTTATCACCATCATGCAATTATATCATGTCGTGATTTGTTCTTATATCTGTAGAGATATTTAGAGATAAATGTGGGCAGGAAAGTGGTTCATTAAATTTCTGTGTTGCTCACCCTCATTGATGAATATGTCGCTTCTTGGGCAGCCCAGTGCAAAGAGGCTTAGGTTAGAGATGCATGCAGGGGACAAGGAGCCTGCCTCCTGACTCTGGGTTGTTTCCTCTTTGTTTTCAGGTTAGTGCTCAGAGGCTCAGGGCACAGAGGTGCAGGGCCCAGAAACAACTAAGGTTCTCCATCATTACCAGTGGTGAGATTGTCATGATTAATATGAATGAGGAAGAGGGAGGTGGCCAGTCAGCCATACATACATTCATCTGGCTTTTCACACCGCCAGAATGGGGTCAGATCCCTGAGAGGAGTGACATCAAGAGAGAGCTCACCTGAGACCATCATTTGTGGCCACCTTCACCTCTGTTGCCTTGGGAGCCTGTCAACCTATCAAAGGTTGAGGAACTGGCATATAACTCCAGTTTTTCTTTTTCTTTCTTCCTTTCTGCTTTTCCTGCACACTTCACTTAGAACAGCACGATCCACCTGACAACCCTCTGAAACCACTCTATTTCTGCTTATCGGGCCTACCCTTGATGAGGTGTGAGGCTGTAGCATAAGATCAGGGAGATGGGGCTGGATGCTCGAAGATAAAAAGGAAGCATATGGCTGGTAACCTTCAGGTCATTAGGGATCTGCCTTCAAAAATACCCCAGGCTTCTTAGGATTTATTTAGAATGATATTGACTCAATTGTTTGGGGATAAAACAAAAGAGAGAGAGAGAGAGATGTACTCTTTTAAGGAAATACTCTTTTTTCTACTTATTTACTGAATTTTAAAATAATTTTAGCAGGAATTAAACTTCTTACACTCTTCAGCACAAGTTTCCTAGATAACAGCAGAAAACTCCCTTTTGAGGCACTTTCTCTTACATGCTTATTTTGATTTAGAGATGCTAACCCACAGGGATGTTTTTAAGTGATCTGTAACTGCACTTCAGAAAATATTACAAGGAAAAAAAAAATTCAAAGCGCAAGACACAAAACTGCTTTCTGAGTTCTTTGTTGAGGAAATGGAATTCCATGTACTAACTATTTAAAGTTACTACCAAGAACCCATAAATAAAATGTAAATGTTTATGAAATGTTGCCCCACTAGAGTAATTTCTTTTTTTCTCGACCCTCCAGTGTGGAGAAAACAAGCCAGCTAGCTCAATTTTCAACTGGGTATATAACACAAACAGTTATGATCTAATAGGAGAAATCCCCAGCAGTCTAATCTGTCTACAAGTTTCTCCCTCTCCAAATCCCTCCCTCTCTCAACCCTTCAATTAGAGATTTGCAAAAACAAACATTATCTGTGTTTTCTGCATCTCTCAGGGAGGTGTAATGTTGTGAAGTGGTGGCTATAATCTTCTAGCAATAGTAAGGGGAATTATGATGGAGTTTTATTAATGAGGACTTTTAACAAAAATTTTTCCCCAAAAAGATAGGGAGGAGAAAAGCAACACCTAGGCAGTAGTGTTAAGCCCTGTGCTTCTAAATGGGCTGAATAAAAGTAACTGTTTTTAAAAAAATTGACTAAAAGTCAAGGATAATTTTGAAGGTGACCTATTATCAATACATTGGCTTCTAAGCCTAAACCAAGTAAAACACATAGGCATATAAACAATAACAATAACAAAATGTGTAGTAAAAATGAGCATAGACATATGAATGTCTATGACAAAAAGAAAAAGTGGTAATATTTTTGTTTGTTATTCTTACATCCATAGTTGGAAAAAATATGCTGTGATAAATTCTCATCATCTTTTTGGCATTTCTTTTTTGATAGTATCAGTATAATTGTATCTAACATGAAATACTTAAAGAATTACACTCCATAGCATCCTTATCTTCATTATCAACTGCTTCTAAAATGGCTAAAACAGTATGAGAAATAACTACTGGAATTTCTCATCAATTTGTCTATCTAGCCAAGAAAACTGAGAATGCTCCCTTTGTTAATAGATTCTCCAACATAGTAGTTAAAATAATCAAATCTTTATTTTACAATCAACATCACTGATATAAATTTCATTCAACCATTTCTGCTGCTACCTGGGATTAGAGATAATTCAAAACCGAGCATCAAACCATTATGTAGGAAGAGTCTGAGCTTGCACCATAGAAGGGCAGCTTCATATCTTGACATTTTGTGCAAATCTAAAAGAAAAAGGCTTTGTTCCACAAGTTCTGTGCCCTTTCTTCCAAGAGATATCAATATCCTACACAGAGATTTAAAATGCAGTGTTATTTATTTCTGTTTGAGTTAGTCGTCTTCTTTGCTCTTCATTTCTTTCTCCCCATCTCAATACTTTGGCCCATAAGAATATAGTGTTTGACTAAATAAATCACAAATATGAGGAAGAAGGAAAGGATAGAAGAAAGGGAAGTATATGGCAAGTGAGTTGCCTCTCATAGAGAGAGAGAGAGGTGTTGAACCCACCACCTTCCTTCTTACTTCCATGCATGCAACTAGAGAGCATTTACTAGTGTCTTTACATCTCAGCCAGTGTGTGATAGGCTCTACAAACAAAAGGACTCTATGATTCAATGCCCACATAGTGCTTATATTCTAATATAGGAGAATAACCTGCAGACAATATTTAGAATATTACATAGGAAGTTCGGTGTATTCTCTAGTTCTGTAAAGTCTGGTTTTCAGTCTTTTCACTCACCACTAGCTCTAATACACCATCTTGCTCTGACACATCTATCAGTCAATGTCTAATCAGAAACAAAAAACAAAAAAAACATTCCATTCAAGGTATTTCCAGGAGAGGGGAATTTAATGTCAAGAACTCCTTACCAGGGAGTTGGAAAGAGCTATTGGAACTAAAAGAAGAAAGTTGGGGCTGGTGATTCACTACAGAGAAGAGCATTACCCAGAGACCCGGCTGAAGCCAGGAGCCCAGGCACTACCATTCTGGGACTGTTGGAACTACATCACATTCGAAGGAGACCCAGGAGCATAAGCTTGTGCTAATCCCTCTGGAGGTGTTGCTGCTTCTGCTCTTAGAAAAGCATTACCTTAGCAGAAACTTGTCTTCCCTGCCACTGGCTACTGTGGGAAGCATCTCCTGCAGCTGGGACTGGGACTAGCTTCTCTTTTCCTTTTGTCTTCCAAACTCCCACTAATGCCTGCCATTGGCAGAACCAAAGGAAAAGCCAGCTGACTAGGGAGTCTCGAAAAGTAGTTGGTATACAAAGGAGAACAAAAGGGTGGAAACAGAGCTGAAAGACAAAAGGTACCCAAGTAGCTTTTCAAACAGCACATGCTGAATGAACAAAGGAGGTACATAAAATGTACAAACGTTGTAGGTAGAGAAAGGATTGGCAACCCAGCCTAGAATCGTGCTTAACTATGGCAATTTCCGAATGTTCTGGGCAGCAAAACCAATATTTTCCCCAATGAAATTGGAAGTAGAAGCACTGTACACAGTGAATGACCAAAGCAGGCATGTAAATGTAAGTTCACATATATTATTATGCAAGTGACAAGTTACTAAAATGTTTCTGAGAATAAATAAAGCTGCTTTGGTAAATGAAAGCTTTTCATATTAGGGATTCTGGATGATAGTTGCAAGTCAGGATCGGTAAAATTCCAACTGAATCTGAAGCGATTTCCTGAAATACTTATGCAGAAGCCTAGATTGTCAAGGAATATTTTAAAATTTCTGTTCTAATCAAACAATACATTTGATAGATATTCCCAAAATTATAAGGGCCCATAACAATAATAGTATTTAACTACAGTAAACCTTATTTCAGTAAAATTCATCATTACATATATATATATATATATATATATATACACATATACAAAGTGACATTTAGTTTATCAAAACTTAATGACTGCATGCAATAAAAGCTTTGAAATACCAAGCCTCATAATAGGCAGTCAAAAACTTCTATTTATCTACAACATTTAGGTACTTCATCTTCCCTTATAAGATTTGATAAGATAGAGTTCAGCTTTGCCTACTTCACTACTCTGCTAAAATATTAAATAATTTCAACATGTCTCCACAGCACACAAGATAATAAATGACCAGTTAGTGTGCAATTCAAGAACTTCTACTGTCTGAAATATAACTATTATTACAATCTTATTTTTACATTTTATTTACAAGAGTCCTCTGTTCCAATTCACTGGTCCCTGGACATTGTTAACATTTGTCTGTGTTTTCACCTTTCATCAAGTCATTCTTTTGATCAAATTGTTCTCATCATTCTACTACCCCAGAACACCCCCAATTCTCCGTGCCTAAATGTACTGCAGTGGCCTTCACTGCAATTTGTCACCCAGGGTGAATGTGTATATGTTTTTAAAGATGTTCAAGTGAATTTAAGAACACCCTTTATCAAAATTCAAATACAAGCCAACTTAAAAAAAATACACAAGACATACAAGAGATGACAAACCAATGAGGCCATGAAGACAAATATGGCATATATTTCCCTCACAAGAGACTATTAGATAGCTTAGCACTCAGTATTTGAATAAAATTTTAAAAGATTATTAACATCCAGACATCTGAAATTTGTAACTTGTAAATTTCTGTACATAAATAAGACTGAACCTCTCTCTCGCTCACCATGGACAGACATCAAAAACTAACCGAGGTACATTTTTTTTTCGGAACTCAGGATTACTTTCATAATCCTTCTAAACACAGTGCTCTGAGCTGCCAGTTTTCATCATCAGAATGGGATAGGAGATAGTTACTTGGTATCTATTATAGACACTAAATTGGTCTTTAGAATATGGTAATTAGTGTTTTCATTTAACATTTAGTGTTAATTTACCATTTTGCCCACCAAGTGGACTATAATTCCTGTTGAAGACAGGGACAAAATATATCACCCCAGCCTATGCAGGACTCTACACGAGCTAGGTGATAAATAAATATTTGTTTAAAAAGATGAAATTTCTATAATGTAAAAGAATCTTAAAAAGAATATATACATATACATGTATATATGACTGAATCACTTTGCTGTATACCTGAAACATTGTAAATCAACAATACTTCAATAAAAATGAATCAAATCAAATTAAATTTTAGAAAAATATTAAAAACAATACAATGGTGTAATCCATGCAGAAGCAGAAAGCTGTAGTTCCAGGGTATTCTGTTTCTTTGCTACAACATAACCACATCAGTGCCTGAGCTCAGGAGAGGCTAAAACGTTATGGTAAACTTGTTCCCCTTACTGAATATTTGGCTTCTATAGATCCTGCTTGATGAAATTCCTGACACAAATCTCCTGAGGATTGCAGCCAAATACAACCCCATTCAAAATGCTGGTAAATTCTGCTCTGCCCCTCCTTTTCCACCTCTGAGTTATTCTGCAATCTGAAATTGTTTTCCATGTGTCTAAAAGGTAACAGAGAAAAACTGTTGCAGAATTCTTTTTGTGTGAAAGTCACACACACACATTGTCCAGTCTTGCAAATGATGATGATGTGATCAGCTCTCCTTTAAAATGTCATATAAAAATAAGCCTTCATCAAATGAAGCTGTAACTAAATATTAATATGATCAGTGGGGAAGAGTGATATGAACGTTTACTGCCTTATATTCCCAAAAGTCAATGTAGGATTGAGTGTGAGCAATACAAACCCAGTTATATCCAAACAAAACACTCACTTAGTTTTGCAGTTAGGATTTCCCTATTTTTCCAGGAGCCACAAGACAATGGCAGCTGCTCTATGGTTGAAGAACTCTCTTCACATGTGGACTGAAAATGTCACAACTCTCTTAAAAAAAAAAAAATTCCCTCCTAACATCTTTCCAGTCTGCCTCTAAATAATACATGGAGAAAAGGGGTTGACTTACAAAATGTGGAACAGCCTGTTTCTCTTATGTCCTTTCCTTCACAAAAATGAGTTTGATAGCAGTTAAAGTGTCAAGACGAATCCAGCCAGAATTCCTCCAGCAAAATCTCATTCATCACAGTGGGGTACTTTATCATGTCTCCTTGTAGCTAGATCATCCTTTTCTCATTTTGGTTCAGAGAGCTTTATGCATACTACCTCATTAACTTCACGAAGGGCAGTGTGAGGTAGTTGAAGGCAGGAAACCCATACAAGACCTGGGAACAGGTTGTCAACTGTCAAGTAATACACCCAAAACACAAGTACCATTCATACAACCGAGTTCATAAACAGAGAACTGTGTTTCTTTTTCTTTGTTAGTGAGTCCATAGTCTTTATAACAATGTGTTGTGGACAGTTCAAATTAAAAGAAAGTGGATTACTTATCTAGGAATGATGTCAATATATGGGCCACCCTTCTGAATAATTTATTCCAGCAAAAATAATTTGAATTAACTCGTTGCTCTGGATTTATTGTTTGTTGCTCAGTTACGTCCTAGTCTTTTGCAACCCCATGGACTATAGCCCTCCAGGCTCCTCTGTCCATGGGATTCTCCAGGCAAGATTACTGCAGTGGGTTGCCATTTCCTTCAGGGCATCTTCCTGACCCAGGGATCAAACCTGCAACTCTTGCATTGGCAATTGGATTCTTTATCACCAAGCCTTTGTGTCAAATAAATTGAGAGCAGTAGCAACAGATAAATGTTAGCCAAACTGGCTGTTTGCCAACATTAATTTGCCAGATAACTGTTCAGTCCCTGGGATGATTTCTGTTGGATAAACCTAACCTGTTTAGATATATTTCCATTTATAATTAATTCTTATACCTCATTCATTAAGCCTCTTTGTTCCATTATTGAAATCAATATTAGGAAATAACTTTCTGTCAATTCAGAAATACTGTATACATATACTACAGTGTTATTTTTCTAGTGGGTTGTATACAAAAATATGGAAAGCATTAGAAACATATTTTAAGGAAGAATCACAAACAAACCTCTAAAAAGATATAGATGATTCTGAGCTTACTTTCTCAGGTTAGGAACCATATTATTAGAATATTGGCTTTGACACAACTATAAAATGGAGGTAGCGGGCTTTAACCAAATTCTTGCAGCGTGTGTATTACCATCCCTTGCAGCATGTGTAAAACCTTTCCTAGATACTCTCTTGTATGCCTTTTTCTTTCTATTCTACTGAAATTTTGATTCAAAATAGCCAATCAGATCTGAGTCAGTGAATACCACCATCTGGATTAACAATGAAAGTGGATCAATTGAGTTCTACAATAAAGACAACACAGGAATTAGAAATTGAGGGAGGTAATACACCACAGTCATCCAAGAGTCTCATTCTTTCTGAGGTTATCGTCTCTGTCTCCTCCCCTCAGCCTACCTCTATTTGTCCCTTGTCTCAACACATGTCATCACCACTATCTAGCCAGCTGTCCCAAGCGAGAAACTAATGCCTCCTCTCTCTTTCTCATGGTCCCTCACATACCTAGAAAAGCTCTGTTTTTGTAACACCTCTTCTATAATGAACATAATTGCCACTACCGCCATCCAGGCCACCAATGCCTAGACTAGAAGTGTATTATCACTTATCTTACGTACCTTTAAGTTGGCTCTAGCAGTTGCATATGTTGCCTGAAAGTGAAGTCGCTCAGTCGTGTCCGACTCTTTGTGACCCCACGGACTGCAGCCCACCAGGCTCCTCCGTCCATGGGGTTTTCCAGGCCAGAGTACTGGAGTGGGGTGCCATTGCCTTCTCCAGAGGATCTTCCTGACCCAGGGGTCGAACTCCGATCTCCCGCATTGTAAGCAAGATGCTTTACCGTCTGAGCCACCAGGGAAGTCCCTATGTTGTCTGCTGCTGCTGCTCAGTCGCTTCAGTCGTGTCTGACCCTGTGCGGCCCCATAGACGGCAGCCCACCAGGCTCCCCCGTCCCTGGGACTCTCCAGGCAAGAACACTGGGGTGGGTCGCCATTTCCTTCTCCAGTGCCTGAAAGTGAAAAGCGAAAGTGAAGTCGCTCAGTCATGTCCGACTCTTGGCGACCCCATGGACCGCAGCCAACACGGCTCCTCTGTCTGTGGGGTTTTCCAGGCAAGAGCACTGGAGTGGGGTGCCATGGCCTTCTCTACATATGTTGTCTACTAAAGTCCAAATATGATATTACTATACTTCAGTTAAGAATTTTTCTGTAGCACTTAATTCTCTTCAGGGTAAAGTCTAAACGCAAAAATATCCTTTATAAACTAGTTCTAGTCTGATTCTCCAACTTAGCTGTTTTTAAATATTATTTTCATCCATGGCAGAGGCTGCTGTATGTTCATTTAAACACTTTTTTTTTTCATTCTTAAAGACCAAGAATTTATTCCATTGAGTTACATTTTTTTTTCTAAAATTGTTAAGTTGCAATGGCCAGATCACAATTGCATTTTTTTTTCAAATATATACCGAGAAATTCCACTCCTGGGTATATATTTGAAAAAAAAAAATTCATTTGAAAAGATTCATGCACCCCAATGTTCATAGCAGCAGTATGAACAACTGCCAAGATATGGAAGCAAGCTAAGTGTCTACCAACAGATGAATGGATAAATGTGTGTTATATATATACATATATACCCATACATATATATACATACACACAATGGAATACTTCTCAAAAAATGAAATGTTGCCATTTGCAGCAACATAAATGGGCTCATAAGGCATTATGCTAAGTGAAATAAGCCAAACAAAGACAAATATTGTATGATATTAAATACATGTGCAATCTAAAACTACAACACACTAGCAAACGTAACAGAAAAGAAGCAGACACAGATTTAGAGAACTAGTGGTTACCAGCAAGGGGGACAGGAGTGACAGAGGGGTGGGGGAGTGGGAGGCACAAAGTACTGACTGTAAGATGGGCTCAAGGATGTACTGTACAACTCTGGAAATCTGGTTAATATTTTGTACGAACTGTAAATGGAAAGTAACATTTAAAAATTGTATAAAAATTTCAAAACAAAAGAAAATGTTTTTAAATTATTGTTTTTCAACTGTGCACCGAGCTAGATTACATTTTCCAGCATCTTTTGCCATTTGTTGTACCCATGTGACAAAAATCTGACCAGTGGAAGGTGAGCAAAAATAATGTGTTGTGTCTCCAGACATGGAGAACAGACTTATGGACAACTGGGCATGGGGAGGGGAACTATAGGGGTGGGATGTATGGAGAGAGAAGAGTAACATGTAATAAACATTACCGTATGTAAAATTGATCACCAATGGGAATTTGCTGTATGACTCAAGAAACCTCTGTAACAACTTAAAGGGGTGGGATGGGGAGGGAAATGGGACCGAGGTTCAAGAGGGAGGGGACATACGTACACCTATGGCTGATTTGTGTTGATGTTTGGCAGAAACCAACATAATACTGTAAAGCAATTATCCTTCAATTAAAAATAAATTAAAAAAATAATAATGTGTCTCTTCTGAGTTAGACTGGTTAAAACATGGATACATCTTTTCCATGGTGTGTTTTTTGCATCTGCCTGCTAAATAAAGACTGTGAGGATTTAGGAAAGGATAGTCCCAGAAGACAAAGGAGGTACACGTTCCTGAATTATGACATGGAGGACGGTCCCTATCCCCGCGCCAGGATTAGAATTTGTGGTTTACTTGTAATAGCAGTTAGCATTCCCATAGTTTCTACATGATCCTATAGTCTGACCCCAGATACCTACTTTTCCTGGAATATTTCAAGTGTTCACTCAGTTCTAGGTTTGGCACATGCTGTTAAATATCTAAAATTCTCTGCCCTCCCTTTTCTTTTAATTTCTCTTGCTGCTGATCACCTGTCAGATTTCAGATGAAACCTCACTTCTCCTGAAAACTATTCTCCCTTCCCCAAAGCCAAATCTGTACTCTTCTAGTACAGAGATGTCAGAACACCTAGTGCCTACTTTATTTAAGCACGTATCACACACATTGTATTACAATTGCATATTTATCTATGTCACTAGATCTAGCTTGCTATCTTCTCAAAATCCTAGCCTTGTTCACAGCTACAGTTTAGCAGCTTATACATAGACTTGCTTATAGTAAGCATTTATCTTTGAATCAATAAATGATTATACTGCTTGTATTCATTCAATTCACAAATATTTATTGATACCATATATACCAGGCACTATGCTAGACAAAGCAGACATAGTGATAAATAAAATAAAGTCCCTGCCCTCATAGAGTTTAGCGTCAAGTGAGAGAAAGATACAAATTGTGATAAAATGCAAGAAGGAAAATGATGTAGTAAGTGAAAGAGTACCTAGAGTGGGAGTGATATTTAGGTCTATGAATTAGACCTTCCATGATCTTAAAGTCTGAAATTCAATTTTCTCTAATTCTGGGGGCAAATTGCCTCAATCATGATTTGTAGATAAGAGGTTGATGTCAGTATAACGTGGGAGTTGCTGTGGTTCATGAACAGGTTTTTCCCAGCTGGTGTGAAGATCATATTTCTCCGGGCTTCCTCACAGCTGAACCCAGCAGGAGGGCACAAGGGAAGCACACTTGGCCGTGGTGCCCGATCACCCCAGGCTCTGACTCTTGGCTCTTAGGTCACATGCTTTGTCTTGGAACTAGTACTTATTGCACAGTCTTCCTGGTGGTTTTGCATTTCCCCCCAGTCTCCATGACACTGAGACCTCAGCCTTCTGATAAAATTCCTTTATAAGCCTGCTGCACCTATTCTTTTTTAAGTGTATATTTCCTGTGTTTACTCTAGTAATTCTCCGTGTATAAGGAACTTAACACCTGTTTTAAACTGTGTTAGTATTTTTATTAAGATTGTTTTGAGGTTTTGTTAGTACATTAATTACAGACTTTCAAAGAGTTTCAAAGTTTCACGAAACCATAAAAGTTCCAAGTGAACAACCCCAAACCTACCCTCTTATATGCCCTGCTATTCTTCTGTAAATGTTGTGGAGCACAAGAATTTTCAGAAACCTGTATGGTATGTTGTAGCAGAAATTCTTCTTCCAGCTTGCCCAATCTTCCTCTGTTTTCTTAAATTATTTCAATGGAGTTTTCTCTGGAAAATTAATAGATGTTTTGCTCCTCCTGCCACACACCCACCATTGGGCATGTCATCTGGTTCCATCCGTGTACAGAAAACCTGTCCAAATCTACTCATCTAACTGTGAACTTGGCCTTTCCACCCTACTTGGTGAGAGTTTTCTGTTCAAGGCATTTCAAACTATATGTACTGTCACTAACAGAAATGAAATGTGGAGAAGACAATTCAGCTTATCATCTTGCAGTGACAGAGCTCTGTGCCTGGTTCCTTTGTCACACTGGGTAATGCCACGATATCAGCAGCCAGCCACACAGGAAATCTTGGAGTAATTGTCAACTCATCACTGTCCTTTGTTCTATAGATCTATTTTCTTCAACTCTTGCTGTAATTATACTTCCCAAATATGGCCCTTCTTCACTATATTTTTTGCTTTATCTTTCTCTTAAATGTTTCCTATTAAAATGCTCTGATCATCAGACTTTGTGTGTCCAGTTACAGAGTAACCGGGCAAAATGAATGAGTTCTGGAGCCAGATAAACCTTCATCAAAAATTCACTTTGTGGAACTGAGGGCAGATTATTCAGCCTTGTCTGGATCACTATTTTCTTATATGTAAAATGGGAACAATAATGCTTATTGTGCACAATTGTTATGAAATTTGAATAACTATGTATAAAATGCATGTCTGAAACTCTGAATAACTAAGTGAAAAACAAAAAAGTATTTGTCCCCAAACTTAGAGGATTAATATTATTTAAAAATGTTTTACAAGCTGTTAAGAAATAAACTGAAAGTAGAAAAACAGACAAAAGATGTAAATTGATATCCAAAACCTAAATATGAGACTAAAATGAGAGAAAGATTTTAATCATATTAGACACCAGACAAATGCCCATTAAAATACTCACGAGATCCTAGTTTATCAAAAACTTAGTGAAGAATACAATAATAAGACCCAATACTGAGATGAAGGTGCATTAAGCAGAGACACTAACTTAAGAGTTTAATTGGCACATACTGTCTTAAAATCATTTTGCCAAACTCATGAGAGCCTTTGCTTTCTTAAAATTTTGACTTATTGGAAAGTGAATACCTTTCCAGGAAGCTCACACCATTGTCACTTTCAGAAGTCTCCTTTCCTAGGAGAAAATATAAAATAAAATATTGGATAATCTTGTCAAGAAATTATGATATATGAGATCATATGGCTAATATAATTCCTTTGAAATTATGCTACAGCCCTTTGAAATTCAGAGCATTTTAAACAGACACTTAGCATACCTTGGTCCCACCTTCTGTGATAGGTTTGCTATGTACAAATCAATTAGAATCTAACTGTGAGATGTTCATACATTTATATGCATGAAACAAACTCTCTTTGTTTAGCAGATAATCAAGAGAATACTGTTCAAATATGTACTTTAAGCTAGGTAACCAGATGTCTAGCCAAGGGAAAAATATGTCCCTTATGTCTATCCTCATACATTTTTGCTGTAATATTGTCAAATTTATAACATCTAGATTCTTAATTATTCTTTTACATTTTTTTTCCTATAATTTCTCACTCAGAAATTTTTTAAATCTAAGATAATTATTTTTTAATCCATCTCATCCTCTAGGATAGCTTTTTTCCACCATTCACCAATTTTATTGATTGTCCTTATTTTTACTACCCATGATCCCCTCATACTCTCTCTCCTTAACTATCTTAGGTTCTGTGTTATATCAGTATAATCACAACAATACATAAACACAACTGCCTTGTCCTGCTATCTCTGCAGAGTTCTTTCTGGCTAAATCTAACTCTCTGTTTACATGAGATTACACTCCTCTGGTGAACACAGATGGAGGAAAACTGACAGGTTTTAATTTTAGTTGATGACCACAAACTTCAGATGAGCTCTGCCCACCCCCCCACCCCACCCCCACAGCTTGATAAACCTACTGCTTTTCTCCAATCAACTGACATTCCTGTTCTCTCAAACTTCTCTGTATCCCCCCCCCTTTTGCTTCTTATCACCAACACCTCCTCACTCACTGACTCTCAGGTTGCCTTTGTTTCCTGTTTCATTGAGGGAACAGAAGCAATTCACAATTTGTAAAAGTGGTTCCTTATCCTCTCCCTACCAAATAAATCTGCATCTAATTTGATGATGGAGGCATTCTGTCAGATTCATTTCTTTGCAACTGCAGAGGGAAGCAGGCCCACATGATGAGTTTCCTTTGATTCAATCTGTTACTTTTAAGCTGACTTGTAAGGCTTCAGCAAAATACCCAGAAATTGGCACTAGGATATGTATAAAGACTTTTCTGATGAACTCTTTTCCTTTAGTAAATCATGACTCCATCCTGCAAAAGTCAGCTATAAATGATTACATCATGGAATAATAAGAATATTCTGGTTTATGGGTCATGCTGCATAATGCAGAGCATTAGTGTTAATCTAAGCGCTCTTATCTTTGCATTTACCTTCGCAAGGCACTTCCAGTTCATGGCCTTAGATTGTGATGCAGGAAACTAATATGGAAGTGAGTGTGAAGCACAAACCTGGTGCAAGTACCTTCTTCTGCTTCCAAATTAGTTTTAAGATCTATACCACTTGTAATGCTGAATTGTAAGTGAAAACTAGGGCAGTTCTGAAAGAAGGCTATGCCAGTCTTTAGAGCCCTGGCTCTTTTAATGAAGCTACAGTGTTCCTTACTATGGGCCAGCGAGCAAAGGCTACAAGGACAGTCAGGGTGAGCAGAGAAAGGCTAAAGCAGGTTTAGGCTGAGAAAATAAGAGCATAAAAAAGTTAAACGAGTGAAATTTGAAGTGTACTTTCCAAACATGTAAAATAAAAAAGGTTGCATTCCTCAAATTGAAATGTTTTAAACAATGGCCCGTTATAGAAGATAGGCAAACATTTCTATCACGAGAGCTATTTTTGATGAATCCAAAGAGTCCTTTGTCTGTATTTTTTTTCCTATTCTTTATTCCTTGCTTTTTGTTCATCAGTGTAGAGCTCAGTCACTCAGCTGAGTCCGACTCTTTTGCAACCCAATGGGCTGTAGCCCACCAAGCTCCTCCATCAATGGGATTTTCCAGGCAAGAATACTGGAGTGGGTTGCCATTTCCTACTCCAGGGGATCTTCCCAACCCAGGGATTGAACTCACGTCTTTTGCATCTCCTACCTTGGCAAGCAGATTCTTTACCACTAGTGCCACCTGGGAAGCCCCGTTTTGTTCATGCATGCTAAGTTGCTTCAGTTTTGTACAGCTCTGCGACCCCATGGACTGTGGCCTGCCAGGCACATCTGTCCATGGGATTCTCCAGGCAAGAGTATTGGAGTGGGTTGCCATATCCTTCTCCAGCATTGCTAAAATAAAGCAGTAAGAAGACAATATGATGTACTGGGAAACAGTTTAAATTCCAGCCTCATTTTTACCAGTGTTTTGTGACTTTAGCTTAATTCTCTAAGCTGGAGTTTCTTCATTTGTGAAATTAGGAAAATGTCTACAACCTAGCTATATGGTTCAGGTCAAATAAGGTACAGAAGAAATTGACTATTGTAATGCTTAGCATGCTCTGAACACACTGTTTCTTTTTCTAATCATCACATAAATTTGGCTGGTAGTCTCCTTGCCCTTCTCTTACTAAGAAAAATACCCTTCCTGGTTATCTCAAGCACTTCTACAGTGGCATCGACTGTTTTATGGTGGTGCTCAAATCTGTATCATTGCTCCAAAGTTTTCTTTTGCACTTCAGTTGCTACATGTGAGTATCCCACAAAAAACTCAATCCCAAAGTGAACTGTCTTTTCTTATTATTTTATCTCCAAAATGCATCCTTCTTGTGAACTGCAAGTCTCATGAAATGATACTACCAACCACCAAGCCAGAAACCTGGGTATCATCTTAGAGTTGGCTCTTTTTCCTTCACCTCCATTTCTAATAGATGGACAAGTTTTATTTGTTTTACCTTTTTAATCTCTCTTTATATTATTATTGCCTTAATGAGTCTCTTGCCTCTTCTCAACTCCTTTGCTCTTCCCCATGTCTCCATCAAATGAGCTTCACTGTCACCAAAATGCTCTGAAGACAAAACTTACTTTTCTACTTAAAAAAAAAAAATTATTTAGTTTTGGCTGTGCTGGATCTTCATTGCTGGGTGGGCTTTTCTCTAGTTGTAGTGAGCAGGGGTACTCTTCACTGCTGTGTGCGGGCTTCTTCTTGTGGTGGCTTCTCTTGTTGCAGAGCACAGGCCCTCAGGGGGCTCAGTTTTGGTAGCTACAGAACAGTCTCAGTAGTTGCGGCTCCCGGGCTCTAGAGCAGAGGCTCAATAGGCTCAATAATTGTGGTTCATGGGCTTAGTTGCTCTGCAGCATGTAGATCTTCCTGGACCAGAGGTCCAACCCATGCCTCCTGCATTAGCAGATGAATTCTTTACTACCAAGCCACCAGGGAAGCCCTATTTTTCTACTTTTTAGCACACAAACTTCTGTGGCTCCCTCACAACATACACAGTAAAGTCCAAGTTCCTCACTATGATATATTAAAGCCTCTCAGATCTTCAGATTTGTCTCAACTTACATGCTCCTTCTCCCACTGTAACCTCTGGCCATCATGAGCGTGAAGCTGTCTGCACACAGAATAATATCCCAGGCTTTCTTGCTTCACCAGTTATTCCCTCTTCTGACCGTGGCCTTTCTGCCCCAGTTTCAGCCCAATCCATTCATCAAGCCATTAATAACAAGTTCATCACTCCACGCATCACTTGAACATTACTCCAAGAAGCCCTCTCTGATAAGCTCTTCCTACATGAAACGAGTCACTTTTTCCAGTGTGAATTCACTGTACCTTTATCTGTTTCTATCACATGTTCTATAATTCATAAGTCACTTATGTGTTTACATGATTGACTCCTTTTTCTATAGTTGCAAGTTTCTTAAAGGCAACAGTTGTATCCAGTTTCTTGATATTGCAAGTCTATGCCAGTCAGTTTAGAAGACAGATGCCATGCTCAGAGTTTGTCATTTGAGGGTTGTTCAATAAGGAGACTCATTTCAAGGGGTATAGCAAGAATTGGGGAATCAATAATGGATAAGTCAGAACTTGGAAGCTAACAGAGAGGAAAACCCATATGGAAGGATAAGGAAAGCGGGCAATTACAGAACCTGCAGAGGGTCATTATATGGAGAGGGCTTCTTGTGACCCCAAAATGGTGGCCTTTTCCAACAGCGATGCCATCAACCTGAAGCAGACTCCATAGAGAGAAAGAACTAAGATAATAAACATTCCTTCTTCAGCACCCTCTGTCTCTGCTGCATGCATGCATGATCATTTGCTTCAGTAGTTTCCGACTCTTTGCAACCCCATGGACTGTGGCCCACCAGGCTCCTCTGTCCATCACATTGTCCAGGCAACCATACTGGGGTGGGTTGCCATGCTGTCTCCAGGAGATCTTTTCCACCCAGGGATCAAATCTGCATCTCCTGTGTCTCTGCATCTCCAGGCAGATTCTTTACCCACTGAGCCACCTGGGAAGCCCCTGTCCCTGGCTAGCCAGCGCCTCCCATATTCTGAGCCCAAACCACAAGCCCATTGATGTAGCCTATATGGTTAGCTTTGAAGGGTGGTGTTTGAGGACAGAACACATTGGAACAACAAAGGAAAATACATAACGAAGGGTCTGAAAGGGCTGACAGATCCTAATTGCTTAAAAAGTGTATTTTGAGTGAAAATTCACTGAAGAATTATTCACATAGCTTTGCCTCTTATACAAAATGGACAGTAAAGAGTTACTCAAATTCTCTGAAATAGCATTTCTGCCAGCTTTATACAGGATTATGTTGTGCAGCCACTTAGCTGCTTCAGCAGAGAAATGCTTTAAAGGGAAAGAACGGAAAGCATTGGAGAGAAAGGTTTCTGTCATATTTCCTGGGGGAGAAATGTATTCCTGGTGGTGTTACCCAGAAGGTGGTCCTTTCTGACAAAACGGTGATGCTTATGGAGACTAGATGGAAAAAAAAATAGGAAGGCCTGCATATACCACTACAAATAAGCAAGAAGACATAACAAGACGGATGTCTAAATGAGAATGCCAACAGCACAGGGATAAAAAGAAGTGAGTGGAGAGAAGCAGCAGCAGTATGGCTAAAAAGAAAGGAGAAAATGGAGAAATAAAGTGAGATAATAAGGATTTACAGCAAGGAAAGCAAGCAGTAGCATCAGCAGGAAAATGAGATATCTGTGGAAGGAATCTGTAAATCTCCCATGAAACTCATAACAACTGTAAGAGCCTTGGAATAGCATGTCTGAGAGCTTGGAAAGATTGTCCAAGAAATGACAGGCTGCTCAGCCAGCAGGATCTGCAAGGACAATGTAGGTTCTTGACGAAATAAGACCAAAAGATGAGATGATGGGGACCCAGGCCCGTCTGGATAGAAACAAATGCTTTCCCAACAATAAGAGACAGCTTTCACTAACTGTACACGTAAAAATTAATTCTTTGCTAAGCTGATAACTTTTACACTCTGGATATAAGGAACTACTTTCAAATGAATCATATAGTTGATTAAGGTTGGAATCATGTGGTGTCAAAATAGCCTAACCAGGTATTGTTTTTGAAAGAAATGAGTGACCTCATCAAGGATAGCAAGGAAAAATTATAGGAGACCATGTGATGTTATGCTTAAGAATTCGGACTCTACATCAGACATATGTTCGTGTCAATCGTTCTTCTACTAGGAAGTAGTTATGTTAACTTGGTTTCCATCTTAGTCCCTTTTTATGTAAAATGAAGATAATGTTAGTCCCTCATTAGAGGTTTCTTATAAGGATTAGAAGAGTTGTGTGTGCATGCTAAGTCACTTCAGTTGTGTCCAACTCTTAGAGACCCTAGGGACTTTGGCCCGCTAGGCTTCTCTGTCCATGGAATTAGCAGAATTAAGACATTTTAAATTTTACATAGTCGACGCACATTAACACAATGTCTCACACCTATTATGTGCTCTAATCCTAAACTACTATTCCTTGTAACGGAGGCTTCTTTTTCACTTGATTTGCATGAAGGGAAAGAAAACTTTAAAAACTGTTATATTTTGAAGACTGCAAAATATTGCACAAATTTATATCATTATTATTACATATAATTATTTATGATGTATCTAGTATAGAGGACTAGATCTAAAAGGTAGTTTGAAAGTAGAAATTTGTAGCACATCAGAATGCCACACCTATACTGAATTGTTGCATCATCATACTGCATTGTAATATCCCTTGATATCCTCGGGGACTTGGTTCCAGGACTTTTTGCAGATGTCAAAACCCAAGGATGCTCAAGTGCCATATTGGGCCTCAAGATCCACAGTTCAGCAGGAAAAGATTTAATCAACCACACACTGTGTACTAATGTATATTTATTGAAAAAAAAAAACAAACTCAAGTATAAATGGACCCACAAAGTTAAAACTCATGTTGTTCAAAGGTCTACTGTAATTATAGTAATGGATGAATGCAGAATATTATTTTATGAATTAACTGTATGTTAGTCACTAAACTACAATGTCATAAGATGTCCCAGGTTTTAAATTAAAATTTCTATTGAGTCACGTGGTTTTAAAAAACAAAATAGAGCATAGCATCCTGCGTTTTTATCATCTAAATCTTAGTTTCAAGAGTTATTTCACTTTACAAGTAAAGCAACAACCTGTGTTTAACACATAGTGGGTTTTTCTGACCAAATAGATAAAATTTGTTTTGATTAAAATTGTGGTATAAGTCAGGAATAAAACACATGGAAAAAAATCTTAATGATTAATCATTTTTAGCTATATGAAAGTCTTTGTAAATGTGACTGATGAATCCAGCTGAAAAACGAACAGGTTTTAAATACCTTGGAGCCAAGAAAACATCGCAACACACTCCACGTTCCCACAGCACACTTTCCAACTACTTCCTCCAGCAAGTGAAAATTACAGGTAAGCCAAAATCCATCCTTGCACGTAGTAATATTTGTCATGTGGAATTTCTTTGCTATACGTTAAAAATTATGATTTTTGAGTCAAAACATTGAAAAGTTTTCTGTTCATTTCTATTTTATCTTGACTGATTGTAGAAAAATGTTCAAAAATATATTTTCATCAGAAGAAAACAATGAAATGGGTTGGTTGTGGCGTACTTACTAGAAGTCATTGAGGCTTTGGGTATATATAGAACAAGTGTACCTTCTTGGTATTCTCCTAGTCCTGGGACCAACACAAACTGGTAAAACATGAAGAGACCCGAGGTCAGATATTTCAACTATTTTAATCTAGAACTGTCTTGATTCTATATCTAGAATGCCTATAAAATCAAATTCAAAGTCATTCTTCTGTCCCAGCATCCCTGAATAGAAGTCAGAGTGTACCCTTCCCCTCTTATAACAGTGATTAACTAGAGAGGTGACAGTGCTTCTGAAATTGGGCAGAAGCAGGGAGGCCAAATAGAGATGTGGTTTTAAAGGACCCCACCCCCAAATTATCTACGGAGTTCCCTGAGAGCGTGGACCCTTCTTCCTGCTGTCTCCCTACTGAGGGTCTCTGGGCAGAAAATAAGGATCACAGTAATGGTAAATGGGAACTACTTCTAATGAAATGTTGCAAAAAAAAGAAAATGATATTTAATCTTCATACACTAGAATGTATCAAGCACTTTTAGACATTTTTGAATGTTTAAATGTATGGCTTCGTTTGAAGTTCATGATAACATTAAGAAGTATGATTTCCAGTCTTACAAGTGGGGTACCTAGGCAAGAGAGGGTAAGATATTCCACTAAGACTAAAAAGCAAGTCATATAATTGATAGAACCAAGATTTATACCTAGGCTGTCTGACTCCACAGTCCACCCTCTAAACCATAATCTTATGTTGCACAGAAAATGTATTTTTGCTAAAATATAAACAAAACTGCTTTTTTTTTTTAACATAAAGGACATAATTTTGTTGCTTTACACCACCATGTTCTTGCTTATGCTGTCAAGTTTGTCTCTCAGCGTTTGCTTTCTTTACTGTTGTTCATCCCTTAAGACTCAGGTGGTCACAGTCTCCTTCAAAACTTCCTTGGAGTAAACAAAAGATATCTACTCTGTGCTCTGAAGTAAACTCATGACTAATTCCATCAGTTTGTTAACTTGTTCCCTCTCTAATAAAGTTCTCAGGGCTACCATGAGTCAGGTATGCTACTAGGTTTGCATGCTTGCTCAGTTGCCAAGTCGTGTCTGACTCTTGTGACCCCATGGACTGTAGCCCGGTAGGTTTCTCTCTGCTCAAGAATTTTTTCCAGGCAAGAATACTGGAGTGGGTTGCCATTTCCTCCTCCGGGGATCTTTCCAACCCAGGGATCAAACCTGCGTCTCCTGCATTGGCAGGCAATTCTTTACAGCTGAGCCATTTGGGATTTGTATCATTTAAATTGCTTGTTTTAAGAACCTCTGACTTGGATGGCAAGCCTTATTCAGTTTTGCATCTTCCGAGTTTGGTAAAATGGCTGGCACATAGCGTGCTTACTGTCTTTTAACTGGAATAAAGATTAGTGGTTGTATCTAGCTATGTTAAGGAACCATTGACCAAACCCGCCCACCTCGGCCAGTCACGATAATAACCACCTGCCTGAGTTTTCTCACAATAAGATAAAGAACGCCATGCTGCCGCCGGAAAAGTAACTGGATAATTCTGGAAGAGCCAAAACAAGGGAGGAGAGGCCAACCCAGGAAGTGTCTCATAAAACTAACCTGGAAGAATTCTGGAGGGACCAGAAGGAGGAGGAGGACACAGCAGCCAATCCATCCTGTCGGTCTCCCAGAATCCCTCACGCTGAAATCTGTTTTAACTGAGAGATGTGAGCACCGCCAGAAAAGACCCCGAGTCAGACCAAATGCGGGCCAAGCAAGATGACTGGCCAGAGACAACCCAGAAACGAACCCTATTACCATAGAACCTGATTCTACGAGCCACTTGGGCTAAGCCGGTGGCTCAGAGGTAAAGAAAAGGCCTACAGCGTAGGAGTCGTAGGAAACGTGGGTTGATCCCTGGATCATGAAGATCCCCTGGAGTGGGGCCCGGCAACCCACTCCAGTATTCTTGCCCGGAGAATCGCATAGTCAGAGGAACCTGGCAGGCTATAGTCTGTAGGGTTGCAAAGAGTAGGATACGACTGAGGTGACTTTGCATGGCACAGCACAGCGAGCCTTGTGGTAGAGCAGTTCTCCTGGCTTCCCTCACTCCTCTGCACTCTTCCCAGTTGCCCTTTCCCAATGAAGTCTTCTGCTTGTTAGTATGCATTTCTCCTCCAATTATCCATATCTCTGTGTTAGACAAGAGTCCACTCTCAGGCCCTGGAAGGGATCCCCCTTCCTGCAACAGTTTAAATATCAACCAAGGATCCATAGCAACACACAGGCCTGTTCAAAACACCAAGAAAAGGTTAGAGATTCAGAAAGAAATATAAGCCCTTGCAGGAGACATTGGAGACTGGGGTTGGATCTCTGGGTCCCGGAAGATCCCGTGGAGGACGAAATGGCAACCCACTCCCGTATTCTTGCCTGAAAAATCCCAAAGGATCTCAAAGAGTCGGATGCGAATGAGTGACTAAGCAAGCAATTTGTTTAATTATTTGGGTGGCCAGTTCCTTCAAGCTTTTCTGCATGATGTTATGGAAAAACCCAAATGAACTTTTTGGCCAACCCATTATGTTCACCGTTTTTAACTACCTCTATTTGTCAAGTCCTATGTTAGGTACTAGAGAGACTATAGGTATAAAAAAATGTAGTCACATGTAGTGTACTGGGGAAAATAGAGTATGTACCAGGCCATTTCAAATGCATGTGGTAAAGACTGCATTAATAAAATTAGAAAAAGAAAGCACTTTGGACTAGAGTGATGAAAGAGTGCTTCCAAGAAGAGGAGGCACTCAAATTGCAGCTTGACTATATAAAATTCTAATTGGTAGCAAAAAGGAATTTCAGGAACAGAGAAGAGCCTAAACATAAACATTGTAGAGGAATAATATTTTGAGATATTAACTGAGATTTGCCTCTTGTAATGTATTTCCTTTAACTCTTTGTACTGTATTCTTCCTCTCACATTGTGGGAAAGATAGACTACACAAAGAAAAATCTTTTGATTTTCAAAAACTAAAGCTTTTAAACCTCAAAAGGCAAGGCTTTTACACTGAAACTAAGCCTTGAATCATTCAAGGTATAACGTTTATGCCATAAACAGGGAATAAAGAACTATACCTCCCTACTCAGACTACATGAAGATTGCACAGAGTGAGAAAAATGGGAGATAACCCAGGAGGAAGCTAGGGCTTAGATGTTGTTAGAGTCCTGAAAAGGACCCTGTACTGTGCCCTCCCTTAACTTCGGTAAGCATAATTAAACCCTTAGGATTGAGATACCAAAACTGGGATAGGGCCACGTCAAGCCCCAGAATGAGAACAATAAGAGCCAGCCATGGTCAAACACTGAATAATTTGGTCAAACATTATTCTGACCAAATCTTGAGTCATAGCCTCATAACATTATGAGAGTGTGATCATTATAGTAACCCCATTTTATAGGCCATACAACTAAGGGCTTCCCTAGTGATGCCCTTAGTGGTATGAATCAATCTGCCAATTCAGGAGACACAGGAGTTATGGGTTCAATCCCTGAGTTAGGAAGATCTTCTGGAGGAAGAAATGGAAACCCACTCCAGTATTCGTGCCTGAGAAACGCCATGGACAGAGGAGCCTGGTGGGCTACAGTCCATGGGGTCACAAAGAGTTTGACACAACTGAGCGACTGGGCGTGTACATGTACAACTATGTCACAGAGAGGTTAAATAATATATCCAAAGTCATTTCATTAGAAATGGCAGACTTGGTGTTTGGATACCTGTCATCTGATTCTAAACAGGGCTCACAATCTTTTTGTGCAATCTAAGAAAGACACACTGCACTACCTAAGATTCAGCTTCTAACACTGGCTAGATTTAGGGATCAACATGAAAAACAAACTCAGTTATAGAAAATTACTCTTTTTTTTTTTTTTGCATGACTGAACTGTGGACATAATCATCATCATAATGAAAGCTTTTACATGAATGATCCATTTTAAATCCTCCAATGGCTCTATGAGCACAATATTATTATCATTTTAAATGTGAAAAAATGAAAGATCACATATATTAACTTGGCCAAGTTATCATAGTTAGTGGGTGGTCCAGCAGTATTTGAACTCAGGCAATCTGACTTCCAAGTCTATTTTCCCAGTCTCTATGCCATCGTTTTTCAGAAAACAGCAACTATGGTGTCCACACAAATGCACTGCTGACATCTCCTCCATTGGGCAACTTGATTGATGCCCTGATATGACTACTGTCCCTTTAGGTCCACCTCTGCATTTATTCTAATACTACACCTCCTGCTAGTTGCTCCCACTCAATGACAGACCCTGAGGAGGATGCATATGGGACTCCTCCAGTGGGATTTTGGCTCAAGGACTCCCATCGGCCTCACCAAATCTTATGGGAACTGTATTGCAGTCAGTGATTCTACTTTATTCCCCTTGCTAGTCTCTCTCCTAACACAGCTGTCAAACCTATACCATGATCTAAAGCTTGCCCTCGCTTTCTGCTATTTCTTCCTTCAATATGTCTCTTGTATGTTGTCTAACCCTCTTTTGGCATCTGCTTCTCTGTGAACCCCACTTATTGCGTGTGGTACTAAGAGCGGGCAGAGAAAACAGTGGCAAGGTGGGTATTTAATTATGTCTCACTAACGATCCACTTTGAGTGGGAGATGGGTCACAGAAACGCCCTGGCACAAAGCCCAATTGCTAAAGATTTCACTCTGGGTGATGATTTGCCTTTCAGGCATAATGGTTCAGACATTTAAAATAGAGTGGTGTTGGCTGGTTACTGCTATACTGTATTGATATTGACATCCTGCAGAGAATGGGCCACTAAAGAGCTTTATAAATAGTTAGCATAAGAGCTAAAAGGACTCATGTGCATGCTCAGTCGCTGTCTTGTCCAACTCTTTGTGACTCTGTGGATTGTAGCCCACCAGGCTCCTCTGTCCATGGAATTTTTCAGGCAAGAATATCAGAGTGGGTTACCTCCTCCAGAGGATTGTCCCAACCCAGAGATGGAACCCACAACTCTTGCGTCTCCTGTACTGGAAGGTGGACTCTTTACCACTGTGCCAACTGGGACGCCCAGGGAGATTCTTAGTAAGCTACAAAAAGCCCATATCTCCTTGAATGGAGAACAGATCAGCTAAGTAGCAGACCAAAGATCCAATAAGTCACAGAGTTCCAGAGACCTGAGCATGCTCAGAAGAGGAAGATCTATTACATAAAACGCAGGGGTATGTTTGGGAAAACCTGAGATCTTAAAATATAAGGTGGGGACATGCAGACAGTTGCCCCTGAAGGTGTTTACTCTGCACTAACCCCTCAGAACTTGCACTGACCACTCAGAGGTGGCATATAGCTTCACCTCCACATGTTAGAAGATGCTGCAGAAGTTACTATTATGCATGGCAACTGATATCCCTTAAATCAGTGGTCCTCAAACTTTTTGGCATCAGGGACCAATTTCACAGAAGAAATTTTTTGCATGGACCTGCGAAGGGGGGATGCTTTGGGGATGGTTCAAGCATGTCACCTTTATTGTTTACTTTATGTCTATTATTATTGGATCAGCGCCACTTCAGGTCATTAGGCATTAGATCCCAGCAGCTGGGGACTCCTGCCTTAAAAGACCAACCTCCATCTCCTGTCCTGGCTTCCAGGACCTAACTAAATCCCAGGATAACCCAGCTGGTTGTTGTTGGGCTTGATAAAGGAGGGCGGAGACTGCATGTGAATGTACTTGTGAGAATCAGCTCATCTGTACCAGCAAGAGCCTGGAAAGTAGCCCAGGGTTTGCATTTAGAAAGTGCTTAATCAAGAGGGTTGGAATATAAGACTGCTGCTGCTAAGTCGCTTCAGTCGTGTCCAACTCTGCGACCCCATAGGCGGCAGCCCACCAGGCTCCCCTGCCCCTGGGATTCTCCAGGCAAGAACACTGGAGTGGGTTGCCATTTCCTTCTCCAATGCATGAAAAGTGAAAGTGAAGTCGTTCAGTCCTGTCTGACTCTTCAGGACCCCATGGACTGCAGCCTATCAGGCTCTTCTGTCCATGGGATTTTCCAGGCAAGAGTGGAGTGGGGTGCCATTGCCTTCTCCTATAAGACTAGATAAGGAAAAATTCATTGACTTGGATGAAAGGGGCAATTTCTCCAAATTTAGCTTCCTGAAAAAAGCCCTCAGGGAATGGGCAAATTCACAACTTGATTGATCAGCCTAAGATCTTTTTTGAAAGGATTCTATATGACAACATTCATGCTACCCAAACTACAATCCTGCATGCTCCTTCCACACAGCTTTTTTGTCTTGAAAGTCCTCCCCTCCTTCTCCTAATCCTTCCCAGAATAAATTTCTTTCACCTCTAATCCTATTTTATTGTCTGCTTCTAGGTGGACCTGTGTTGTTTTTTAGTTGCTCAGTCATGTTGCCACAAGGCTCCTCTTCCTGTGGGGTTTCCCAGACAAGAATATTGGAGTGGATTTTTCTATCCTGGCACAAGCAATAAACACACCCAGTTAAAGGTTTCATAGGAGCAAAAAGAGGACACGAGATTGGAAACTAAGGTCTAGATCTGATAACACACCTTAAAATTGTATCTCCATCTGCCTGGTGAGGTGTTTTAGTGAGAAAGCTGGTTATTTATAGCAAATAATTAACATAAACAAAGGTTGCTGGGAGTATCATAATTGGGGATTCAGGGTGAGAAAAAAAGGGATTAGGAATCAGACAATTGAAAATCATTTTAACTTTTTAAAAACTTTAGGTAATAATGGATATATCCTTTATGTGGGTAGGTGATACAATTGTATTAAAATGACTAACCAAGGGCAAATAAGAGGCGGTCAGAAATTCTCTTTTTCAACCTCCCTTGTAGAAGTCTCCAGAACTCCAAGGCCCAGTTAGGAGGTCCTTCATTCACCATGAGCAGAGCTTTGGTGAAATAAGAGACAGGCCAGACATTCACAGAAGTTAAGAAAGTATTACCTGATTAGAATGAAAGGTTAATACATTTACAAATGAAATAGTTCATTTAAAAATGAAACACCACTGTTGATGTCTGATAAAAAAATCATTAACTAATAATTCAGAAGGAACTATTTGTAATTATGAAAGAGCACTTCCATGGCTGAAGGCAGGGTAAGAGAAGAGACCTCAATAGTGCAGGCTTCTCTCAAAGTTGCCTTTGTTTGGTGATTGCTTTTCAGTTAGGTCCATTTCTTTACATATGTTTTTGCTTCCAAAATAATAAAAATTTGGAAGGATATCAATCATTCTTTTAAGAAAGCAATATAAATGAAAATTAATGCCATGCTGCTACAGACATTGAGTATACATGAAGCTTATTAAAATATATTTGTTTGGAGTCTACTTTAAAGGGCTTCCCTGATAGCTCAGCTAGTAAAGAATCCATCTGCAATGCAGGAGACCTGGGTTTGATCCCTGAGTTGGGAAGATCCCCTGGCGAAGGGAAAGGCTACCCACTCCAGTATTCTGGCCTGGAGAATCCCCATGGACAGAGGAGCCTGGTGGGCTGCAGTCCATGGGGCCAAAAAGAGTCAGACATGACTGAAGTGACTTAGCATAACATTACTTGTATACTTGTTTCAGTGGAAGGGCTTTCCAGGTGGTGCAAGTGGTAAAGAACCTGCCTGCCAATGCAGGAGACTTAAGGGAGGTGGGTCTGATCCCTGGGTCAGGAAGATCCGCTGGAGGAGGGCATGGTAACCCACTCTAGTATTCTTGCCTAGAAAAGCCCATGGACAGAGGAGTCTGGAGGCTACTGTCCATAGCTTTGCACAGAGTCAGACATGACTGAAGTGACTTAGCATGCAAGCATGTTTTAGTGGAAGTTTTTGAGAAATATAATATTCATGTAATTATTTAAGTTTGTGAGCTATTTGTGATATTAATTCTGAAGAGCTATCTTTTTAGTAATGAGCAGAGTACTGGATCCACTTAGGTGACTTCCTTATCCCAAAGAAGAGACATGCAAATAAATAACTGAACATTTAGTTTTGTGAAATGTTACCAAAAAAGTAGCAGTAATTATATTTGAATTATCTAATATCAAATTACATAAGAATTCTTTATGTCAGTTATCATTTAGGCTTTTACACATATGAATTTATCAATATTATCAATGTTGTAAACATAAATGCCTTGTTTTTAGGATGGCAACCATCTCTTTTTAAAAAAACTCTAGTGTTAATATGTATGTGTATAAATTCTGTTAATGACTCAAGAATGACAAATAAATTGAAAATTCATAAATATGGATAGAGAGTCATTAAGTCTAACCATTTATTATAAACAAGGTATTCCATATAGATTGAAAACATTCATTGTCATAAATAAAAGCAAGCATAATTACATTTCTGATAAGCATATTTAAATGTCATACTTAGATTTCACAGCAGTGTCCCTGGATCAATCTTTTCATGTTGATATCTGTAGTAAAGGTCTATTTTAATCAAAAAGTTGCCTTTTACTATTCAAATACAATGAGAATCTTAATTCAGGAGTTTACAAATTATTCTTTCTTAGCATTACCTATTGTAGGTGTTGTATTTTTATACAAATGTATTTTAATCTGATTTGGCTTCTCAAGATCTTGTACTTATCCCTGAATCACTGGTCTATACATTTACCAATCAAAATGGGCTCCCTCCTCCTCTTCAATGTGAAAGATGTGAAATCAATCCACCTGAACTACAGGGATAGAGAAGAGGGTGGTCTCTCTCATGCCGGCCACAGAAAGAGTATGGATTCAATTACTTACTGCCTTGTTTCTCCAACAGTATCTCACGCTCCACTTCTTCCTTGTCTAGTAAGAGATTTAAGTGCCAGCAATGATGAGAGTGTCCATTTCCCCATGCAGTGGAAAATTACTGCATTTGCCTGCACTGCATCTACTCTCCCTTATTATGGTTTGATTCTGCTTTTCCTCCTACACTGATTCTCCACTCCTTTCAGTACAGTTGAGGCTGGTACACTTTTGAGCTCTCCATATTTGGTGGACTTTCCTTTCCACCAAAGAACAAATATATTAAGCTATCACTTCTACCCACAGTCCAGCTTCTTCAATTGCGCCATCTTTGTCTTCAGGGTAAGGGACTGCAAGAAGATTCAAACAGTCCATCCTAAAGGAGATCAGTCCTGGGTGTTCATTAGGACTGATGTTGAAGCTGAAACTCCAATACTTTGGCTACCTCATGTGAAGAGTTGACTCATTGGAAAAGACCCTGATGCTGGGAAGGATTGGGGGCAGGAGGAGAAGGGGACGACAGAGGATAAGATGGCTGGATGGCATCACTGACTCGATGAACATGGGTTTGGGTGGATTCTGGGAGTTGGTGATGGACAGGGAGGCCTGGTATGCTGCGGTTCATGGGGTCAGAAAAAGTCGGACACAACTGAGTGACTGAATTGAATTGAAATTGAATCATTTAAGTCTTTTATTATATACACAGTTTTATCATTTGATAATAAATGGGAAATGTGACTTTGCTATTCCTAAGATTAGCAAATAAGAATTTTCTCATGAGCATAAAGTAATTGAGATCAAGATGAAAAAAATAAAGTGTGCTGAAACTGGACAAGCCCTTGGATTCCATTATACTCAATGGGCTGAATCCAGTGAAATGAAGAGTCAACCATGAGGTAGCAAATAAAACTGAACAATCTGTGTGAAATGCATTAAAGTTGGTGGTGAAAATCTAGTCTGTATTTTGAGATTTTATGACTTTAGTTCCCTGAAACAAATCCTCTCGTGTATAATCCTACAGCTAATCTTCCTCATAGTCAACATTTGTACACATTTCTATAAAGTAACGGGCTAACTATAAGGGATGGAATTTTGCTGGTAAGTCTATCAAACTCATTGTAAATCGTCTGCTTTATCCCGGAAATAGTGTTGTGCTCATGTAGATCCAATCAGAGACATAATGGTATTGTGTGCACCTGTGTGCTGTGTGTGTGTTTACGCATATACATGACTAATTAATAAAAATGGATCTTTCAAGTTAACCAAATAGAGTTATCATACAATTATACAGAAATTAATTATCCTATTAGAATTCCAGTGAAGATGTTTCTCTGCCTCCTCCCTCCTGCTGCTTCCTTGTCCATTAACCCTTCAATAAAACATGATGTAGTAGGTATTTATCATCATCTCCCCTTCCTTCTCTCTTCCCTCATTCCCCCTTCTCTTTCTCCTTTTCTTCCTTCTTTCCTTCTCTTTTCTCTCTCTTACTTTCTCTCCTTATTCTCTTTTTCCTTCTTCAATCTTTCCTTTCTTCCTCCCTTTCATTCATTTTCTTTTCTGCCCATGGTATATATTTCCCTTTTTGTTTCTGTCATTACCTTTATTTTCCCTGGAGACTACTATTAATTCCTTCTCAGTAAATGTGGTAGGGAGAGGCTGAGCTCCACCCAGATCTTAAGGACAGGGTAAGATTAAACAAAATTTTTCATATGACATTTGTATAAGATAAACCAGCGCTTCACTCTTAACAGGGACTAGCTAAGTGTGGGGCACAAAATCCAGTATAGGCCAATTGGATCCACCAAGAATTAGCTCCAGGATTTTTGCTAAACTTGTCAGGAAAGAAAAGTTTTCTCTTTATACAAATTCCTAGCAATGGAAGGTAAACATTTACAGGCAGTAGTGGCCAAAACATAAATCAATCAGGCCTCAAAATAAAACCAACTTACAGTACTACAGGCAGAGAGGTCTGAGTCTTTACTTAGGACTTTTCAATTACCTGACATAATAAATTCCTTTCATTGTTTCCTTTCATTCCTACCATTGTGAGTAGTTACTGGTTTTACTTTAAAGTGACTTGCTGAAATAGAAGATTCTTAACAGAACGATTTTCATAGAAACCAGTACTTGATTTACTCTCCTAGAAAACAAGAAGCTGATTATATTGAATCTAACCATCTGATTTGTTTGTTTCAACTTAGCAACTTAAGAAAAGTCTGAGAAATTTGGAAATATACTTATGAAGATATGGATACAATATTTTTTGTTATCTGCTATTTATTTTTTCATCCTTTATAAAACTCTGCTGTTGTAATTTGACTAGTAGCATAAAGAGTGGGCTTCCCAGGTGGTGCTAGTGGTAAAGAACCTGCCTGCCAATGCAGGAGACTTAAGGGACATGGATTTGATCCCCAGGTCGGGAAGATTGCCTGGAGGAGGGCATGGCAACCCACTCCAGTATTCTTGCCTGGAGAATCCCATGGACAGAGAAGCCTGGCAGGCTATACTCCATAGGGTCGCAAAGAGTCAAACATGACTGAAGGGACTTAGCAAGCACACATAAAGAGTGACATACTTTACTTCCTTTTAAATGCTTTAGGACTTCTAGTGAAATGCCTTCTTCAAACTATAACCCATCATTTAAGAACCTATTTCCTCAGGAGTCTTTGAATAAACCAGTAAGTAAGTAAGGCTCACCTAGGAGTCATTGTTTACTTAATTCTCTTTTTAAAGGTAAGTAAATGAGATAGTCAACTACAATTTAAGTATCAAAATGATTGAAAAGGGCTATTCAGAGACACTCCAACAGCAATGAATAGCCTCAGTGTCTCAAAATTCACAAAATAAGACATATTAACTTAATGTCATGAATAAAATGCAAATTTATCTTCCAATTACAATTGATATTTTAGAGTTTACTATTGGTGGCAGCTGTAGGGACAATTAAAGAATTCTAATTAAAGCCACTTGAAACAGATAAAACCTATGCCAGATTCCTCCATCTAAGGCAGTTTCTGTTAAAGATGGAAAAGGATCAACAGTGATTTTTAATTTAAATCAAGAACAGGTTTGTTTACCTATTACATGCTACTCCCACTAATAACATAAGGAATGCATACATAGATTATGTAATGAAGGATATAAATGTTCAACATTGGCAGAGTTGTGATGATTACGGACAAGAATTAATCAGCATTCCTCATGCCATACACAATGCAGTTAGAATAGAAACAGCAAATCTGTTCAAGTAATGCAAACAAGCTGCATAAAAGGCTAAACAAGTAAAAGTATATCATCAGCCACGACTCAAATTACATCTTTAAATTTTGTGCCAGCTTCCTCTAAATTAGCCACTTAAGAAAGTCTCTGACAGACTTTATAAAACTGGAAAGTACTACGTTTTCTCAGGTTTACAATTTTGTCATAGTATGGGAGTGCATTTAATAATTCAGGGTTTAAATTAACCCTTTATGCAACAGATAAGAGTGGAGACTTATGTAATGTTTTTCTTAGTGATGAATCTGTCGATAACCCTCAGAAGTTCTACAGCATACCCATGTGGACAGAGTTGCTCAGATTGCCAAAGAACATGTCAATTGTAGTTTTACCACTAAATTCTTTTCGGTTTTTTATTCTTCACATTTCATGTGTCTCAACATTTTCCGTCAAACTGTGAAATCAAGCATTTCAGTTTTTGTTATAGTCATTGCTTGTTTTCTTGTTTTGAATATATTGAGGGTCCTTGAGATTTTAAAGGACTAAAATAATTACCATTTGTTTCTTTCAGATTTGGAACTACTTGTTGTTTAATTATTGTTTTTAAAAAATGCAAAAGGCAAAATGGTTGTCTGAGGAGACCTTACAAATAGCTGTGAAAAGAAGAGAAGTGAAAGGAGAAAAGGAAAGATATACCCATTTGAATGTGGAGTTCCAAAGAATAGTAAGGAGATATAAGTAAGCCTTTCTCAGTGATCAACACAAAGAAATAGAGGAAAACAATAGAATGGGAAAGAGTAGAGATCACTTCAAGAAACTTAGAGATACCAAGGGAACATTTCATGCACAGATGGGCACAATAAAGGACAGAAATGGTATGGATCTAACAGAAGCAGAAGATGTTAAGAAGCGGTGGCAAAAGTACACAGAACTATACAAAAAAGATCTTCATGACCTAGATAACCACAATGGTGTGATCACTCACCTAGAGCCAGACATCCTAGAATGTGAAGTCAAGTGGACCTTGGGAAGCATCAATAAGAAGAAAGCTAGTGGAGGTATGGAATTCCAGTTGAGCTATTTCAACTCCTAAAAGATGATGCTGTGAAAATGCTGCACTCAATATGCCAGCAAAATTGGAAAACTCAGCAGTGGACACAGGACTGGAAAAGGGCAGTTTTCATTCCAATCCCAAAGAAGGGCAATGCCAAAGAATGTTCAAACTACTGCACGAATGCACTCATCTCACACACTAGCAAAGTAATGCTCAAAATTCTCCAAGTCAGGCCTCAACAGTATGTGAAACAAGAACTTCCAGATGTTCAATCTGGTTTTAGAAAAGGCAGAGGAATCAGAGATTAAATTTCCAACATCCATTGGATTATTGAAAAAGCAAGAGAGTTTCAGAAAAACATCTACTTCTGCTTTATTGACTATGCAAAGCCTTTGACTATGTGAATCACAACAAACTGAGGAAAATTCTGAAAGAGACGAGAATACCAAACCACCTGACCTGCCTCCTGAGAAATGTATATGCAGGTCAAGAAGCAACAGTTAGAACTGGACATAGAACAACAGACTGGTTCCAAATTGGGAAAGGAGTACATCAAAGCTGTGTAATGTCACCCTGCTTATTTAACTTATATGCAGAGTACATCATGAGAAATGCCAGGCTAGATGAAACACAAGCTGGAATCAAGACTGCTGGAAGAAGTATCAATAACCTCAGATATGCAGATGACACCACCCTCATGGCAGAAAGTGAAGAAGAACTAAAGAGCCTCTTGATGAAAGTGAAAGAGGAGAGTGAAAAAGTTGGCTTAAAACTCAACATTCAGAAAACTAAGATCATGGCATCTGGTTCCATCACTTCATGGCAAATAGATGGGGAAACAATGGAAACAGTGACAGACTTAATTTTGGGGGGCTCCAAAATCACTGCAGATGGTGACTGCAGCCATGAAATTAAAAGACACTTGCTCCTCGGAAGGAAAGTTTATGACCAATCTAGACAGCATATTAAAAAGTAGAGACATTACTTTGCCAACAAAAGTCCATCTAGTCAAGGCTATAGTTTTTCCAGTAGTCAGGTATGGATGTGAGATTTGGACTATAAAGAAAGTTGAATGCTGAAGAATTGATGCTTTTGAACTGTGGTGTTGGAGAAGACTCTTGAGAGTCCCTTGGACTGCAAGGAGATCCAACCAGTCCATCCTAAAGGAAGTTGATCCTGAATATTCATTGGAAGGAATGATGTTGAAGCTGAAACTCCAATACTTTGGCCACCTGATAGGAAGAACTGACTCATTTGAACAGACCCTGAGGCTAGGAAAGATTGAAGGTAGGAGGAGAAGGGGATGACAGAGGATGAGATGATTGGGTGGCATCACTCACTCAATGGATATGAGTTTGAGTAAACCCTGGGAGTTGGTGATGGAGGCCTGGCGGGCTGCAGCCCGTGGGCTCACACAGCATCAGACATGACTGAGCGACTGAACTGAACTGATTGTTTAATCTTCAGAACTCTGGTGATAAGGATTCAGTGGGGGAACTTGTGATATACAGAGATTTCTGTCAAATGGTAGATTTGAAATGGAAACTCGAGTCTAAGGAAGTTCTGGTACAAAATGCTTTCTCTTGTATACAATAATGAAGGAACACTTCTAGTCACACTCTCTGAAGTGCATTTAGGCTATTAATGAAAATAGGCATGACTATCTCTGTAAAGAATCAAGGGCAAAGAAGAAAAACAACAAACACTAAGAAATTTTCACTGTCATTTTTATAGTCATGAGCCGGCTTGCTCCTCATGAAGGAAAGTTTAGACAAATTCGAAAACCTTATTCCTTTCTTGTGACTGGGAGTCAACTAAACAATCTTAATTCTCAATTTGTAGTTTTAGTATCTATCCACTTTCTGCTCAAACATTTAGGTTCCCAGAGATGTTAAATAAAAATGATTTTATGTCCTTTGATGGAATTTCTAACAAAGAATATAAAAACAGACAGACAAATTATATTATACCAAGTACAGAATTATGCTTAATTTTTTTAATGCACTAATTTTGGTCAGCATTAAACTTTGAACTTCATGTATTTACATGTGTGTTAGGAGAAAAGACTGTCATATATAATTATTGCATTAGAATGTTTGTGAATAAATACAAATAATAAATGTAAGCTTTTGCATGCAGTGGAAATGGGATAAATTGAGAGGGATGAATAATCAGTCACTTGTGGATGAAGGGTAAGGATTGAGGTAACAAAAGGCCAAAAGAATATGGGTCACTGGGAACTGGGGAAAATGGAAGAATTCACCTGTAGAAGTTTTTCCTGGGTTTCCATTTTTTTCTCTGGACTTCCCCGGTGGCTCGGATGGTAAGGAGTCTGCCTGCAATTTGAGAGGCCTGGGTTCGATCCCTGGGTTGGGAAGATCCCCTGGGAAAGGAAATGGCAACGTACTCCAGTATTCTTGCCTGGAAAATCCCATGGATGGAGGAGTCTGGTGGGGTACAGTCCACGGGGTCACAAAGAATTGGACATGACTGAGCAACTTCACTTTCCATTTCTTGTTTACTTTTGTCAGTATGGAAGAAGGGCACTAATCAAATAATGATTAGAATGAGGGTGAACATACAACTATCGTAGGTGAGTCCCAGATCTCAGTCTTTGCCCTTTCTTTTATTTATCCACACTCACTCCTTTGATACTCTCATCCAGGTTCATTATTTTAAAATTTATATCACCAGCCTATAAATCAACCTTGAACTCCAAGTCCATAGATCCAACTGTATGCTTGACATCTTGAATGTTTGAGAAGCAGCTTAAACTTAGCACATCTAAACCCAAAATTCAGCCTTTGCTTCTCAGTTAAGGGAAGGGCAACTTCACTTTTCCAGTTTTTCACATCAAAGGACTTAGAGTTATTAGTAATTTCTCTTGTTCTTTCATACCTAAAGCTCTACCTGTCTATACAAATTCTATTTCCTTCATTTCCAACTATGTGCTGAATTCAACCTCTTTTTTACAAACTCCAAGGCTGCCACTCTAGTTCCACCACTTTCTTTCACTTGGATATGGCAATGGTTTCCCCAGACTGGCCTCCCTTCTTCCATTCCATTCTGTAGTCTTTTTCTTAATCCAACCCAGTAGCCAAAGTAGTCCTTTCATAAGTTGGATCATGTCTCTCTCCAATTAAACCCTCCAAACATTTCCCTTCTCAGAGTAAAGGTCAAAGTCCTTAATGTGACACAGCACTGTCTTGTCTCTCTTCCTCCACTAATGTTGCTTACTATTCTCTCTTACCCACTGAACCCCAGACACCATGGCTTCTGGTCCTTGAAAACTTGGCTGGTTTTTGAAAACTCCAGGCCCTTACTTGTCACAAGGTCTTGTTCCTTGCTATTCCCTTTGCCAGATAGGCTGTTTCCAAGATATCCACATGGCTTCCTCGCCTACTTAATTGCCTCCTTCAGTCACTTTTCATGCCTGACTCTTGGCGACTCTGTGGACTGTAGTCTACCAGGCTCTTCCACCCCTGGGATTCTCCAGGCAAGAATACTGGAGTGGGTTGCCATTTCCTTCTCCAGGGGATCTTCCCAACCCAGGAATCGAACCTGTGTCTCTTAGATCTCTTGGTGGGCAGGTTCTTTACCACTAGTGCCACCTGGGAAGCCCCTTGCCTCCTTCAGGCCATACCTCAAATGTTACCTTCTCTTTCCCTAACTACTCATTTACAATTCTAACTCTCTTCCACATCCTTTCACCCCATTTGGCATATCTAATCTCATTTTCTCTCATTTGTATTCAAGTTATATATTACTATGTGACATTTATATTTACTTACTTGTTTATGACCTTTTTCTTTCCACTAGAATATGAATGCTATGAGAGCAGGAATTTCTGTCCTATGTGCTTATGAACATATTCTAGCTGCCTAGAAGAGAGAAGAGCACATGATAAAAGTGTAATATCTCTTTGTTGAGTGAATTAATTCATTAATAAGGGCTATGAAGAGGTACAAGTGACTTTAGAGCCTATAATAGGTGAATTTAACAAAGTCGTAGAAGTTGAGAAGTTTTTTGTAAAAGTGAAGTATTAGCTAATTTCTGAAGAATAAAGAGGTATTATCCAGGAAAATAGAGAAGGAACAAAGATTCCAGATATTAATTAAAATGAACAAAATGTCCTGAGGTGAGAGGCAAAATCCATCTTGCAAGTGTGAGGACGGAAGAAAGTCTAAATGGCTGGATCACTGAGAAAGGGATGACATGAAATGGGATAAGACTGCAGAGCTAAACTGCAAGATCCTCGCAACCACATTTAGGATCTTACTCTAAGAGCAATGGGAGATCACTGACAATGAGCATGGAATCCCAAGAACTTTGTGTGCGTGTTTTAAAAGAACTGGTTAGGCTGCAACATAGAAAATGTTTGAAAATTGACAAGAATGACTGGAAAGAGAATACTGTACTAGTGATTCAAGTGGCCCCCAAGAGAAACGACAGCAACTCAGACTAGGATGGTGGCATGTCTCAGGTCTTTTGAACCCTCTTTCTTTCTTCTGCCATTCCAGTCTCTTTGGTTCACTACTTTAACCTCAGGTTTTACAACCCCAGAGTATTTACTTGAGCCTTATCCTCTTCTTTCAACAGGGAAAAATTTGAAATGAAAAAGCTTCACTCCACCATCTCTTGCCACGCATTCACATGATGCCTGTTCCGTTCAACACACTTTCCACTGATTTTGTTTATTTGTATATTTATTTCAATCACTTGGCTGATTTTCATGATGATGGTAAATGTGTCAGGAGGAACATTTTATTTATTTTGATATCTCCAGTAGTTGGCACATTGAAGATCACAATAATTCTTATTGAATAGAGGAAAAATTAAATCAATTGCTGGTTTGCAAACACAAAAGTTATTCACAATGTTCTTCTTGCTGCTGCTCCACAGACATCACAAATTTTAGAGGGATAGAGGTCTTTTCCCATGGTCAAAGTAGATAAGCTACAGATTAAATAATTTATTAGTGTTTGCATGTGCACTTGAAGCTTAAATATACATATGTATAAACAGACATCTCAATAATACATAAATATACTTAAAATGTCCAAATTATATGAAGAAAATAATATATTTGGGGAGCAATTTGTGTAAATAAATTTCAAAACCGTTCCAAATGACTGCAAGTGGGACACAGTGAAATGTTAAATTATTAAAACACCTCTAAAATGCTCAAAAGATTTCATGTAGACTTCCCCAAATTCCCTGGTTCCCAGAGAAGATATCAAGTATTATAAGATGGTGAGTCATTAAGTTCAATTGCAACTGTAATTGAATGGTGGCAGAATCTTTTACAGGAAAGATGTTTAATAACCTACACTGACCCTTAGCTACTGGAAGCATGAATTGAATTGTGACAGCTAAAAGCAACACACAAAGATACACACAGATTAATCTATCCCCACCCCCCACATTAATTCAATATTAATAAAACTGCAAATATTTATAAATAATTAAAAGTATGAATGAAATTACATGGTAATTCATGAAAAGTGAGAAAAGGTTTTGATGGGCATAATGAATAAGAATTTTCAGCTACATGTTATCATGATGGTATCAAAGGTTAAATATTGCCATTTAAATGTTTTTCTTTTCTAACCTCCCAACTGTGCAATTTTCCTCAAGTCATATAATTTTAAACAGAAGATCACTTTTCAGAAAAGTCGTAAGCAGATCATAATTCAAACCAAGCGACCAGATTCTCCTAACATCTAATTATTAAAGAAGTCAGTAATTCAGTCCCATGTTAAGAATGCTTTACATGTAGTTTTGTACACGATTAGAATGGCTTTTAAAAGTACTGCTCTTGGAAAGAGACGTGGACACTGCTTCCAATTTGTGAAATTACAACACCTGCTAACCAGAATGATTTTGTTATAAGAAACATATTGTAAACAAAGCACAGACTTAGAATGAAAAGACAGTTCAGCTGACATTTCATTTTACATAAATACATGGAAAATAAGAAATATTGACTTAAAAAATGGCCAAAAAAAATCTGAATTGCAAAGGACATAAAGATAGATCTTATACCAAGTTATTAAAAGATTAGAAACAAAACTTACAAATAAGCAAAAATGTCCTATATACATATAATACTTATGATATGTATGCAAATAAAATCTCAAATTTGTGTTCACTGTGTTTATTTCAAATAACATTTTTCTTCTCCATCAAAAAAAGTGTAGAAACAAAATGGGGAATAACTTGTGCATAAAATATGTCAACTAAAACAACTGATACCAATAAAGACACTGAAAAATGTGTATTATTTTCCAGAAACCATATGAAATTATCTGGTTCAATGTCTAAATAAGTCACAGAGTTTCCCTGTCTTCCCTCTTTGGTTAATTCAAGCTATTATGAAGAATTATTATCTTATCATTACACATAAACCTCAAAGCATTTGTATCCTTGAAGATGTCAAGTAAGGAAAGTATTATCATGAAAATCCGGTTTTGCCATATTGTTGCTTACACCAAAATATAATAAAGAAGCATAGCAACTCACCTGCAAAATTGCTGAATACCCAGAAACTCTTGTGGTTCCAGTTACCTAATTCATCTTTCTCATACTATATAATCCAATTCTGTTGCCATGGCTAGGATATTTTATACTCGTGATATTATTCTAACAGAACACATCTTGAAATTTATAACATTGACAAAAGTCTTCTCATGTGGTCTTTTTTTCTGTGAACATGAACTCTTTCAATTGTCTAACGCTCCATGTTTGGAATCATATTAATGATTTCCAAGATATAATACTGTGTTCTACATTTCTCGTAGTTTATGAAGCAGCAGAAAAAATTAGATCTTTGTTCAGGGAAGCAGCGAAGTAATAGTTAAGTGCCTTCACCACCAAATAATAAGCAGGGTGGGCATGATATTCTACAATAAAAAAGTAACACAATAAAAAGGTAATCTCAGAGTATTGCTGGGAGTGGCTGAAGATAGAATTCCAGTGTTGTGCATTTCTTCATGTATCTTAATGCTTTTAAGTATTATCACCAAGACTTTTCATTCATAGCACAAGGAGTTCATGGAAAGCTTTCTCGCGGCACTCTTACGGTGAAGGAAGGAAGAAAGTTTGGATATACTCATTTCTTCCTCTATTTTGGGGAACTTTTAAAGCTTTCAACAAGACTATGTCCTTTAGAAATATGAAAGTCATCATTTTCTTTCTTTCCTTTAAAAATATAAGAAAGACAAAAATACATGGAGAAAAAAGATGAACAAAACTAGAATATTTTATGAAAATTTTATATACAGTATTCATTCTGCTGATGTAGGAACAAGTTTAGAACAAAAAATGTTTTTATCATAAAAAAATTAGACTTTCAGGATCATATGCTGATTATTTAAAATCTCATAAATAAAAATTTGTTCATGGAAAAAGAGATCTTTTGAATACTAAAGTCCTTTATTCAACAACACAGAAATTTCACAAAAACAACTTTACTGGGCAAATTGAATGTGGTTTTTTTTTATGTTTTTTTTTTTTTTTACAGTTTTGTACATGCCCCATAAGTAATTTTCTTTAATAAATACACTGTTTTCCAAAACTGCTTTTTTAATAATTGCACAAGCATACATACACCTTACACAAATATCTATTAGAAAATTTAATAGATAACTGCACAGTTCAGAATAGGAGAACACTGTGAAAGGAGTACATTTTGTGGCCCATGTTCCTGAAATATCTGACTTCCTTGCAATTGTGAAAATGAAATCCCTCCTAACATAGTAACTGTCTTTTATTCACTAGGAATACAGATCTCAGTGTGAAACTGCCAAATTTAATAAAAACAAAATCTGAAACATTTAGCTGTTACATGAAAACCAACTGTGTGATATCACTGTGGATCTAGCCATGATCAAAGACCCACACAGTTTTTTGCTGAACATATTTGACCCTGAATAGTGTGTTCATTTAACTGCTTTCTTTGTTTCATTATTTGATTACAGAGACTATCAGCTTAAAGACTTTATATGCTTTAGTATTAATTGTACAACTTACATGCCAGGGGTTCTGAATGAAAGGAAGGGAATATTCCTTTCTTTTAGTGACTGCTTAATATTAATTTTAGGAAGTCTTCCATTTCTTGCTTCCTATGAACGTGTTTAGAAGAAAGCTGGGTGTTGGGAATTAAGCAACAGGAGACACTTTTATATATTCTTACCCTGGGGGAAGCCTGTTACTGTTCTCCCTCCCAAGAATGGACACATCTCTAGTTTGTAAATATGCCTTCCATCTGTGCACAGACAGGCGGAATCCATCAGAAAGCCACTTTGGGTTGAAGGCCTGGAGAGAGAGGTTTGCACTCTGAGGGTCTTGGGGTATTAGGGTGCTGAGTGAGAGCTGACCAAGGGATGGACCCCCTGCACTACATGGCAACAGCCCGAGTACTTTCCAGAGTCTCCCCAAATGCTGACATGTGGCACCGCCTCACCCACACCTGGAGAAGGCAAGACTCCACTGTACGTGACCTCTCACATCAAGTTTTCTATTTGGCTTATCTGAGATGTAATTTTTAAGTTGTAAAGACAGCCCACATGACCTACAGCTGATTGCTATCTTCTGAATTTTCTTGATTCTGAATATGAAGCATACAGCAAGGAATTTTTAAAAGTTCCACTTCATTGGCATTTAAGAATCATGAAATTGTAAATCTTTCAATCACTCCCTCAGTGCTGCCATGATATGCTTTACAAGTTCTCAGTACATGAACTTACAAGGGAGAAAACTGAGGGGAGGCCAGAGGAGTGATACCTTTCTTCAGCATCACCAAAAGGAACCTTATATGCACCCTCCATTACATAAATAGCTTAACCCAAAACATTAAAAAATGGGTGGTTTAAAAAAGAACATCAGGAATAAAAACACATAAGAAATTCAAGAAAAGCTGCACTTCTCCATATCAATAATTAACAGATTTCATTAAAAAATTGAATTCACATGTAAAAAAATCACATTTTACAATATACAAATTCATTAATTCTTTAAGAAAACAAACAAAACACACCAAGACATGCAATACTAGCATGTATTTCAGACTCACAGTACATTGCGATGAGATCTTCATGTTATCGTATGCCTAATGCAGCCTGAATAAAAGTTTGTTTCAATTCTGTAATAACAATGATCATTTTCCAAAAAGCAAGGCAAGCTTATCATTCAAGTGTGAAAGTAAGTTTTCACTTACTCGTAATTCATTACCAAATTGGCTAAAACAAAGTCAAATAAAATTAAAAATGGAACAAGAAAGAACTCATATAGCTCTTATTGGTCCCACAGCAGAAATAGAAATTCTAACTAGAACCTTCAAAGGAATATACATCAAGTAGAAAGCTATCTCAAAATTAATATACAGCACGTTTTAATTTGTGATCATATAATTTTCTTCTCTAAACATGGATAAGTGTAATACATAGTGAATTTTCTTCAAAAAGGCTATTTAACAGTAACCGTAGACCTTGTATCCATACTCTAGGCAAATTAAGTCACACTGTCTTTCACATTGACATTTGTAAGTACCTTCTCCCCCACCTTGCCAGCACTCTAGCAATGAAGTGCTCCTTCTGCTTTTAAAAAAAACCTCATCTGTCTGTATTTTTTCCCATTCAAAACTACAACTAGCCTTTTAAAATTATTCATCTGCTAGTCTCTCTAAAACTTTACAGTTCATCACCCTCTCTCTTCTCAAGTTATTTTTCTTCACCTGATCCATGTCACTAAGTTTTCAGCAGGTCAACGGATGTCACAGGCTGAAATAGCTGGCTAGTGAACAGAGAACAAAAAGATACAGTAATATGGTGACTTGCATACTCTATGTGTTTTGGCTAAACTGTCTTATTTCTGAAGCTGAAAACAGTCTTTATTATCTGGGGGGTGGGGGCGGGGGGAGCAGAAAGAGAGAGAGAGGAGAACTAAAACTTAGGGATCATGCCATCACAAACATCTGTCCTAATGGGCCAGCCTAAAAAACCTGACTGCAGAAGAAAACCAAACATGAGAAAAGGTAGCTCAGGTCCTATGAAGCATTAGCTCCTTTTGTTTGGGGGCTGTTTGCATTTATGGAATTCTGCAGACTGTGGCCCTGCCTTCTCAGAAATGGAAGCATCTGGCGATGGTGACGAGAACGGGGATGGGAACCATGGAATACTCCACTGAGGGCCTAGGAGAAGGCCACGGTTTTAAGTGGGAGGCTCTGAGAAAGGGAGATCAAAGGAGATTTAACAGCCTCGCTTCCATGAATGTGTTTCACTCTTTTGAACTTAAAAATATACCCAGCCATGTCTCGATGCAGGAGGCCTTTATATAATCAAATTTTAAAACAAAACTGCACTTTTAATATACATGGAATTTAAACAACTGGATATGTTTTATTAAGTGTTTATTTTTTTCTACCAAAAAAGAAGCAGAAAAACAGGCAAACAAAAAAGTACATACAAACAAAAAAAGCCCATGTTGGACTGGGGAAAAAAAGTCAGTCATGAGTTTCTCCCCTAAGATATGATACTCTAGCCTGTATCCTAGAAGACACTGTTTAAAGAAAGAAAAAAAAAAATTATACAACAGATTCTGCATGTTTCAACTACTCTGAGTACTCCGTCTTACAGTGCCACCCAGGACAAGTCAACTACACTAAGGATTTGGGAGGTCTACCCTTCTGTACAGCTCGTTTGTAAGCAATGCAAGTGCATAACCACTACTCTAATATAGTGCTCAAAAGATTAATTGAAACTTTCCTAACATCTTCCCCTCTTAGAACAATACAACCGAAGGTAACTGCTGGATGCATCGTCATCTTTTAGTCTTGTAAAACTTGGCATCAAGTCTTTCTACGGAAAGATGCATGGCAAAACACGCCACTGCTGTCGCTGCTCCTAGGAACAACTGGCAAAAAAATATTTAAAGCTAAAATTTATTGCTCCAGATTTAACTCGCAGAACCAGAGTGTTGTGAACAAACTGTTAATCTCCATAGATGCTCAGACATGATTGTCTTCTTGTGTCTAAACACACAAAATACAAGCTGCTATCTGTACAGTTTACAGTACTGAAACACATATATTTGAAAATGAAGTATAGATATGTACTTTGCAAAGATACATGATTTTACAGCAGGGGTTTACCCAACCTTATTTTTTACAGCCACTTTCAAAATAGACAACAACTTCACTAGGATAGCTAAATTACATCAAAGAAAGAATCAGTGTATTGAAAGTAAATAGACTGGCCAATTCCCCAAGCTCCCAGATTATTTTTATGTCTTTTTTTCTTTTCTTTCACCCCCCTTTTTTTTTTTGAAGAAACCCCTATACATAAAATGAAAATAATATCTGGATATTTTCTTCAGTGGTGGACTAAGCAGTTTCTTAAAACAAGACATTAGTTTGCCCTTCACTTCCAAATGCCTTGAAAATAAGATATACTACTGCTTTAAAAGAACCATCGGAATGCTTCAGCGCTGGGAACAGGTGTTCTCTATAAAAAAAAGAGCAAGAAAACAAGTTAAGCTTTCTTTCTATGCCAATATAAAGATTAGATTTTCTCCTTTACACTTCAGCAATATTTCTAGACAGCAGTACACAAATAATGACTTGCATATTTCAACATTTACTAAAAAATAAAAATGTTTAACCTTATAATATTACAAAAATTAGAATATTGAATTTAATGCTAATTTACTAAATATAATGATTAAAGCACACTGATCTAAAAAATAGAAGAAACACAGCTTAGAACATGGATGGCAATCAGAAGAAAGGGGAATGTACAGACTACTAAACCAATAGTAGGAAGATCAGCCAGCAAGTGTACTTAAAATCTGTATCTGCTACATACACAGCCTATGTAAGGCTGATGTTTCAAATTCAGTGAAGTAATTTCTTCATTCTGGAGAATTTCTTTTATGACAGGACAACAACAAAGGTAACATCAACATTACTTCCATATTTAACTACTAATGCTAAATATTCCTATGTATAATCTGAGCTATGAAAAATATACCTCTATTTTAAAATGTCTGCATTTGCAACAAATTAATGTCATATACACAAAACAAACTTAGAACTAACCAATGATACTCAATAGAGCAAAAGTATCTTTTTGTACCAGAAAAATACTATAGTTTTCCGAATGGAGTAACAGGCAACACTAAACATATGAGCAATTCTTTTAACAAGAAGTTTACAGTTACTATGGGGATTTTGCTAGATAAACAGTAGTTAAGCTGTCAAATTTTTCTTTCTATATTAACATTACAGTAGTTCATCATTCCATACCCCCTTTATAAAACAGAATCACATGAGTATACATTGCAGGTACATGAGGAACAACTAGCTAAGAGTAAATCTTGATATGGAGCAAATAAAAAACTTCCTTTTCTTCCTTAGACCTGTCCAACAAACCTATGGAGCCTATAAGATAGCAGACTAAGATGAATAAGTATATAAATTGGAAAGTTGAATATTATCAAAATATCTAGGAGGTATAAAAGAATGCACTCATACACACACATTCCTCATAAACACATCTTAAGACAGTGTTAACAGCACCTGAATTTTCAGAAAATATATAAAAATTCTACTACAAATACTTTAATAATTGAAGTTAGCTTTTATTTACTTTTTCATATATGACTCATTAGGTTGACACAATCCTACCATAGAAATGTCATCTAAAAATTAAACTGTTATTAATTGATTAAGATTCAAATGAAATTTAAATGAATAAAATAACCATGCTGGCTATCTGCACTAAAAAGGATTTTAAAACACTGTTCTCATAGTCAACACCATATACCTCACAATGAATGTGTTAAGAACAAACTAACACTATCTAATTCAAGTTTGCATATAAGTATACAAAAAATATTTAGCTTGTGAAGTATTTTCTAAAAGCCCAAAAAAAAGGTCCAAGTGTGGAGAAAAGGGAACCCTCTTACACTGTTGGTGGAAATGCAAACTAGTACAGCCACTATGGAAAACAGTGTGGAGATTCCTTAAAAAACTGGAAATAGAACTGCCATACGACCCAGCAATCCCACTGCTGGGCATACACACCAAGGAAACCAGAATTTAGAGACACGTGTACCCCAATGTTCATCACAGCACTGTTTACAATAGCCAGGACATGGAAGCAACCTAGATGTCCATCAGCAGATGAATGGATAAGAAAGCTGTGGTACATATACACACAATGGAATGTTACTCAGGCATTAAAAAGAATACAATTGAATGAATTCTAATGAGGTGGATGAAACTGGAGCCTATTACACAGAGTGAAGTAAGTCAGAAAGAAAAACACCAATACAGTATACTAATGCATATATATGGAATTTAGAAAGATGGTAACGATGACCCTATAAGTGAGACAGCAAAAGAGACACAGATGTATAGAATGGTCTTTTGGACTCTGCCGGAGAAGGCAAGGGTGGGATGATTTGAGAGAATAGCATTGAAACATGTATGTTATCATATGTGAAACAGATCACCAGTCCAGGTTCGATGCCTGAGACAAGGTGCTCAGGGCTGGTGCACGGGGATGACCCAGAAGGGTGGGATGAGGAGGGAGGTGGGAGGGGGGCTCAGGATGGGGAACACATGTACACCCATGGCTGATTCATGTCAATGTAGGGCCCAAACCACTACAATATTGTAAAATAATTAGCCTCCAATTAAAATAAATAAAAATTTTTAAAAAGGTCCATTATTCCCATAAAAATAGTACTTATCAATATTGTAATCTTTACTCCTCATAGTTTAATATGTCTTCCTCTTTCCAGTTCACTATGCATACCTGGATCCCATCATTTGACTTGGCTGAGGAGAAAAACCCCTTTACTACTTTTTAAAATTATCTTTTAAATGATAAATGTAATTATACATGCTCATGACACATATTTAATCATTATTAAAGGTACTTGTGAAATCATAAGAAAACATAATATATTCATTCATCCTAATATTCATAATTTACAACACACATATATAAGCAGTAAATGAAAACTTAGTTTACACCAGATGCTAACTTGCTGCCTGATGCCAACTAAGAATACATTTTATATAAGTATGCATACTTATATAAATGTAGTCATTTTTAACAAGATAAGTTAGATCCAAGCATATCCATGCATTGCAGAAGCACATATGAAAAATAAACATGTGCATATATATTCATATATATTCACATTTATGTGTAGAGTATATGACATAGAGATGCCAACTTTCTCTCAGATGCCAACTGGAAACAAGACTCTAAGTATATACTTATATATCTTGTATCATGATAAACATATATGTTTATGAAGATAAACAGAAGAAATATATATGGAGCACATTTTTAAAATAAGATGAACTCCTTATGTCTTAGTTTCATTTTTAAATCTCTCTTCCAACTCTTGGCTCTCCCTGTGCCCCTCTTCACCACTCAATTTTATTTGCAATATTTAGAAAAAGCAAGCTTTATAAAATGCCACCTGTAATCAAAAGTCATGCTTGTAAAGAAAAAGATAATCACTTCTCAATACTTGTTAGCACTAAAACTTAGATAATGCAAATGTGAGAAGGGCTTTCCAGGGGGCACAGTGGTAAAGAATCTGCCTGCCAATGCAGGAGACTCAAGAGATGTGGGTTCTGTCTCTGGGTCAGGAAGATCCCCTGGAGTAAGAAACAGCAACTTACTCCAGTATTCTTGTTTGGAAAATTCCATGGATGGAGGAGTCTGGAGGGTTACAGTCCATAGGGTCTCAAAGAGTCAGACATGACTGAGCACGCATTAATGCCTGCCTGACAGGCAACTATGAGAAAAGCAGAGAGATAGTTTTCTTTACTATCATTACCTGTCACAGAATTGCACACTGATGTGTATATATTAGTATGCATACAATTTTGAGACCAGTATGTATCTCCAAAACAAACAATTCATTGCTAAAGAGGAAGGGAGAAGGTAAGCAGAGATGCTTCTTTTAAAAATTATTTCTCCCTTATATTAAAATCTTTGAGATTGAACCTTAAAAATGATTAGTTGGGAAATCACCTAAAATGTCTGAGAAAATTTAGGAAAAATGTTTAGGTGCATTAATTGGAATAAATCTTCAAGGCATTCACCAGAAACTGGAAGTGAGGCTTCTCTGTTTTATTCGGGGTTAAAAAAGGTAACAGAGCTCTTCAGCATCCCACAGGCCATACAAAAAGACTGGATATATATCCAGCCTCCTACCCAACCTTCACTGGGATCATTGGAAAATTCCTTAAAGCCTGGGCTGAATTTTTTTCAGCCAGGACGGGGTAGTAAACTGTTTTCACAGGTAAAATATTGGGTTTAACTATGGGTTCTGATGAAGTCTGTCCTAATTTGGGGCCATAATGAGGTCATCTTTGTAAGAGGACTTCTATTTTAAATGACTGGGGAACTCAGCACAGCAATGTGGGGGATTAAGCACCCTGACTAGCTCCCATCGGGTTATATAAATTCAAGAGTCCCAGTCGGGGAGTCACAGTGTTGATGAGATTACAGTGACTATCTGGATCTCAGTGATGCTTGCAGGAAATCGTTATGTCTTATCGGGAGTAACAGAGAAGCCAGATTCCCCAGGAAGAGAAGGGAGCAGGGAGGTAAAGAATAGAATTGAGTTGATCAGCGTTGTCTAAAGCAGCCTGCACAGCTCAACCAGGTGCCAACACTGACAAACAGCAGCGTTGCTCCCAGGAAGCCTGGGGAGAAACCTGCAGCCCCTAGTTCTCCCTCGGGGACTGCTGTGAAGTATGTCGGGGGAACTCATCCCTGCACACGCCAGACCAGAACGACCTTGAGGTTTAAAGGAAAGATGGCAATGATGACCCTATAAGCGAGACAGCGAAAGAGACACAGATGTAAAGAACAGTCTTTTGGACTCTGTGGGAGAAGGCGAGGGTGGGATGATTTGAGAGGGTAGCGGTGAAACATGTATATTATCATATGTGAAGCAGATCGCCAGTCCAGGTTTGATGCATGAGACAGGGTGCTCAGGGCTGGTGCATGGGGATGACCCTGGGGGATGGGATGGGGAAGGAGGTGAGAGGGGTTTCTGGATGGGGAACACATGTACACTCATGGCTGATTCATGTCAGGGTATGGCAAAAACCACTACAGTATTGTAAAATAATTAGCCTCCAATTAAAATAAATGAATTAATTTAAAAAAAGATGCTCATCACTAATCATCAGGGAAATAAAAAAAAATAAAGGAATGCCTTCTGTTCTCCTCCTAAATAACTTTAAAAGGCAAATTGTTGAATAACATAACTGTGTAATCCACACCTAAGTACATTTTACATTTACTTCTTTTAAAAAATTGAATAAAAAAATTATCAATATGTCTCTGGCAGAAATGTATTTCAGTTTGACTCTCATTAAATCAGCAATGAAGAAACTATTAAATGACCTAAAAACCAATAGACATCCCCAAATCTGCTACCTTAAGAATTTGAGCATAATTTTCTCTATTGGCCCTTGCGAGGCAGCCACATGAACTGTGGCATCTTTAGATTGGGCACACATCTACATACAAGCAAGCGTGTGAGGTCGCTTCAGGTGTGTCTGACTGTGCGGCGCTATGGACTGTAGCTTGCCAGGCTCCTCTGTCCATGGGATTCTCCAGGCAGGAATATTAAAGTGGGTTGCCATATCCTTCTCTAGGGGATCTTCCCCATCCAGGGATTGAACCCTTATCTCTGGCATCTACCTGCATTGGCAGGTGGGTTCTTTACCACTAGCGCCACCTGGGAAGCCCACACATCTACTTACTCTTGTTTAAAATATGTTCAGTCTAATAAAAACTCATCTCCTAAAAGCTGAAATTGAGTATCTGTATCTTCATACATATGAGTTTATATGGGATTGGCTACTCATGTCTAGCCAGATATGTATGTAAAATTTATTGCAGTATTCAGGACACCAAACAAAACTAATCATTTTTAATAAAGCTAGACACAAGTTTTCAAAGACCATATAAAAGACCACTCAATGTTGAAATTTGCTTCAGAATGCATGAAAGCTATAAATTAAGATAATAGTTAAGACATTAGCAAATTCTACAACTAAAGTGAAATATATCTTTCCAATATGTATTCATGTAGTTTCTGATCCAGACTCGGTGGTTCACCCAGGCCTTCAAAACTCTACTGTGAAACAGGATGGCTTTAATACAATACATTCTAAGCTGAAGTCAGTATTTTGGGGTACCATTACTCTTCCATTCATCAAAAATTTCCTATTTCCCCATTTATTATTAACTGAAGAAGCATAAATCATCCATTAATTTTCTGATCCCCATATAATAACGGGAAGTATGCTTTTTCCACCTCAAAACAAAGCAATTTTGAACTATAGTTAGTCAACACAGCCTCGTCTAAACTCTTTTGAAGTGTTGTTTTCACCGTGAGAAGCCCCACTATAAGTTTATTAAACTTCTGAGCATCTAAGTACTTGAAACTGGAACCTCTTACTGCATTCGATTTACCTCTTTGCAATAGAACTTGAAAACCTTAATGAATCACTGAAATTTTGCAATAGGAAATACATAAATAAATATGATAAAGAATACTAAGGCTCATTGTTTGCCTTTAGATATTTGATTATATTTTGTTTTGGCTTCATATGAAACAAACTTTGGAGTGTTGTGGATGAACAAAAGGAAAAGAAATCCTAATGGTAAAAAAAAAAAAAAACACTACTTTTTCTGATTTGATTCAGCAAATGCTAAAATATCAAATTATATAGGTTCTTAATTTTTATGCTGACATAATTTCAAAACCTAATTGGAGAAATGGAAAAATGTTTTATATATACTGTACAATTGTGAATGTGAAAACACAGGAACACGCATGTGATGACAAATTTGGATTAGTAAATATGGTCTAAAATTATACCTAGTAAATGTTAGAGACTTTCAAACATTTTAGGCAAAAATATTATTCTAGATCCTATTTATAGATAGTGTATTTTAAAAGTCATAATCCAATAACTATAGTAGAATTATTAGCAAGCACAAGTATAGCATAGGTCAGTTAGTTTGAGAGGACAAGTAACATCATAAATGATAAGCTCACAGTCTAGTAATTCACTGTTATTGTAATTAAAGAGACTTTATATTTTAATAATAATAATACCAATATTTCAAGAATTCCAATGTTTTAAGATATATGGATTAATATAAGTACATAGTGTTTCCATTTTTTAAAGTACACATTCCTTACTTTCTCTTTTCCTCCTGTTATAAAATGTATGTGATATCTATCAGATTAATTTTTCTTATAATTCAGATTCACTTATAACTGTATAAATCTTTGGTATACTCACACCTTATTTTGGCCACGATCCAGATATAAATTAAAAACACCTCTCAAATGCCACTAACTGGAATATTAGAACCCTCTTTAAAAGGAAGAAAAGCACCAAATAAGTAACTGCATAACTTTTATGACCCAAGTTTTTGGAGGTCTTAATCATGATTATAAGGAGCATTCCACATTTCTGGTTTCCAAATTGACATCTGTGGCTAGGATTTCTCTGATTAATGGTGGAACCCAGAGATGACTTTTTCATTAATATTGATTCTGGGTGGTCTATTGCTCCTGCTACTCCCTATGCCTTGCAAATATGAGGGCTCTTCCTTTTCTCTCCTTCTGCAAGACCATCACCACCCTCCCCATCACCACTGCAATGGCATGACTTTAAACTGAGCTAACTTTTGTAAATGGAAAGATGAGATTGTATACTAGGCTGGAAAAGTGCTAAATCAAATCAACCTGGTAGTTAAACAAGTAAAAAAGAAAAAAAAAAAAAGACTGTCCAAAGGGAGATGTGTGTATGGGAAAGGAGTTGGTTGGTAGGAAGAATAGTAATTTGACACCAAGATTCAAAGTGGCCTACAAGTGGCCAAAAATGCATCCACTTTTGGTCCTAGTATCTAATGTAACTACTTCAGGCAAGTGTCTTGATTAAAGCTATAAAGGATCATATTTCAATTACTTTCGATAAAAACACTTCAAACCATATCCTTCCAATAATAAGTAAATTATTGTATTACACATAGGTAGTTTAGTGATTAAAATATCCTTGGATTTATAAAAACAAAATATAATAGGATGGTATCAGGATAAGCAGAAAGAGGTAATGTTTTCAACAATCCAAAAATTTAAAAGATGTTTTTGAAAATTTATTTTAGATACTGTTTTTCACTTATGCATAGGAGGAAGTATGAGAGGAAATGAAAAGTAAAATTGGTGTTTAAAAAGTGAAAATTAGGTTAATAAAATCAATATTGTCAAGAATGACACATCTTTATAAAAAATACATATCCAAATAGATATGATTATATAATGAATCTGAATATACATATGCATAGATGAATTCATATATATGGCAAAGCCACAAGTTAAATGATTCTATTTGCCCTCACAATCACTCTACTGATTACTGTTGACTGCAACAATACCTTTAAAGAGAGATCACTGCTAATTAGTTATTGAAAAAACACCAATATTCTCTTCATGATCAAGTTGTTGGGCAATTAAAAAAAAATTTTTTTAAAGCAGATAGTGAACTGTCTCCTCATACTGAAAAGAAGAAATATGTGAAATGTGAAGAAACAGGAGGTCACTTAAAAAATTAAGAGGTGATTTTTAAAGTTCAAAAGTTATGATTTGGACAGCCTCTAACTTACATTCAAGTAAAATACAACAGTTATACCCAATCTCTATAAAGAATTCAAATTATAGTTCCTCTCTTTGACTATTATAGATCTCAGAATTTGAGAAATATTATTTTTTCTATATTACATAAAATCCAAAAAGAAATCTAATAGAAATTTTCACTTGGACTAAGTTCTGTAGTGTTTTGAATGTAGCCACTTAACCTCACTTGGTTCAGAATCTTTTATGACAAAAACTCAACTCCTGAGACAGACCCAGCCTAGAAATCAAAGCAGGTTTTATGTTCATTAATCACTTGGAGGAATTAAGAGAAAATGCCAAACATTTCACAGTCATTAGATGTTATCATTAAAAAAAATGTACTTGGTTAAAACTATACTTCTGAGAATCACATATTGCTTTTGGAGTTTTTCTTTTAAAAAAAGTTGTTTTTTTTTTAATAACTGCAGTTGACATTGCATCAAATATTTAAATTTCACAATCACTTTGACTTTTTGGTTTCTTTCCTTAATTTTCTTTTTAAATAATATTAAGAGGTACATAGTCAACAATTATAATTGAATCAACATTACCTGTTACCTCTTTGGAAATGCATTTTGGTTAATCTCCATCATTAAGAGGACACACACTCTTAAGCATCCTCTACTAACAGGGTATCAGCATATCTTGTGCTGAGCAAGTCCTTAAAAGTCAAATTTCTCCTCAGGGAATTTCCATGTACTACTTCTTTTTCTATGTATATCACGTATGCTCCATCTTCATGCAAACATAGTCACAACTGCATCGTTAACTAACTAGCAGAGTAAATTAACAAGCCTAACATTTTTCAGGCATAGGATTCATAAGACATAATTAATATTCTTTTCATGAATTTTCTGGAGTCTTTTCTACATGTATTTTCCAGGAAGTTCTACCTGTATTTTCCAGGAATTTTCTGGAGTCTTTTCTACATGTATTTTCCAGGAAGTTCTACCTGTATTTTCCAGGAAGTTCTCTGAATTACCACTTAAAAATCACCCTGATAATTTGAACAGTTAGTTGTTTATAGATGCTGAATGGCCTCTATCTTCCTAAACTCCATCATCACTTTGAGCATCAGTTTTCCCATCCTGTCATTTCAAGTTTTCAATTTCAGAGTTGAACAAGATACTCTTAAAGAGAAATTAGAAGGAAAAAAAAATCTAGTCAGTTTACAGGAAACTATTTTTTCCACTAAGGTAAATGAAAAGAAATGATGCTGAGTGTTTCTAGTGAATCTAACCTAAACTCATGGCATCTTTCAAAAAAGTTTGAGGCATTAACCATTTCTACTAATTTAAACCAGACTAAAGAAGATGACCTTGAAATGACAGTCCTTTCTGCCAAAATGCTTCTTTCTTAGTTCCCTTTAATCTGTAACACTACAGTCTGCCTGCCTCCCTCTCTTCCTTCTTTTCTTCCTTCCTTTACTTCTTTCTTTCAATATGGCCCTTTCCCTTATTCAGGTCATACAAAGGTTTCCAGTACTCTATAAAATGCACTTGAAATAACAAGTCATACTGTAGATTCTCACGTGTTCAAATATGCAAGGCAAGTATTTCTTTTCTTATTCCTTGAAAACTTCGGGAGTACTAATAGAAAAAAATACTATACCACATAACCACATGAGGTAGCTAAGGAGAAATCACAACTGCAGTATATGTTTCTTATCTAGATCTGGGAAGAACTAAGCCAAGGATGAATCAAGGAATTCCAAGGCTTTTAAACAGGTGTGAGATTGCATTCAAAGTTTTCTAAAATTACAATCATATCATTGATATGTGTCCATTTTGCGGACTGAGAATAAGGAATGTAATTAGGAAGCTAAGTGTTTTGGATGAAAGAGTAAGATGTAGAGTTATGGAGTCACATGGGTATTTTAAGAAGATAATTAGAAATAAAGAAAAGTTTGAGTTCTTTAGGCTAAGGTGTATGTATATATATATATATGTGTTTCACAGTGCTTGCTTACAAATCTTAGAAAATAATAGTTCCTTTGTTCAGCTCAGTTCCGTAACTCAGTCATGTCAACTCTGTGACCCCATGGACTGTAGCACGCCAGGATTCCCTGTCCATCACCAATTCCCAGAGCTTGCCCAAACTCATGTCCACCGAGTTAGTGATGCCATCCAACCATCTCATCCTACCTAAACATATTTTGAATGGAACTTATCAAGGGTTTACCATATGTTAAGTATACACCATGAATTTATAAATCTACCTCATAGGTACAGGTACCTGCCAGAGAGAAGACATGCTACTTACAGAAACATGTTTAAATTGTACTCTTTATCTTAACATCATTCCATTGACAAATATAATTTTCTTCCTCACTACATATCTGTTCAGTAGAGTTGCTACTGTCACTAAACCAGTGTTTTTCAAACTTTTTGGACTGCAGTCAAGTTAGAAATACATTTCACACAGCAGCCTAGAACAGGCACACACATTTATGTGTGCATACATAATTAAAAGAGAAGCTTAACAATATGTACTCTTACTGCATGTGATACACTCATATATTTTCTCCTCCACTCTATTCTACTTTCTAAATATCCTGGCCATAAGCCAACACATTGGTTTCATACACCACCAGTGTGTTATCTACAAGTTCATGCCATACAAACATATACATGTGAAGAGCATCACATGAGGAAAACTGAAAACCCCTCCACATCACAACACATTTAACAATAGATAGACAGCAGCCTTATATAGAAGATCCAGTGTTTATAGCCTTAGGATTTTAAAGGCTGGTGTTCTCTATTCTGCTTTTCAGGAATGAAAATTAGAGCATACAATGTATTTAGGGATGTTAGAAGATTCCACATCTCACTTCGCATCCATCTACATAGAACTTAGAATTTTATCTCTTTTAGTCGTTCTTGACTCCATTAAAACCAACCCTGATCTCATTTAACCTATAAATAAGACATTTACCATAGAGAAGTCTTCCCCCAGCACAGTTATTTTTCTGCCACTGATTCACTGTCATTCATAAATCATCATTTCCACACAATTAAACTTATAGAGTCTATTATTCTTTAAAAAATTCATTTCATCACCTTTCACTCATAAAGTTTTGGAGAAAATATATCTTCTCTGGAATTTGCCAGATTTTCTGAAACACACAGAAATGCCCATGACTCTTTCTGATCTATAAATTTATCCCTTTCTTATCTCATCCTACTTGATCTCTATCCTTTTGATACAATCAATCATCCAGAGGTTCTTTTTTTTTTAAGTCCTTGAGCAAAAAACAGCACTTTCAGCACAGTTTCCCTGATAGTTTGACACTTTTGTTCATTTGCTCCAGAATGTCCTCTGAAACATGAATTTAGATGAAAATGAGACCCAAATAGGATCCCATTTTCTACCCATCTTGGAAGTCTTCTTTTACTTACACTCTGAAATTATCCAACCAAATGTTTCAAAAGCATAAGTAAATATAATAACATCATCTAAAACACAATCTGTTTTTCCTTGTCTCTGAGTCAGCTGCCACTCCACTGAACTTGAGACTTAGCTCTGACTTCCAAACCAAATGTACTAAGTCAAGTATGAAAATATTACCTTCCCCTCTTTATAGTTTCCATTCTTGGCAAAACTTCTATAACTGCTGAAGCAAAGGAGACATCCATATCCTGTCTTTACAAAACTCCTTCTAGATACTGCATTGCAGCCTGCTTGCATATTACTTTCTCCCTTGTTTTTAAAGCTTTCTTGGTTAGTATTTCAAATATTTTAGGACTTGACATTATTTTCTCCCAGAAAACCACCAGCCTTTTCTATTATTGCTCACTTTCTTCATTTCATAAATGCTCTCTTCTTAATAACAGGAAAAGCTCTGCATAGTCAGTTCATTTTTTAATCTCAAAATGTTTATCTACTTGCTTAATTTCCTACACCCACACACACACATACACACATACCCCTATCTTCTGAAACAAGAGTAACTCAACAATTTTTCAGTATTTGTTAAATATATTCTCTAATCAGAATTTGTGATAAGCATTTAACCATTTCTTACAATGATATTCCTCAACTCACTAATGCACATTTAGAACAACTCCCTGTTTTTCTGCCCAAATAAAGAAAATAATAGCTAGACAAAGGTACTAAGTTGGTAAAGTGAAACACACTCACTCACACACACACACACACACACACACACACACACACACACACACACACAATCTTATTAAAAGATATAGAAATTAAAAGTAGTAGTGTTCCTTTGGTGAGGAAGGAGGAAGAGCACTCAGTTATCTAAATTGCTTCACCAGGGTGACATAGGTCATGAAGTAACCTGTGCAGATTTCCCAGGCTTTTGACACACAGGTACAAGACCAAGGGAAACTTGTTTATCAGGTTTATCCCTTTCCAAGTGAAATCAAGCCAGAGCTTTGGTGAACTGTATTAAAACAAATATTCAGAAAACTCAAAACCACAAAATAATCTAGGCTTTAATTTCTGATAACTACAAATAACTTGCTGGTGTATGGAATTATCTGTAAATATAATCATCTTATCTACTTTTTATTGATGACTTTAAATTAGGAATGAGAAATCATATATAGCATCTTTCAGGATGCAGAGAATATGAATCTACGTATAGTATCAAAGAGTTGTAATGAAGGTTGATACTGTTATGTCCATTTCACAGTTGAGGAAATGTTCAGAGAAGTTATGCTGATGGAGCTAACTAACATTGTTCCACTGGTAAGTTACCTGAAACTGGTAGCTCCTCCCACCACCTATCATCTAAATGTGGCCACATGGCCCAAACACAAATTTAATTATAACAGAAATGAAAAGCCAAGAAACTAGCAGTATATTTTCTAAACAGAATTTATATTTGGTTTTATATCAGCCAAAGAAATGTATCTTTAGCTATTAGTTCTCTGAAAAAGCAGTTATTTGCTTTGCCACTGTCTTTTGAGTAAGAAACATATCATGAAATAAAGAGGTTAAATATCAAAAAACAGAGACGCAGATTTCACAGGCTCACTCTCATATCTGGCTTTGGATTCTCCTGCTCTTGAAATAAATTAACAGAAAGCCCTAAAGTTTCACAGAGGAAAAAATGTTTTTCCTAATGTTTTAGAGTAGAAGTTAACAAGCCTGCTGGGATCCTTTTAGCCCCTGCAGAGCTAAGTCTTCAACATTATTAAATGGCTGTCGCATCTGAAGTATGGTGCAACATAACTCAATAAACAACAGAAAACATATGATGCTGGAGGGAGGGAGGCTTTTCGAGTACCCTGCAGAATAATTCAATTTCAGGACAGGTGTTTGCATGTGATGGAACAAGATGTGACTGAAGGATAAAACCACCCATGTGCCCCTCCTCCAATAATTTGAAACTGCAAAGGGTAATAGCATAAATGCTCAATGAATAAAATATGTTAAGAATAAACAGAAGTACTGCAGGACAAATAAAGAAATTAAATTATATATGCACAAAGTTCCCAAAACTTATACCAATCTCACCAAAAAGTACTTTCTTGAAAACAAGTTTTATAAAAAAAAAAAAAAAAGACTTTTTCCAGAGTGCTCTACTTCCCCAGCCAAAATCATCTGACATTCTAATCAGTGACTGAAAAATCACACTTATAAAATGACTTTACCATTACTTTGGGTTCATTATTACTTTTTAAAAACCAATCTAAAAATAAGAGGAAAACTAAAAGAGAAGTAGTCCTTTCTCCAACTTGCATATTTACATGGGCCTTTCAATAAATCTTGAATTTAACCTATTAAGTAGTGATTTTTATATGATGAATGAATTTATTTTAAATATTTTGAATAAAGATAAATATAAGAAACTGAAGCATATCCATGCTTGTGAAATGTTTCGATAGCAGGACATTTTGTTATGTTTTTCCAAAGCAAAAATAAAAACTGAATTGTTTTCTAGTAAAAGTAAACTAATATAAGACCAATCTGACCAACTCAGATTGAACAGTAAGTTCTACGAGCACCGACTACTTCAGAAGAGTTTTTTAAAGACACACTAAAACCTATTCCTGGGGAACACTCCAGTAATGTTTTATGTTTATATCCAAAAGGAATATTCTACCAGCGTCTTCACAGTCACCCCGCCATAGGTCTTCAATCTCCAACTGTGTACTCTAGAGCAAATATGGATGAAACGCCCATCACTGTTGACACACCTTTCAATTTTCAGTCTTACAGACTATTTTATTAAATTGTCCTGTATTTGTCAATCTGTAAGTCTGAACTGTGCAAAAGTCTTATCTATTCACCCAGAAAAACAGCTGACAAACAAAAATATGCAACAATGCTTCAGTAATCAATTATTAAAAAGTTTAAAAATCAAGTAATTTTTATCTGCTTCATCACTGTCCATCCTTGTTTAAAGTATCCAAATATTTTCATATGATTAAAATCTACAGTTTGTTTTGTTTTCATTGGCTTCTGATTTTTTAAAAAATTTTCTTTGGTGATGACTGAATTTCAAACAAACATTCTTATAGGATAATTTACAAATGCGTTTAGTTTTTTTCCATTTTACTATTTCTAATTGCCATCCAAAAGATTGCTTAGAATTTACATGATGTTTGGATAGGAAAGGGGATTATTTTCATGGAGGAATTTTAAAATGCGTGATTCTTTTAAAAACAACTTTGCCTACCGTGTACTAAATCTAGTGATGGAGAGAGACTCTCACTGGACTTGTGTAACCCTTGCTGCTTTGGCTACAAATCTATTTTCTGACTTCAGCCAAAAATGAACTTTTCTGTGCTTTTTTCTTAACATTTATGAAATTCTGGATCTTTTCTCTATGTTGTTTCTATATTACATTCCAGTGTTAACATATTATCATTCTGTTTGAATTTATTGAAAAATTTCCTCTTTCCTTTTAATAGTTACATATTTACATTTTCCAATCAAAACAAAATTTTGTTTTTATACTGGCAGGGTTCTGACTCTTCAATCTGAAAACCCATCTTTGAATTATGATATAAAATGATAAACTGCTATGTATCACAATTTAAGATATGAAACATTCATATTTTACCTCTAGTTTTTTTTTTTTGTCACCAACTCCAAGAACTTATATGACATGCTTAATTGGTGACCGGTTTCACTGTTTAACCATACAGATTCTGAATCTGAGTGACACTATTTTATGTGTGTCTACAAACACATTTCTTTGGGTAGCATGTGTCACCTTCCTGCACAAACTGCACACAACACTCTGTCCAGACTCTTACAATTACCATCTGTGTGGTTGGGTCTCCAAGAACTTAACATCCTCCTTGAAAAGACTCTTCTAAATCCCGATATCAAGTGCAAAGCAATACCTGGATGTTTTCCACCAGATCCCTTAGGAGCTTGACCTAACTTGTGGAAAATAATTTAGGGCCTGTACATTCAGCAGATAAATTTTGAAAATAGAGAAAAGAAAAGCAAGGGAAAAAAGACTGTCCTTTCTCCTGACTTTCCAGCTTCTCAGCTTTTCGTCTAATATGCCTCTTCTAAGTCCCTCGTCCAGCTCAGGGAAGGCCTCGGTGGCGGTGGCGGCGTTGTGTACCCAGGGCAGAGAGCCAGGAGTGGGGGCAGGGAACACTCCTGAGGCACTGCTGACTAATGTAATTCCATAAATCAGCTAATGGGAGAGAAACCAGATCTGTGTGGTCTCTAATGCTGTCCCACAGAGATCAATCATGTCACCTGAACAATGTTCAGGGACTAAGAGAGGCTGGGGGGCCCATGGGACAACTTTCTCCCTTGAGTAAGATTAGGTTGAGAGATTTTTAAAAGTTAGATCTTAGTATAAGAAATGTAACTGCTGTGAATGTAAAAACTAAAGGGATACCTTTGCATGAGATTACTTTTGTATGAGACAAAGGTCTATCATAGAACTTATCATAATATATGATAAGTTTCTTAAAATATTTGAGAACTGAATATTAACCATTTAGGATACAAGTTCTTAAGATAAGTTTTGTCACAAGGGGCATACAGTATGACTGCTTTAAATAATCAGTAATATTTTTTTAGTACAGCGATTGATTAAACAAATACGCAACTATACAGTACTCCATAACACCAAAAAGCTAAATTTATTTTATGTGCATTTTTGTCATATGAAATACTATAAAGTGGTGATTTTGTAAAGATATTTTTAAGGAATTAAGATGCTCTTCACATGATACTTATCACGAAAATGTGGAAATAAGTTGAGCAATTTTAAAAGGAATGCCAGAGGGGAGGCTTTAAAACATGTGGGCAAAAGGCCCAACACACCCATGTGAGTCTGTCTTAATTTCAGTTTACTCACCCTGAAAATCTGATTATGCCTCCAGTCCTTGGCATGAGAATAAGTCAAAGGAAAGAAGAGCACGTGGGACTTGAAGTGATAAATACTAGTATCAGCGATGACTATAATCCAGATATTAATATTAGCCAATGAATATTAGCTACCGAACTTACACCTGAAATCCACAGGTAATATCCGTAATGAATCTCCAAATTACTGTCCTCAGCTCCGGAGTCTATCTGACATCTAAAACATCTCCACAGATGATGATAAGTTACAGAAACCAAATTAGAGAGGGAGGCAGGTCAGCAGGGGGACTTTGCACCATCCTGCAACCACTGTTTTAGCTCTGGTTCAGTCATGTAAACCCTGTCACTCTGACACGCGTCCAGCTGGTTTCCTACAACCATAACTGTGGGCTTACACAGGTGCTTAAGGCAATCATGCTGCCTTTCCTTTTAAAAATGACCTAGATAGAATCTTAGCCAATTAATTTTTTTCTTTCTTTCTGCCAAATTGCTTTCCACTACTAATCTTAGCCTTGAACCAAGAACAGTTCTCTGGTAGGAAAGGGTATATGGTTCGGAGAACATCTTCAGAGAGCTCTACAAAGACAGAAATATGTTTCCCCTCTCATCTACATCCCACTTTCTGAAGACCAATAGAACTTTTTGCATGTGAATTTTTAAAACGAAGAAAAGGTAATACTATGGAATTTTGTGATTAAAAAACACCTAAGGAACTTAAAGATTCCAAGAAGTTTGTGGGAAAACTATCAAAAGGAAGAAAAAAGAAACTTATGAGTTTGTTTAGACTAATAATCCACCATAGAAACTTGTTCAAAAAACCTACTAGTATTCACATTAAACTTGTTCAGAGAGGTTGCTTACTAAATAAATCGGAATTATTCAGTGGTCCTACCTACTACATACAATAAATTGGAATGCAAGCAGTACATAGGTCTAGCTAAAGATGAAGTCCACTGAACCACAGCAAATCTATAATTCTAGATGCTATAGTTCAAGGGTAAAAAAATTAAAGCCAGGTAGTGCTCATCGACTAAGCATTAACAGAAGGTTTAAGTATGAACTGAATTTTAATATCCCATGGGCCTTATAGACCTTAAGAAGTTATAATAAATTAATCCAGGGAAGATCATTCAAAGCTAAAAACAAACTTTTGTCACCTAAGAAAACACATGATCTATGCCTTTATGATTGCTATTATCTTTGCTTTAGAAGAGTTGCTAAAGGGAATGTGATAAACCACCCTAGAATAAAGTCAAACTTTGAGCAGCCTTGGGTTCTCTTATAAGGAGGAATAAACGCAATATTCTGATGGAATTGATCATAATCGATGATGATATCAACATAATACTTGTTTGAGAATTATAAAGTGCTATTTGTTTTGATTTATATTAATAAAACTTAAAACAATCTGTATCTTATTTACGTCCAAACCTGCAAAGATCTTTAACTCTTCTCCTTTCAAAGGCCAGTCCTTCTTGGAGAAAACTCCTTTAAGCAATGGTCACAATTTTTAAAAAGAATATGCAGGTTTCCCTCTGATGAGAACTTATGAGAACCACTCTCAGCCTACAATCCAGCTCATAGAATATCCCCTAATGCTAAATCCACCACCTATATATGAGCATTTAGCCATCCATTTGTACATTATATCAAGAGGGTAAATATGATTATCTGTCCATATTGCATTACTAAGTATATCACCAAAGCCACTTACTTCTGATTTTCTGTTTTCCCCCTTTTGTTGTGATCAGGTCACTGTATGAAATTTCCACCAAACACATCAATCTTTTTGTTTAACATAACCGAAAGCCTAATTTAACAAGCACTTTAGTGACAATCTGTACATTGTTTTAAGCACACATAGGAAAAAGAAACTGTCATTGACCATATAGTATATCAACCAAAACAGTGCTTGATGTATAGAACGATTTTGTGACCACAGAGTGGTTTGTTAAACACATGAACCCTAAGTTTATATTTTTCGTAACTGAGTTTTAGGACTCCTTGGTTTCCAAACTATGTAAATAAATAATTCTTAAATAAAATTAAAATAGCACCTGCTACAAACTGTCATCTCTCATTAAAAAAAGTGCAAGTGGTATTCAGTTTTCTCTACTATTTCGCCTTTCTGAAAAAATACCAACTACGCAGAAAATAAAATGGAAAACAGAAAAATATTGTTATGGTAAGGAAAAAAAATTAGAAGAGTATAGAACAATCCCCTTTTGAATACATGCATGTTAGTTTCAATGATCTGTGTGTGTGTGTGTGTGTGTGTGTGTGTGTGTAAAAGTGAATGTAGGCTTGTGTGCCACAAACTGTGTTCTCAGTTACAACTGGGTCACTAATAGGTCTCTCTTGCCCAGTATAAGTACACAGAATGGGATGTATCCGACCCTTTGGGCAGAGATGCTTTTAAAAATAATAATAAGGGGGAAGGGGGCATTTTAAACCACCGAGGGAAATTTCTGACCATAGTGAATGTGAAACTTCTGATTATTCAAACCAATTACATTAGTTTTCCTCCTCGAGCTAAAAAAAGGAGGGGGGCCCTCCCGAATCTGGAGGGCGGTTCCAGGCGAAGTGCAGGTGGGGAGGGGGCGAGGAGAGGCCAAGCCCTCCGCAAACCACCACCAACTGTGTCTTACAACCTGAATGAAGCTTCAGGAAAAGGGTACTGCATCTTGAGGCCAGACAAGAAGCCCTGGAGGGGAGAGGAGAGGGGAGTGAGGAGGGAAGGGGGGAGACTGGGAAACAAGAAATCATCTCCTCTGACCTCTAGCGAAGTGCCAGGTTTTTTCTTTAGCTCTTCACATTTCCTAAATTTGCAGATCTGGTGTCCCGTTTTGCGGTTCCTGCAACTGCTGCAGACGCCACAGTTGATGAGCCTCTTGCAGGGCACGCAGACCCCACACCTTTTCCTCTTCTTCTTGGCCGGGTTGGCTCCGCCAGCTCCCCCTGAGGAGGACGAGGAGGAGGAGGAATGGTTCTGCGGGCAGTCTGCCAGGTTGGCAATTTGAAACGCACTGTCTGTGACGGCTGCTGAGGCTGCTGCGGGGGAGTGAAGGGCTGTCATGACGATGACCCCTGGAGGTAATGAGATGCCCCCTAAAGCCGGGATAGCGGAAAAAGTCCCCACGCGCTCGGGGAGATTCATTATCTCTGCTTCAGCAGCGCCGCATTTGAGCTTGTTCATGCATTCCCCCGCCAAAGGTCTGCAGTGTTCGGGGGATAAGGTGGAGAGGAAATTAGTATTTGCCATTTGCAACGACGGCTCTGGCGGGCAGCCAGCTTTCCCCAGCCTCTGGGAGTCGTTTCGGTGGTGCATGCTGGTCCTGCCGCCGCCGCCGCCTCCTCCGCCTCCTCCTCCGCCGCCGCCGCCGCTACCGCCGCCACCGCCGCCGGCGGCGGGGAGGATCGCCGAGGAGGAGGCGGAGGAGGCGGCGGCGGCCGAGGAGGACTTCCTGCCGCCGCCCCCCCCGCCGCCGCCGCCGCCGCCGCCGCCGCCCCCGCCGCCACCCCCGCCGCTGCCCCAGAGCATGGCGGTGGCGGCGGCGGCGGTGGCCGCGTTGTCGCAGTTCCAGGGGGACATGCCGATGCGCGCGGCGGCCGCGGCGGCGGCGGCGCTGCTGGGGAAGATGGGGGTGGTGATGCGCGCGATCTTGGCCGCCTGCGGGAAGGCGCCCCCGTTGGTCTTGTAGAAGGAGGTGGCAAAGGAGCGGTAGCGCTCCATCTCCGAGTTGTAATCCACAAGGCTGTTCAGGGACCCCTCGGGCAGGTGGCTTTCCTTGGGCAAGCCCGGGGCCTCCGGGCTCGGCCCGGGCTCCACGCAGACATTGGTGTTCATGGTGCAAGGGGGAAAGAAGGGGTGCAGGGTGGAAGTGGGGACCGTCTGGTCCGACACCTGGGTGGGAAAGGGGGGGAGGTGGGGGGGAGGGAAGGGGGTGATGGTGATGTTGGGGTGGGGGCCGAGGCGGGAGGGGAAAGTGGGTCCGGGTGGGGAGAGCAAGGTGAGGACTGCTTTATTCCTCTCTGGGGCGCATTTCCACAGACGGCGAATTCCCAGGCAGCGTCTTCCTTTGCATTATCCTCCAACTGTTACAACTAAAATAAAGAAAGTCATTCCAACGAGCTGCACGAGGAAAGAGATGAAGAAATAAACAGCCTCCCTCACTACCCCACCGCAGACACAGTAAGCTCCCACATTCTTCGTCAGGTCGTTTGCATAACAATCATCAAGACGTGATACCCGCCCCCCCTCATTCCCGTCCTTCCCCCACGCTCCCAACCCCGCTCCCTCCCTCCCCAGAGCACACCACGGCTCCTCCCCCCTATTCTTATAACCCTCCTGAGAAAATGTATTAATAGCCAGGATACCCAGGGAAGAGGAAAGACGGGGGTGACAAATGCCGAGGGAAAAGGGCAATTGGAGTGCTAAAGACATGCAAATCAGGGGTGGGAGGGCGATACTACCTATAAGCAGAGGGCATTTAAACACTATGAAATGTGTGAACAAGTGCTGCCTGGGCATGCAAATGCACTAAAGTAGAAAACAGCTATGGCCCTATGAGGAAAATGAACAGGAAATTAGCAAATGAAGTACTGAGAAAGTCTACAATACATCCGAGTATAAACTGTAAGCAAACACAATACAACTGAGAGCTAAGAGACTGCCCACATACAATCTGAACTAAAGAGGCAGGGAAAAAAGAACTACCAGCTGCCACAGTGTCCTTCTGTGTCTGCGGTCATTAGTTTGAATCCCAGCACAGCTGGCTCTGTTAGGGTCTTAATTCAATGGACCAAGGACAGGTCTCAATTGTACAAGCCATTTGGTGGTGGGGCTTGGAGGGGGTAAGAGGGTGGTGTTCTACTTGTTTAAAAGAAAGAAAGAAAAGAAAGATGGACTAGATAAAAAAAAATTTTTTTTTTAAATAATGCAAACCGTGTCATAGGTTTTAAACCAAGTGCCTGTAGTCACTTTAAGAATATTCCCAATAATTCCTAATGGAGACTCCAGCCTCTTCCCAAGACAAGAAGAAAGCATGGACTTTGAGGCTCTCTCACAGTCACTGATTTTTACATTGAGTAAAAGTAAGGGGACATCATTTAAGGTGTTCCATGAAGAAATAGTCATTAAGATGATTTTTTTCTTTAGCTCTGTTTAAGAGGAAAGTTTAATATTAACTGGGTATTTGCATTCATCTCTTTGCTTACAGGGCATTATTATGCTTAGGCAGAGGTATTTTAGTTGTTTATTACAGAGGGAGAGGTGCATCAGAGCTTTTTAAGAAGTAAAGCAAAAATATAAAGTGTATATTAACCTAAAAAACCAGTTTCTTTGTTTCCAGATTTTTTTTAGGGGGGGGACAGAGTATCTTTTTGTGACATCTTCTGAAACCCACATATTGGTCTAGAATGTGGAGTTCAGGGAATTTCAAATGGGGGCCCAGCAGTCTCAGTCTCAAATATTCAGTTCAAAATGGATATCAATTATAGCAATTATGCTTATAATTAGATTAATGAGCCATTTATGCCCAAACTCCAAGTGCAAAAACTTCAAGTCCTGATGAGAAGGCGCCCTAAAAAAAGAGAGGTTTATGTAAACAAATCCCTATTAGGCAAAGTAAATCAAGATAAGGAACCTCACCCCAGGCTGGATTAGAAGCTAGCAGGCATCTTTCAATCACAGCAAGTCCCTAATCACTCAGGAACCACCTCTGTGGTTTCGCATTAGGGAAAACTGCTCCCTTCAGAGGTCTGAAGGCAATACAAAGGGTGCCCCCAAAATGCTCCTGGCTAAATATTCTTGATGCTGGGAAGGCTATGGGGGAAGACACAGCAAGAATATGCATATAGCTTGTTTCTGCGAATCACATTGTAACTGCAAGACCATAATAACTGCTACTCAGTAAAAACTAGTTATGCCAACCATGCATTAGCTACCAGCGCATTGAGTGGAGGGAAAAATTTCAACATTTTAGTCTTTTGACCTTGTTCCAAATAAAGAAATAATTTAATGTCCCTTTTTTCGGAGTATTAGAGTGGTGTCTCCAAACAGAAGCTTTCCTTATTACCATCACCTCCCCCTTCCTCCCTCAAGGTTTAATGCCACCAGAAACTGTAGAAAATGATTGTGCCCAGTATCCAGGTCATTATTGTTTAATCAATGCATCTCTGGAGCATGAAAAAGGTACCTAAGCCACAGCTATTGTTTGGATTTTCTTTAAAAAACAAAATAAAACACACACAAATAACTATAGTCCTATTTCAAAGCTAAATTAGACATCATACTTCATGATCCTGTTTTGCCTTTAAACAATGTGACTGTACATGCCTAATATTGTATGTCTGGTCTACCAGAGACACAGAGATCAAAGGTCATATTTAACATTCAGGAGGAGGGGCGGGTGCAGATTAATTAATAAATTAATACAGCGACGCCTTTCATCGCTGGAGTCCAGCATTAATAATCTACTTTTACAATCCCAACGGACAGCAAACATTTAAGAGCAAAAAGCCAGAGAAAGAGAAAGAACAATCACTTACCAGTCTCTTTTTATTTGGGGAGCCTTAGAATTTGCAGACGCTGCCAGTCTGCCTTTAATTAGTTGCACATCACCCCCTAACACAAAGAAACACAAATCCAGATGTGTCTTGGCAGCTCCCAATTACAACTTTAATACTTGTAAACAAACTGTTGGGGAGGGGGGGATAAATAAATATGCGGATCAAAAAAAAAATACCTGTAAATGGCTTTTTTTTTTTTTCTTGTTGCAGAGAGAAGGAGGAGGAGATGGTGTTAGTGGTGGGGGTGGAAGGAGGAGGAGGTGGGGGGGGGGAGAGGAAAGAGCCGAGTGTGAGTGTATGTGTGAGAGCGCGGGGCTGTTCTCGGTGGTCTCCTCTCCCAGCGCGTTGCTCTCCGTCCGTCTCCAGTCGCTGTGTGCGCGGGAGGGAGGGAGCCGGGAGTCTCTCCTCTCTCTCCCCCGCTCTCCCCCTCTCTCCCCTCCCCGTCTCCCCCCGTCTCCGCGCTCCCGGCCTGTTTGTGTGTGTGTGTGTGTGTGTGCCCGAGCGCGGCTGCTGGGGGAGGGGAGCGGAGAGGAGGGCGAGGGGGCGGCGGGGCGGCGGCGGGGCGGGGCGGGGGCTCGGCGCCGAGGTGCGAGGCCGCGGGGCCGCGGGCAGCTCTTGACGATTGGCTGCGGGCCGCCCGGGCCCGGAGGCGCGCGCGGGCCGGCGCTCCCCGCCGCCGGCCTCTCCGCGCCGGAGCGGCCGCGTCCCCGGCTCGCCTGCTGGCCGCCCTTCCTCCTCGCGCCTGGCTCTCCGGCTCGGCCGCCCAGCACCGAGGGCTGTGGATTATTTTCTTTTACTCTCGGAGATAATTGTTTGGAAAGGATGGAAAGAGGGCGTTTCCGCCACTCTCTCTCTCTCTCTCTCTCTCTCACTCTGCGTGTGGCGTGTGTGTGTGTGTGTGTGTGTGTGTGCGCGCGCGCGCGCGGGTGTGTGTGTAAATAAACTTGTCTGGGTTTTCTGGCTGGGTACGGAAAGCAGTACAAGAAACAGAAAAGGTCGTGTTTGTTTGAAAAATACTCTTCTTTCACCTTCTACCGCGTGGCTTTCAAATAATACTACTGATGTACACAAGAAGACTTTAAAATCATGATTATTTAACTATTTAAGGGAAAACGGATCGGGGTTCTGCTTGTCCAGCTCTTCTAAATATTAGTATGCCAGAATGTTAAAAAGAAAAAAAATTGGGTGAGCTTGACCGAGCTCAAAATCAATCTATTCTCTCCTCATCCCCCCACATTCTTTTACTGTTCGATCTGACTGTTCCAATGATTAAATCTGATTTGTAACTTACCCTATTTTTAATTCCAAACTTTACTTAAACAAAAACTACTTTTATAGCTACATTAATCTATTTTATACTAGTATGACTTCTTGACACTTGGGGAAAATAGTTTAATAATTGAAAGATAAATCGTTTTACCTCAGGTCAAAAATAAATAAAACTCACTCATAATTGCAGCTATGAATTAACTTCTTCACTGCTGCCTTAAAGCACATGAGATACTCCTGGCTACATGCTATCCCACTATTGAAGTATGCTCATATTTATATAAAATATATAAATATGAATCTTCTGGATAGTTTTAAACAAAAAATGGTTAATAATAAGCTACAAAAGTAGGAAAGAAAAAAGTTCAGATTATTTGAATTGATCTTACAAAGTTCTGTATTAAAACTGTACTCTAGAATACAATAATATAGTTTCAGAGAAAGAAGAAAAGTATGATAATGAGTTGTTTCTTTTATGATAACAAAATGCTGAGAAGATAATTTTAAAGCACTTTGTGTTTGAATTTTCAAGATTGACCTTCACCATACCAGGATTCTGCCAACTGAAAGACTGATTATTGATAAGATGTAAACTACTATAGTACACATAAATGAAGGTGCTGTACCAAAAGTGGACAACTATTGAAATAGGGGCAGCTTATTTTCTGACTCATTAACAAGTATGTTTTGTAATTTTAAAAGATAGAGGAAATTTGGCTATAAAATCAATCAAGCCGTGGCTTGGTATTTATAGACAAAATAACTAGATGGTTATTAATAATTATTGTTTAAGTTCATTGACATTTTTATACTTTTATAGATGCTTTGTTAAAGCAAAGAGGAGAATTTTCCATTTGATTTTTTTTTTTGAACTGAATATCATGGTAAATATATCAACAAAATATAGGCACTTTTTAATGAGTGCCTATACTCATTATACTGGAAAGATGATAGCTTCTTAGACATCTTTTCAAAATATTTAAGATACCGATGTTTTGAAGTTTGTAAATAAATGATTTTTAAAATCAAAGATTCCATGTATATGTGCTAATATCCTATATTTGCATGTATATGGAATCTAGAAAATTGGTGTTGATGAACCTATTTGCAGAGACAAAATACAAAGGATGGACTTTTGGACACAGTGGGAGAGGGAGAGAGTGGGACGAATGGAGAAAGTAGCATCAACATACATACAGTGTCATGTGTTTAAGCTGGATAGCTGGTGAGAAGTTGCAGTATAGTACAGGGAGCCCAGTCTGGTGCTCTGTGATGACCTGGAGAGATGCAGGGTGAGGAGGGAGGCTCCAGAGGCAGGGGATATATGTATGATTATGGCTGATTCCATTGTTGTATGGCAGAAACCAACACAACATTATAAAAATTAAAAATACAAAAAATCAAATAAAGATATCATGCTTTCTTATGCCAAACTTACTTTCCTTTTCAGAATGCTTCAAGCTCACTTTCAAAATGAAACTTTAAACAAATGAGAGAAAATAACCTCTAAATTCCAAAGAATTTTACTTTCTAGATTATAAAGGGAAAACTCAGAATGCTTAGCCTTAGTCATTAATAAAAGTGACTATTAATGACCCATCTGTGTCAGACATTGTAGGGAGTAATTTGCAAACAGTTTACTTTGTCCTTGAAATAACCCTATGAGTAGTTATTATTATTTCCAGTGGAAATAATAAGCCTGTAGACATCAGATAACTCAGGTCAAGAGGTTAGTATATCCATGCAGTCGCAAAGAGTTGGACACGACTTAGTGATTGAACAACAGGGCTGAAATTGGTACCCAATCCTGTATCTCCAAAGCTTTGTGCTTATAACCTCTGCTCTAGTCTCACTATTAACAATTAATCAATAGCCCTCTCTGCATCCTAGAACCTTAGCTTTAATTATGATCACAAGCCCCTCATTTATATGACATACAGAATATATTTTAAACAGTATATCTCCTAGCTCTAATACGTGCATGTGTGTGTTCAGTCACTTCAGTCAAGTCTGACTCCTTGCAACCCCATGGACAGTAGGCCACCAGGCTCCTCTTTCTGTGGGATTCTCCAGGCAAGAGAACTGGAGTGGCTTGCCACGCTCTCCTTCAGGAGATCTTCCTGATCCAGGGATAGAACCTGTCTCTCCTGTATTGCAGGATGATTTTTTGCTGCTGAGCCATCAGGGAAGCATTTAGGGAATTGATGACATCCTTAGCCAAATGTCCGCCTGCAATGTGGGATCTGGGTTTGATCCCTGGATTGGGAAGATCCCCTGGAAGGGAAAAGCTACCCACTCCAGTATTCTGGCCTGGAGAAGTCCCTGGACTGTATAGTCCATGGGGTCGCAAAGAGTCAGACACGACTGAGCAACTTTAGCCAAATGTGATAAAGGGCATTGTTTCTCTTCTGGTCTAGGATATCTTATATCCTTTATTTTTTATATACGCTAGTTTTAGCACTTCCGTATCTGCCATTTCTCTCATTACTCCACATTCTTTGTTGTATGTTTCAGAATAACGTGTCAGAGTTCTTAGGTAAATTGTTGAGAACACTTAGTCCTCTATTAACTTTTCTTCGGAACTCACAGTTCTATAAAGTAGTCAAACTTCAGGTTCATTCTCTATGCAAAATGTCTGCAATAGCTTCCAGTTTCCTGGAAGTGCTTTGTGCCTTTACTCTGCTTTGTATGTTTTGTGATCTGCAGGAGGAATTTGGGTGCTTCACTGATCTTCATGGGAAAAAATTAACTTGCCTATCACCTGAAAAAGTGTCTTGTACTCTGCAGAAATTTTGTGCTGTGCTATGAAATATTTTTAAAGCATGGCTGCTTTCATTATGGCCAATATTGTCATCGTTATCCAGAAACTCTAAAAAGGTAATCTGTTGTAACAGACAGACTTCAAAATGTGTCCATGCAAAAGTCATAGATGTATATTTGTTGCTTAAGTCACAATCCAGGGTGGGAATTGCAGATCAGAGGATGGCTCTCCTCTATGACTGATTCATGTATCTAGTTTCCTTCCATCACGGGACCTTGCCATCCCTGACGGACTACTAAGCAACAACATCCAGTGAGCAGAAGGGCAAGAATGGGGCATGATCCCTTCTTAAACACTTCATCCTGAAGTAACCCACAGCACTGTGGCTCATTGACAATTGTTAAGAACCAGTCACATGCCGCAGCTAGCTGCAAAGATGGGCTGGGCAGTCACTTCCTAGATGCAATTCTATTACCATGGAGTAGACAGACAGTTTTGGTGGACAGCTGGCAGTTTCCCAGAAGAGTAACACCGGAAGGAGAATAACCCACCAGAGAGGTTAAGTTGGCCCTTAACAACCCTCAAGGGACCATGAGAGTTCTCTTCCCTTGAGAGCATTTTTTTGCTGATTACCATCCTTAGCTGCTGCTGCTAAGTTGCTTCAGTCGTGTCCGACTCTGTGTGACCCCATAGACGGCAGACCACCAAGCTCCCACCGTCCCTGGGATGCTCCAGGCAAGAACACTGGAGTGGGTTGTCATTTCCTTCTCCAGTGCATGAAAGTGAAAAGTGAAAGTGAAGTCACTCAGTCATGTCCAACTCTTTGACCTCATGGACTGCAGCCTACCAGGCTCCTCCGACCATGGGATTTTCCAGGCAAGAGTACTGGAGTGGGGTGCCATTGCCTTCTCCTTAGAGATTACCACTAAAAGCAGTCTTAATGATTTTGGGGAAAGTTTGGAAACTATGAACAGACTATGTTTTCTTAAATACCTGTAGGACAGCCAAGCTATGGATAAAATAGTCAAACAAAAATTTACTAAAGAATAAAGAAAGCAGAAGTAACACAAGCAGAGGAAATACCATAAATCTAAAATAAACTGACTTAAGAGATAAATCTTAGGCATTAGCAGCTTGTCTACCGGTAGTTTTCAAAACCCAGAGGTAAGCTTTAATCCCTCCACCAATAATATGTTCCCTGTTAGTCACAAAATCTTACTGTTCAGGTTAGGTAAAGTGTGTGAAATTCTCTCACCCATCTTAGAACCCAGCTTCCCAATTCCTGTTCATACAGTTTCTGAGGACTGCCCCTTTCCATAGTACTTAATACCGCAAATAATAATACAATAACCACCACATTCACAGGAGGACTACGCCAATAAAACAATAGGGAATAATGTCTTTAATTATTCTCTGACTATAGCTACCTTGGATTTATTGACCTGTCTTCTTTGCCAGAAATGGAGATCCTTGACATTAGGGATTGTGTCTGATGTCACAATCAGTTTTGTGTTCCACCTCATACATCACCTGGCCCCAGAAGGTTCTTACATTCTGTGCCAAGCACATTGAAGAAAGTAGCATACAAAAAATGTGGAAATAAGTTCCCCCATTGGCTGTAGGGTAAAAGTGCAAAATTAACAAACTGGCATCCAAAACCCTTCTTCAATTTGTCCCATGTTTTGAATCTCAGCTCATGTCATGAACTGTCTATTCTAGCAGATCCACTTCTTCCAGAAAATGTCCATCACCTTACCATGATCAAAAAAACTCTTTAATAAAAAACCATAAACTAAGATGAAGTTATTATTTATATGAGACATTTTACTTAATGAACTATATTCTATTATAATGAAATAATGCTTTTAAATCTCTTAACCCAAAATTTTCAGATTTTCTTGGTGTCTCAACAATATGGAATTTGATGAAATTAATCCTTAAAATCAATATTCTGCACACTTGTTATTTTCTTTCACTTTTAATTAATTATCTATATATCATTATCACAGTGTTGACCTTCATATTCATAGCTGGCATTCTTAACCTGCCAACCACAGGTCATGTGCTTTGAGCTATTTTCTAGCAATAATAAATTTGTCTTAAACTATCTACACTCTGTTGCCTTGCCCTCCTAATAACTAACAGGATGCATTTATGGAATGGCTGACCACTGTTAGGGATAAAATCTGTGACTGTTGAGGATAATGAAAATAATGGGTTCACAGGGTTAAACCCATTACCTTGGCCTCATTAGCAGCATATTCTAATCAACTCTGCTAATCAGGACACACATTCACTTACTTTTGCATACAATTTGGACAGTCTGTACCAAACACTAACTTGGGCGTTAATATTTAGAATTGTTCTTTGCAAAATTTAATTTGGTCTAGGCCATTTCTTATTTTTTCATGTCACTCCTTCTCATTATGTAAATTCTCATTTCTATAAAATTATTGGGCTTCCCTGGTGGCTCAACTGGTAAAGAATCTGCCTGCAATGCAAGAGACCTAGGTTCAATCCCTGGGTTCAGAAGATCCCCCAGAGAAGGGAACAGCTACCCACTCCAGTATTCTGGCCTGGAGAATTCCATGGACTGCATAGTCCATGGGTTGATACTTTATGGCAGGATAATAGGAGTTGTCCCCAAATGCAGAAACCCACACAGATGAAATAACAATAGGCTAAAAATTAAAATCTCCAGAAGAACAGTTCTTCCATAAGGCTCCTTAATTTGGCTTGATCTTTGTAATATATGAGCTTCCTTGTATTTCACCATAAATATTTGGTATGTTTTGTCCATTGGAGTATTAGAAAACCCAAGCAATAACATTCCAGATCTTTTTCAAAGGAAATAATGGGTCAATTTTGGTTTAAAAAAGACAAAAAAACAACAGTGAGTAGCTTCCAGACACTCAAAGATATAAACACAAATTTGCAATATGAGCCTCAACTTCCTTCTTGGGGGGTTATTTCTTTCCTCTGCCTGGCAGTATCAAGGCACCCTTCACTGACCTTTCTCCTGGGAAAATTTGCCTTGGGCATGGAGCCATCTGTATGCTTTCTTGAAATTTATTAGTATCTCTTAAAGTAGATAAGAGATTATTATTTCCACTCATTTAGGAACCTGATGAAATCGGCAGTTATGAGCTGACCGGAAAACACTTCCTATAGCTCCATCAACAAGTACTGTCACCGTGCCCTTGTCTCCCAGAGAGCAGTCCAGAACGCGGCAGTAGCACCCCATGTGCGTTCAGCCATTCTCTCTGCACACAAGTGCTATCTGACAGGGATTACAGAACACTGGAAAGCAAGCGACAGAATCTCCTCTCTCAGCCCCTCTCTTACTCTCAGCAAAAATCTCAAACCCAGTAACTCATGTGATCACTGTTCTCCTGAGCTCAGAGGTGGAAACTGAATTCATATGCAGAAACTGGGTTTGTAAATAGGCTTCTGAATCTTCAAATTAACAGATAGGACTTGCCCAGTTATTTGAAACAAACAAAAAAACTCAAAGAATTTTAATAAAGAAGTTCTTTCTAAAATTGACTTTTTAGAGACATAAAATGAGGCTTATAAAAATGATACATTTTTAGCTCTGTCAAACAACTTGGAAATTAAATTTATTGTAAACTGTTCTCTGTTAAATAATGTTAATGGAAGTTTTTTTGATTTGCCATTTTAAATACAAGGAAGGTTTTCCATAAAATGTGATTTTTATTTTTTTCTCCTGAATTTGAGATTTTTGACTTCCACTGTAACCTGAATGACCCTATTTGCAAAAGCACAAGTTTCTGACATTGCTCTCAAGATTTCGAAACAAAACCAATTTTTTTATGCTTGGTTTTTTAAAATGTAGGTTTCTATTGTTTGATTTATCTTCAATTAACTATTCTCAACATAAAGGATTATTATCTTTCTCTGTTGGGAGTAAAAATCCAGAAAGGTTTGTTGTCTTGTATTGTTTTTTATTTTCTCCAGTGCTGACCTTTGTTATGCTGTAGTTATAGCAACAAGAAGAGTTCCTTCTGTCTGTCTGTTGCACTCTCTTTCCAAACTAATGACAGTCTTTTCTAAACTAAAGAAAGCTTTACATGCATTGATTTCTTGATACATTTAGCTAAGCCAGCAATTTAAATGGAAATATTTTAAATAAATGCAATTAATTTGAATTTGCATATTTTAAATGTTTAGAACTATGAATTGTTCATTCATCTAGACATTTTTTTTTCATATTGTCCTTAAGCTTCCTTAATCAACTTTCAGGTTTAACTTCTCAGTGATCAAGTTTATTTATCCTATCATTATATCTTCTTAATCTAAATAGAGAGAGAGAGAGAGATTGAAAGAGAGAGCTAGGAAAGTCCTTTCCAGGAAAGTAATACATTATAAGAATAAGCAGTTTGTCTGCCAAACTGGGCCACACGATCTCACTATGACCTTGGGCATTCCAAGTCTCATTTTACTGATCTGGAATATCACTTTAATTATAGTAATTACGTATCTCAGGGGTTTGTGAGGTTTAATTAATGTTAGCAACGTGTTGGAGCTATTTAGTAGGACAGTACTGTAAAAGGCAAACTACCTGAAAATCACAACTCCCCCATCCCCATGTAGTATTTAATTTTATATACTCCTTTCTTCTTCAGAGTTAATATCACATTTATTACCTTTTCCTCCACCCTTCATATCTATATCTATGACCTCTCCTACCTGAATCTTACCTTGGATGACAAATAACCTCTGTCCCACGCCTCTCACTTGCACCATCACCTCCAAGAGCTCACACATTCCCAAGTCCAACAGGATCAGGATAACCATGGAATCTGAGTAAGCAGCTGTGGTGATGCACTTCAATCAGAGTCACAAGCATCTAGTCCACAATTTCAATTTGGGCCTCACACACCTTTTGCTTGGGTCCATGGTGTTAAATAAACTGAATTAGACTTCCAGCCTCTTTCAAAATTTGGGAGGTCTAAAAACACTGTGTCTACAATCCCTCCTGTAAACAGTAGCTGGAGCTATGATTAGAAATGGGGTCTCTAGTCTGCCCATTCTCTGCACTCATTATTATCTAACACTTGTCCCCCTAAACATTGGAATTTGCAACTCAGGGCCCCTGAGTACGTTTATGCTGGCTGTTCACTACCAAACAATGCCTGGCCAAATGGACAAGTAGGGACTGGAATCCAGCCCATTGCTCTGCTTGCCAAGCCATGTTCTGGTCTCATTTGCATAAAGGCATTCTAGGGAGCAGAAACGGCCTGCTCAGTATCCCAGCTATAAGTCAATTAAATAGAGCAGTGAATGTCATAGCCACTTTAATTAGCATTAAAAACTGGCATCCGATCTTTGAAATTATATCCTATAACACTATATCTGGACGAAACTTAAAATCATATTCAAGTGTATCCTAACCCCCTTTTTGTGGACCCATTTTCATCCTAAAACACATTCTAATATAAACTATTTTACAAATAGGATGAAAATAATGTGAAAATTTTAATTGTGTTAACTCATTGCAGCAGAAAACAGGAGCTGTATTTAATTGAAAATTAACAAAATGACTCAAACAGTCAAGTATATTGGATAGTCATAATAATATTATATTTCTTTCTTTGGGAAAACCTATTCTTTACAAGAAGAGGCCACCGTTCACACCCTAGTCTCTTTCTGCTAACTGCTAAAACTTTATAATGGTTGAACTGCTAGGAAGAGCAGTTGTTTTTTTTAATCTATTTGTAACTCAGCTCTTTTAAAATGCATGATGATTTGATGTGTTTCTATTTTTAAAGCTATTCTATTCCTATAATGTTGGCTACCTTATGTTAGTGAAAGCGAAATAATTCTGTTACCCAGTGACAGCAGTAATTGATTACACTTCTTTCCTTACCAAATTTCAAGTGTCCAAAACTTGAACAATGTCCATTGAAAGCTAATCTCCAGTTATGTTATGGCCACTAATGTACTTCCAAAAGGAATCTAGGTCTCTGTGTCTTTTCCACATATAAAACATAACTTTCTTCTTTAACCACAAAGAGAAGGAAAGTTGTCAGATTTCTACCGACTGCAGGTAATAGAAAATGGCTCACAACTGGCTTAAATGAGGTGGTCCTGGGTTGGGCAGGCTCCAGGCAGGAACAATCTGAAGCTTCAATGTGTATGGGTGTTGTATGTTCTTCCCACTCTTACACTCCACCATCCCCATCATCTTGGCTCTTCCCTTAGGCAGCCTTCCTTCATGGGTACAGTTGCAGCGGTTCCAGTCATCATACCCAGGCACAAAAAGCAATCAAGGAAAGAAAATGACTGTCTTTTTGGGTGTATATCTCTAGTGATAAAATTTCCTAGAAGCACTCATTAGCCAAAATTAGGTCACATGCCCATACCTAAATCACCACTCTCAAAGAGTGAGATTGACATGTTTTATAAGTAATAGAGCTGGACTTCCCAGGTGGCTCAGCGGTAAAGAATTCAACTGTTAATGCAGGAAATGCAAGTTTGATCTCTGGGTCGGGAAGATCCCCCAGAGAAGGAAATGGCAACCAACTCCAGTATTCTTAACCATGAAATCCCCTGGACAGAGGGCCCTGGCAGGCTCCAGTCCACATGGTTGCAAAGAGTAGGACACAACTTAGTGACTAAATAATAACAATAATTCATAGAGCTAGAGATGAGATCATCCTGAAGCACATGACAGTGTGGAGGATAGGAAATACCTGAACATAATTGTGGCTCAATTAAGAAAGAGGAAGAAGGAAGCAGGAGGATCAGGTGAATGTTGGTGAGACCAGTATCAGTGTTTATTGTTACCCTACACAACTCTATCACCTCATTTCTGCTCTCTAAGAAAAGCTAACCAGCTCTAAATCTCATGAATCATGCCAAAGTACACATGATAAGAAGTCAGTTCATGGACACCAGCTCTTTATGATGAATGAATTAGTGAATTATAATTTCAGCTATGAATGTCTATAAGTAGAGCTTATTTTTAGCAACATGGCTTTTTGGGTAAAGCTTTGATTTATCAACATATCCTTAATAGACTCCTTCAGGTTCTTCTCAAAACAGTGTCATGCTGCACAAATCAGGTGGGCTTCCCAGCAGTCTCAGCAGTAAAAGATAAGCCTGCAAAGCAGGAGCTATAGAAGATGCAGTTTCAATCTCTGGGTCAGGAAGATCCCCTGGAAGAGGAAATGGCAACTCATTCCAGTACTCTTTCCAGGAGAAACCCATGGACAGAGGAGCCTGGTGGGCTACAGTCCATGGGGTCACAAAGAGTCAGACATGGCTGAAATGACTTAGCATTTGGGCATGCAAATTAGGCAATATCTGACCTTAAGATATAAGGGATGGGGCTAAAAACTCCGGGTAAGAGGAGAAAGCAAAGAGAATGAGGAAGTTAAAATAAATTAAGAGAAATGATATATCACATCTATTTCTATAATTAAATCCATCATGAATAATTTCCTCTTGTAACTTTTGCTGGCCCTTAAAACTATTACTTTAATATATTTGTGAGGTATGAGAAGCAAAGTAAATAGCCAGTCTTTAAAATTTCAAGTTGATCCCCAGACTGACTCAAATTTGCAAAAATCTGGCATAATTTAAAAGTAAATAAATAGAAGCAACACTTAGCAGAAGGTTCCTAACATAAACAAAGCTGTGCACGTTTTGTTTATTTATGGATCCATGCAAAAGTGCCATATTCATTTAAAAATATTCAGCACAAGAGTGATTGATATAAAAATTGAGTAGAATTAAGGAGCATTCTTTAAACCTAAACGTTTGATAAAAAGAAGAGTGACTATTTTATTGCAATATTATGCTTGGGAGCACATTTTTCTCCTTTACGTATATTCAGATTTTTTTAAGGTTGACTGTAAAAACCTTAGAAAAGTAGCCACCATTTCTGGAAAGTGCATTTGCGTTGGGCTGTAGCAAATACTACCTTTCATATAACTCTTGTATGTTGCTCAAGGTTAAGTGTTGAAATAAAAGTGTGAAATCTCCTATATTAGTCTTTTTCATTCAATGAATTTTAACAGCACTCCCAAAAGACAAAGCAGTTTAAAATTCCTATTTTTCTGGAACACACATTCTAGTGGCATCTCCTTATTAAGCTGGTGGCCATTCACTTTTCCTTTCTAGCCTCAATTATTCCCTGTCATATTTTAATTGAATAAACATTTTTTTAACACCAGTTATATGCATAGCACAGTATGAAATACTGAGGGAATAAAAAACTGCCCTGGAGAAGTTAATAATCTAATAGAGAATACTCAGGGAAAACACACACACACATACATACACACACAGATTTAATGACAATCATCTCACTTCTTTCTTAACAACAAGAATTTAAATGAATAGGTAAAGTGTAACACAAAAACAAACTATGAAAATATCTATACTGGAAGAATGTTAAACCAAGTGTCCCAGTGACTCAGCTGGTAAAAAATCCGCCTGCTAATGCAGGGGACACAGGTGATGTGGGTTCGATCTCTGGGTCAGGAGGATTCCCTGACCAGAGGATTCTCTCTGGGTCAGGAGAGGTAACCCACTCCAGTATTCTTGCCTGAAAAAAAATCCCATGGACAGAGGAGCCTGGTGGGCTAAAGTCCACAAGGTCGAAGAGAGTCAGACACTGCTGAGTTACTAAGCACACACAGTGTCATGACAGCAAACAGGGAAGACGGGGCGATTTGAAGGACTGAGCTGCATCTCAGACAGACCTCACAGAAGAAGTCTTCTTTAAACTGGATTGACTAACAAATGAAGAAGACGAGAAAGAATATTGGGAAGCAAAGGAACACAAGTGTATATCAGACTCACAATTGATGTATTAAGAAATGTGGCTCCAGCTTAGGGCTCCCTAAGAAGGAAAAAAGTGGTGGAAAGTGAGACCTGGGAAGAAGAGTCAAATTTGCACACAATGGTCAACCTTATGCTAAGTAAAAAACAGTCTGCTTAGTAGTAAAAAGAGGTCATTCAGTGTCTTGAATATGGGATGTTTGCTATCAATTTTTTGAGTTTTGGTTTTTGAAAAAGTCCCTCTGATGTATATTGGAGAAGATGATTTGGAAGAAGAAGACACATTATGTCCCTTGAGGGCATTTAAGATTCAGATCCCTGTCACAGAATAAAATAGGAATGAGATCTAGTAGAAGATTTTAGGAATGCCTACAGTCTATTTAAGGGACAGATGAGCTTCAGAAGACAAGGAAGGTGACTCAGAAAGAGCCATCAGGAAGGGAGATAGTGACAGGAATTCCCAAAAGAAAGGGTATTCCTAAACTGCTGAGTGGTCCACAGAAATAATGATGCTGAAAGGTCCAGAAAGCCTTGAAAGAAGCTGCCAGGGGCAATCCTACGGTTGTAGTCAGAGCAGTTTTATTTTCACCACTAATTGGTTTGGGAAGAGATGGCAAGCTTCCATTACTATTACTGCTCTGAGTACAACCTCACAATCCACTTCTGCCAAGTCGTGTGCCAAAACTTTGGTTATTTGATTATTTATGGGAAATTATCATTTATTTTATGTGGAGAAACTAGAGGTACCTGCTATGTATTTGAGCTTACCCCTTACAGAAGCCAGTAAATTGGTAGTAAGGACTTTTGGCCATTAAGAAAAAATCAAAAACTGTCTGGTTACATGGATAACTATGCAGTTGGGTCATCTCTTGATGAAGGTCCCTACACGTCCATTAAGATGAAGAGAGGTCCATAGGTTCTAACCTTTGAGTATGTCCGTACATTCATCTCCTTATCAGAACTCATTGATATCTATCTATATCTATCTGTAGATATAATTCCACTCTCCCTGCCATCCTGGAGCTTATTCTCTCCTTTGACAGAAAAATTTCTTGAAAGAATGGTGTATATGCAATGTCACAATATCCTTTTTATCTATTGAATTGACTCCAATCCAACTAGGCTCTTGTCAAGATTTCCAATGATTTGCACCTTGTTAAATCTGAAGTTTTCAGCTTTACTTTTATTTAACCCATCAGCAGCATTTGGCATTTTCTTCACACAGCTTTTAGGAAACCATATTTCTGGTTTACCTCCTGCCTTATTAACCTCTCAACACTGCACTAATCCAAAGTTTAGACATCTTATCTGTCTATACTCACTCTCTTGCAGTTCTCATCCAATATTATGATTTTATTTTTTAAATAATTTCTTTCTTAAATTGGAATATAATCTCTTTACAATGTCGTGTTAAGCTTTTGTTGCATGTATTACATAGGTCCCCTCCCTCAAGTGCCTCTCTCCCACCACCCTCCATACTTCTCCTCTAGGTTATCACAGAGCACCGAGCTGAGATCCTTGTGCTCTACAATGGCTTCCCACTAGCTGTCTATATACCTAGTAGTATATATAATCTCACGGTTTTAAATTACATCTATATTCCAAGGACTCCAATATATAGATCTCCTGTCTGGACTGTTACATGTAACAACCTGAAAATTGCATTGAAATTATTTTAAATTGAACACCTTTCTTCATAAACTGACCCTCAATTAATGGCAACTACATCACTCTAGTTACTCATATAAGAAATGTTGATGTCATTCTTGACTCTTCTTTATCTCTCACAACCCACATCTAATCATTAGCAAATCCTATTTGCCCCATTATCAAAATATATCAAGAATCAGATCTTAGCACCTTAACTACTAACACTCTGGTTCATACCATCATCATCTCTCACCTAGAGACCCTCATGACTAGCCTTTTCCTTGCCTCCTTCTCTCCTGCAGTCTACTATCAATTCATCCCCTGTGGCCAGCAGAGGGTGAAAGCTGATGACTCAGTATTTAATTAAAGAGGACTAGAGCTTTTTTTTTTTTATGGGCGTGGGGGGCTTCCCAGGTGAAAGTTCAGTTCACCTCAGTCACTCAGTCATGTCCAACGCTTTGCGACCCCATGGACTGCAGGATGCCAGGCCTCCCGGTCCATCACCAACTCCCAGAGTTTATCCAAACTCATGTCCAATGAGTCAGTGATGCCTTCCCAGATGGCACTAGTGGTAAAGAATCCACTTGCCAATGCAGAAGATGTAGGAAATACAGGTTTGATCCCTGGGTCAGGTAGATCCCCTGGAAGAGGACATGGAAACCCACTCCAGTATTCTTGCTTGGAGAATTCCATGGATGGAGGAGCCTGGTGGGCTACAGTCTTCGGAGTCACAAAGAGTTGGACACGACCAAGCAACTGAACACACGGAGCTCTTCAGAAAGTATAACCCTCTACTCAAGGAGGTCTGCTGTGGCAAAGTCAGGTCCCAGGTTGGGAAGGAGTAGAACTCTGAAAACTGGAATGTGATGTCTGGGTTGCAGAACTTCTATATGTTAAATCTACAGATATTCCTGAACCTTCTGAGACCATCTAAGTAGATACTTCTCCTTGTTAATTAATAGGCTAGGTTACCTTTGCATGAGATGTCTTTTCGGCAAGACAATGTGCTCTTCTCAAGATATGCCTCCACTTCTCTCCCTCCCTCTCTCCTGGTCTAAGCCAACAACTATGGTCAGGTCACCAACTAACTCAGCTGGGGAAGTGCTGAATGTTCTAAGGTATCAATGGGACGGGAAGCTGAAGGAAGAGCTAGCCAATTTATACTGGCTGTGTACAGGAGAGTATAATGAGATTGCATTCTGAGGATATCAGATATGAGAGTTTTTTGATGTGAGAGCACTTTCTTAGGTTACAGGACTTAAAACCCATGCAAAGCCCTGGGAGGAGGGAAACAGGGTGCTAGGGTGGTTCCCAGAAACTTAAAGAAAGTGGTGGACTATACTATGTGAGGCAGAAGTGCTAGAACTGCTGTAGTTTATAGCTGTAGAGAAATCAAAGAACTCACAGAGATAAGCATGCCTGAGTGGATACACTATTCAGTTCAGTTCAGTCGCTCAGTCGTGTCCGACTCTTTGTGACCCCATGAATCCCAGCACGCCAGGCCTCCCTATCCATCACCAACTCCCTGAATCCACCCAAACCCATGTCCATCAAGTCAGTGATGCCATCGAGCCATCTCATCTTCTGTCGGTCCTTCTCATCCTGGCCTCAATCTTTCCCAGAGTCAAGGTCTTTTCCAGTGAGTTAGTTCTTTGCATGAGGTGGCCAAAGTATTGGAGTTTCAGCTTCAACATCAGTCCTTCTAATAAACACCCAGGATTGATTTCCTTTAGGATGGACTGGTTGGATCTCCTTGCAATCCAAGGGACTCTCGAGTCTTCTCCAACACCACAGTTCAAAAGCATCAATTCTTCTGTGCTCAGCTTTCTTTATAGTCCAACTCTCACATCCATACCTTACTAGAAAAACCATAGCCTTAACTATATGGACCTTTGTTGGCAAAGTAATGTCTCTGCTTTTTAATATGCTATCTAGCTTGATCATAACTTTCCTTTCAAGGAGTAAGCATCTTTTAATTTCATGGCTGCAATCAGCATCTGCAGTGATTTTGGAGCCCAGAAAAATAAAATCAGCCACTGTTTCCACTGTTTCCCCATCTATCTGCCATGAAGTGATGGGACCAGATGCCATGATCTTGGTATTTTGAATGTTGAGCTTTAAGCCAACTTTTTCACTCTCCTCTTTCACTTTCATCAAGAGGCTCTTTAGTTCCTCTTCACTTTCTGCCATAAGGGTGGTGTCATCTGCATATCTGAGGTTATTGATATTTCTCCCAGAAATCTTGATTCCAGCTTGTGCTTCCTCCAACTCAACGTTTCTCATGATGTACTCTGCATAGAAGTTAAATAAGCAGGGTGACAATATACAGCCTTGACGTACTCCTTTTCCTATTTGGAACCAGTCTGTTGTTCCATGTCCAGTCCTAACTGTTGCTTCCTGACCTGCATACAGGTTTCTCAAGAGACAGGTCAGGTGGTCTGGTATTCCCATCTCTTTCAGAATTTTCCACAGTTTACTGGGATCCACAGTATTCCTAGAATGTCGATGTTCACTCCTGTCATCTCCTTTGACCACTTCCAATTTGCCGTGATTCATGGACTTAACATTCCAGGTTCCTATACAATATCACTCTTTATAGCATCGAATCTTGCTTCTATCACCAGTCCCATTCACAGCTGGGTGTTGTTTTTGCTTTGGCTCCATCCCTTCATTCTTTCTGGAGTTAATTCCCCTCTGATCTCCAGTAGCATATTGGGCACCTGCTGACCTGGGGAGTTCGCCTTTCAGTGTCCTATATTTTTGCCTTTTCATACTGTTCATGGGGTTCTCAAGGCAAGAATACTGAAGTGGTTTGTCATTCCCTTCTCCAGTGGACCACATTCTGTCAGACCTCTCCACCATGACCCGTCCATCTTGGGTAGCCCCATATGGCATGGCTTAGTTTCATTGAGTTAGACAAGGCTGTGGTCCATGTGATCAGATTGGCTAGTTGTCCGTGACTGTAGTTTCAGACTGTCTGCCCCCTGATCCTCTCTCTCAGTGGGTTTCTCTAACCTTGGACACACTGAGTAGGTCAGAAAACCTACCAGACTACCATGTTCCAAGAGAGAAAATCCCACTTACCAAAGGAATAAGGAATATGTTGGCGAGAGGAGTATAAGCATTAGTTAGATGTTCTCTAGAGGGTAGGGATAACACTAGGCGTTAATGTTAATAATTGGGCTCACTGACAGCAATAGGACTCCTAGGATCTCTAGTTTATAGAGGCAAGGTGGCAGTACCCATTAGGGCAGTTACTATAATGAACAACAACATGGAGTGGAGGCCAGAAGAGGACCCGCAGAGAGCTAGAGAGATGGGTCTATGTGGGCAGCCAACAAAGGTTGTGCTCAAGCTGTACAATAAAAATAAAGGATGGGTGATCAGAAGCCTGTAGGCAGTTAATCTAGTAAAAAAAATGTTTCCATCTTTTTCTTACCCAGATTCCAGACCTGACTCAGTTTTCAGACCTAGAATATTTTTATTTTTAATTTTTTCCTTTTATTGGAGTATGATTGCTTTACAATGTTGTGTTAGTCTCTGCTGTACAATGAAGTGAATCAGCTATATGTATACATGTATCCCCTCCCTCTTGGACCTCCCTCCCTCCCCTCACCACCCTCATTCCACTCATCTAGGTCATCAGAGCTGAGTGCATGTGTACTTTATAGCAGCTTCCCACTAGCTATCTATTTTATACCTGGAAGTGTATATATGTCAATCCCAATTTCCCCATTCATCCCACCCTCCTCTTCCCCTCCCATGTCCACATGTTCTTTCTCTATGTCTACATCTCTATTCCTACCCTACAAATAAATTCATCTGTACCATTTTCCCTGGCTTTTCCTAGTGGCTTAGATGGCAAAGAATCTGCCTGCAATGCGTGAAACCAGGGTTCGAACCCTAGGTCAAGAATATCCCCTGGAAAAGGGCATGGAAACCCACTCCAGTATCCTTTCCTGGAGAATCTCCATGGACAGAGAATCCCGGTGGACTACAGTCCATGGGGTTGCAAAGAGTCAGACACAATTGAGCGTCTAAGCACAGTACCAGTTTTCCAGATTCCACACAGTGGTGGTGGTGATTTAGTCACTAAGTTGTGTCCAACTCTTGAGACTCCATGGGCTGTAGCCCACCAGGCTTCTCTATCCATGGGATTTCCCAGGCAAGAATACTGGAATGGGTGTCATTTCCTTCTCCAGGAGGTTTTCCTGACCCAGGGATTGAATCTGTGTCCCTGGATTGCAGGGAGATTCTTTACAAACAGAGCCACCAGGGAAGCCCAAGATTTCATATATATGCATTAATACAGACCTAGAAATTTTTAATTGAAAGAGAGACATGTACTGTAGAAAGAAGAAACTATTAACACTATGAAAAGGGTACCCAGTCCCCATATAGTAATGATTGTCCTAGTACCTGCCAAGTGGACCTTGACATTTACTCGGGTAACTTTACATTGGAGTGAGGAAGAAAGTCCAAACCTTTCAAGATCTCTTGACGTAGGGTCCAAGTTGACATAGCTACCTGGAGGTCCACAGCATCATTAAGGCCCTCCAGTTCAGGGCAGGAGTAAATAATTTAATCAATGGAGACAAGCCCCAGGCATGACTCACACAAAGTTCACTGGGACCAGTGGGTTTTCATACTAACTTGGCCTCTGAATGCGCAATTGAAATGGACATACATAGTGTTTGAAAATACCTCGTACTGGCTATTTGACTTTTAGGTCAAGAACATTCAAAGTGGGCAATGCAAAGGCAAAGTCTCTGAAACATGCTCTTCAGTTGTATCTGGATATAATATATTAAAACCAGGGGAAAATAAGCAAATATTATTGCCTTTATTAAAAACATAATGGATTCAGGATTAGTGATCCATCTCATAGTTCCATTTAATTCACCAGCTGGGTCCCTACAAAACCCAGATGGATCCTGGTTTACAGTGGGCCACTTATTGAAAACTCAGCCTGGAAATACCAAGTGCAGCTGCTTTGCTAGATGTAGTATATTTGCCAGAACTGGTTCACATTGCCTCAGGTACATGATATAGAGTAAGTGGTCTGGCCAGGGAGCTTTTATTCCCACCTCCTCAGAAAAGAGAGCAGGAAACCACTTGTATTCACTTCAAATGGACAACGGGATAGTTTCACAGTCTGGATTCAGCACTGTGATAACTCTCCTGCCCTGAATCAAGACATAGAGTCTGAAGGGACCTCAATCATAGCTTCTACTAGCCTAGTGGACTTGCTGCCAGAGTCACAGTGAGAGTGCCTTCGTCTTGAAACTCTGGCTGCCAATAGGTCACTCTGGGTTACTTGTGTCTATTTCCTTCCCCTGTCTTAGCTGTTCTTCCCAGGAGCATTCCCCAAAACATTCCTGAATGCAAATTTCACAGCCTGACAATCTGCTTCCCTGGGAACTGGCCTTCAGCAACTGTAAATCTATCAAAAAATTTACTTTTGTTCTTATTGATTATTTTTTTCTTTCTTTCCTATAGAACGTGAAATCCACATGAGCAGGAATTTTTGTTTGCATTCTTTTCAGGTATAATCCAATAGCCTGGAACAGATCCTGGTTTATTGAAAGTCCCCAAGAAATATTTGAATAAATGCAAATTATATATGAAGATTTAATTTCTTAACTTTAACTTTTGGAGGTTATGACTGGTTTTATAATTTTGATGTGTCTAAAATCCTCTTGCTTTTAGAACATCTTTCTACATGACCTAAAAGTCTCAAACTCTATTTAAGACCTTATTTTAAGGATATCAAGTAATCACATAATTTGCTATCAATTTTTAATAGCGTCATACTTTTTCAAATTATCTAAATAATTTTACTCAAATAGTATAGAGATACACAATGGACAGGTAATGTTACAACCTAGAGAAACATTATCAAATGGCCATTCTTTAATATGTCTTTCTCAGCACTATATGAATAAATTTTAAGTTTACCTAAATAAGATTTACCTTCTTGTTATTCATATTTTTACCTTTTGTTTTGTTTTGATTACTTACACTACCCAATTACTTTCCCCATCACCAAGGTTTACTTTTCCCCATGCTTATATAATCATTTACAAATACATTTGCACCTTTTGAGTCTGGGAATAATTTGCTTCAGGTATTGTGATGGGTAGAGACACCATCCAGATACCCTCTTAGTGAAGCCCTAGAAACTGGGGGTGCTGTCAGCAGCCTTCAGCTCTCCCTAGCTGCCTTAGCTTTAGAGAACACCTCACCCAAGATCACACTATTTCCTGAGCAGTCCACATCAAGTAAGTGCCTGATCCAGGTCACAGTAAGACTTCTTGGCCATTTTGTCCCAGGTCAGGGACATTATTCTAATGGCCCACTTTATCCCTAGACTATCTCCCTGGGTCAGCAAGATTCTCATCAGGCCCATTTCACAGTTCATTGTCACCTTCTGCCCAATCTTGCTTTTTTCCAGGCCAATAAGTGTTTATTCTAAAACACTCCCTAATAAATACCCTAGAGTCATTAACTCCATCTCAGTTTCTGCTTTCTGGAGAATCCAATCTAAGTCTTGGATCACATTATATATTCTTCTCTGCATCTTGCTTTTCTCTCTCACTATAATCATGGACTCTGTCCCAGACAATTGACATAGATCTAATGCTTTCTTTTGAATGACTGTGTAATTTTCCAGGGTTTTCATGTATCACAATTTGTTCAACTTTCCATAAAAGGGAATATTCTAGTTTCCAAAGTTTATTTTTAACTACATGATAAGTTCTGAAATAAATGCCCTTGTCACAAACCAATTTCAACTCAAAATTATGTGATTACTTGCAAAGTTCCTATTGCTTTCTTTCACTAATCAGCTCTCCTTTATTTGTTTAATGAAATCCGCAGTAATCCACTTATGTCTTTATCTATTTTCTCAGAAATATTATCTCCAATATTATCAATAATTTAAATAATTTATGGCTGATAGCTATGGAATCAAAGTTCTCCATAATTTCTCAGTCATTCTTTTTGAACTTTGCAAAATATCTGAAAACAGTACTATCAATATTCTTCTTTGGCTGGGATAAATCACTCCCTAAAAAGTAACAATACTGCCTTTACTCCTGTAGTAATCTAATCTCCTGCACTGAAAATAATATTAAAATCTATAAATTTTGAAATTACAGACTAGGTTGGAATCCTGGCTGTGTTGGACATTGCATGTCCAACATGCAAATAACCCAAACGCTCTCCAATTCAATCCTCATTTGTAAAATATATTCACCTTACTGGACTTTAGTGATCTGTAATCTTTACTGAAGTAAAGATTCTATAGGTTCATTGTCTGACAAAGTGTTTGATATAGAGAAGATGGTCTATAAGTCATCAAACGCCTCGATACCTAAACTGAAACCAAGCACCCCCTAAGGGCCAACAAGCTCCAGAGTAAGATATACCAAGCAAATTCTCCTGCAACACAGGAACATAGCCTGGACCTTCAATACACAGGTTGCCCAAGGTCACACCAAGCCCACCGACATCTCAAAACTCTTTACTGGACACTTCATTGCTCCCTAGAGTGAGGAAACCCAGATCCACCCACCAGAACACCACACAAGCTTTCCCAACCAGGAAACTTTGACAAACCACACATCCAACCCCACCCATAGTGAGGAACCTCCACAATAAAGCGACAACACAGCAAGATAAACGAGATGAAAAGGCAGAGAAATACCCAGCAGGTAAAGGAACAGGATAAATGTCCTCCAGACCAAACAAAAGAGGAGGAGGTAGGAAATCTACCTGATAAAGAATTACGAATAATGATAGTGAAAATGATCCAAAATCTGGAAAATCAATTGGAGTTGCAGTTCAATAACCTGCAGGCAAGGATTGAGAAGATGCAAGTAAGCTTTAACAAGGACTTAGAAGAAATAAAAAAGAGTCAAAATATAATGAATAATGCAATAAATGAGATCAAAAACACCCTGGAGGGAACTAACAGTAGAATAACAGAGATAGAAGACAGGATAAGTGAGGTAGAAGACAGAATGGTAGAAATAAACGAAACAGAGAGGAAAAATGAAAAAAGAATTAAAAGAAATGAGGACAATCTCAGAGACCTCTGCGACAATGTTAAACGCACCAACATTCGAATCATAGGAGTCCCAGGAGAAGAAGACAAAAAGAAAGACCATCAGAAAATTCTTGAGGAGATAATAGTTGAAAACTTCCCTAAATTGGGAAAGGAAATAATCACTCAAGTCCAAGAAACCCAGAGAGTCCCAAATAGGATGAACCCCAAGCGAAACACCCCAATACACATATTAATCAAATTAACAAATATCAAACTCAAAGAGCAAATATTAAAAGCAGCAAGGGAAAAACAACAAATAACTCACAAGGGGAATTCCATAAGGATAACAGCTGATCTCTCAATAGAAGCGCTTCAGGCCAGAAGGGAATGGCAGAACATACTTAAAGTCATGAAAGAAAATAATCTATAAGTCATTATATTTGTTTTCTTTATATTCTTGGTTTTCCATGTAGGTGTGTGTGTGTGTTGAAATGCTATACTCATGTTTTTTCTTAAAGTTATTTCTTTTGAAAGAAGTACACCTTTGTTCTGTTTAATGAAACTAAAGAATACTATTTCATATGATCTTTGTGATATCTAATTAGATGTATTTACATTCTTCTAATGGGTAGAGGAGACTGGCAGGCTACAGTCAATGGGATGGCTCAGCCAGACATGACTGAGCAACTAACATACACACATACATTCTTCTGAAATTTCAGGTTCCCTGTCTGTCTCAAGTCATGAGTATAGTTCATTGCCCATATGCAAAAGCAGAAGTAGATAGAACAAGCTTATGGATTTGATAAACTGAGTCAGACAGTTTCAAAACAGGAATAAAAACAAAATCCACTACTGATTCAAGAAGTCAGGACAGACCTGAACTAGAGCCATTGCAGAAGCCTCAGCATGGAATCAACCCATGTGACTCCCCCTCTCTGTTCCCTGCACAGAGCTGATTTCCTTGGCTGGGGGTACCTGTGAGCCTTCCTCAGCCTTCCTACAGAGAACAGGACACTTATTTTCATCCCAGATGACCCTGATTTGCCTTACAGAGAATATGCAGCTCTGCTATGTGGAGAAGGCCTTGCAGCCCGCTCCAGTGCTCTTGCCTGGAAAGTCCCATGGGTGGAGGAGCCTGGTGGGCTGCAGTCCACGGGGTCGCTAAGGATCGAACACGACTGAGCAACTTCCCTTTCACTTTTCACTTTCCTGCATTGGAGAAGGAAATGGCAACCCACTCCAGTGTTCTTGCCTGGAGAATCCCAGGGACGGCAGAGCCTGGTGGGCTGCCATCTATGGGGTCGCACAGAGTCGGACACGACTGAAGCAACTTAGCAGCAGCAGCAATGTAGTGCAAATAGTTCAAATCCACCTCCCCTTCCATTGGGCTACATATTCTCTATTTAGCAACATTTTATTCTTGATTTTTATTTCCTCTGATTTTTACTTTCTCCATGGATTATTTCTTCCACCCTGCCTAGCAGCACTACTAATCCAGGTACACAGAAACGTCACTGAAGACCTTTCATCTCTTCCTCAAGTGAAAGGTGACTCAACTCAACCAGTCTCTCACCTGTTGGAGACTAGGTATTTAAACCATGAGCTGCAAAGCAGTTGAGAGAGTGGAGGAAGCAGAGAATCTCCAAGAGAAAACACAACAGAGGCACAAAGAATTCTCTTTTAGAGAAGTCTCTCTAAATATCCACCCAAAGTTTGTGGCAGCAGAAAGAGACTCCTAGATGGAATCCACACTGAGCAAATAAAAAAAAACCCATTTGGATACAGTGCTTTTGTGAAACATTATGGAGCAAAAACTGCCCTACACTTCAGGAAGAATAGAAAATGTAACATTTCAGGAAAATTTAAAAAGTAATAGAAAGCAAGTATTCACTTAGGAAAATTGTATGAAATGTATCAACAACATCTGCATGAAATCTTTTATTATGTGCTTTGCAGCCTAGGGTGTCACCTGTTGCTCTTTGAAACATCTGAAAAGTTAAGGGGCGGGGGTGGGCATTTCAGATCATCAAAGTGACTGAGGAGCATAACTTGCATATTGTTGACAGTGAACAAGGATGTAACTATCCTGTATGTATTCCTGAAAATCCAGTCCAATAACATACAATGTTACTGACACCCCAATTGAGAAATATGATAATATAGATGCAGATATGCTGAAAGGCTCATTATAGCTCACTGCTTTAGATGTTACCAGGCTGGACTTAATCTATAACATAGCAGTAACTCCTTCACCCATAACCTCTAACTCTGGCTGCATCAGTACATTCTGAAGTGTTTAAGCTGTTCTATTCAATATCAGAAATGGAAAGCCACAATACTCCCTAGGTATGAAAAATCAGGAAAAAAAAAACAAAAAACCTAGCTGATAGGGACTTGCTCCCTTCTAAGACATATTTCTCATCAGCCAAGGACTCTTGGTTTGTAGAAAGCTATACACAACCAAGAAAAACAAGCTGCTCAGACTCAGAGCACAAAGCTCACCGGGCCGCAGGTCTACACATGCATACAAACATACGGGTACCCGCACCCGGCTCATTAAGCAAACTGGCAAAGGCTGAGACAGGCTATGTTTACTAGGAGGCAAATTCTCCGAGGAGAATTTTAATAAAAAGATATAATCCACAGGGATGTTACTGAGTATTCTCAGGCTACAGATACGGATGGCGGCCGCTGGTGGTGGTTTAGTCGCTCGGTCGTGTCCGACTCTTTGTGACCCCACGGACTGTAGCCCACCAGACTCCTCTGTCCATGCAATTTTTTTCAGGCAAGAATACTGGAGTGGGTTGCCATTTCCTCCTCCAGGGGATTTTCCTGACCCAGGGATCAGTCTTTGGTCTCCTGCATTGCAGGCAGATTCTTTGACAACTGAGCCACTAGGATGGCCAATACTGATGCATAATCATGATCACAACGTAAATGGCAGGGCTAGTGAAAATTTCCTAACCTGGTAAGAACTTCTGCCAGCTGAAAATATTTGTATGTCTTTGTAAAAGTGTTACTGTGCTCTTGTTAGTGGAGTGGTGGTTTAGACATTCACATCATCATGTGGAAAAAGTTATACCTGTCTGGATTAATGGCTGCAACGTAATTTTGCTGACTAGCATTGGGTGGATTTGTGGAACATAGCATTTAGAATGATTCCCTCCTCTTTTCAATGTACAAATTTGAATACAAAATTTTTCTTTACAACATCTGATTCAGCAGTGCTTTTAAAGATCTTAAGGGAAAGTGACTACTTATTAGAAATTTTACTTAATTTCTGAATTAATTTTATCTAGGAAAGATATTGAGGGGAATTTCTTATTTTGAAATCCATACAAATAGATAAGATGCCTCTATGTTCCCAGGGCCATGTTCCAATATCTCTGTGCTAGTGTTTACATGCTAAAATTCTCAAAAATGATTTTCTTTTTTGCTCCCTCTTTGCACTAGCAACTGAAGTAAAATACTACTGTATAGGAAAGATTCCCTCCAAAAGCACAAACTGCATAGAATTTCATTAATATAGCCAAAAATACTAAATCATGTTATAGCAGGTAACTACACTCTATTGTTATGCTTTAAACTTTTAATAGTATTTGAAACCTGTTCCATGTTCAAACAAAAGCCCAGTATCTTAGGTCCAGTTTGAAATTCAACTTTTAAAAGATCCATGAGACACTTTTGTAGACACAGGTGTCATAAGCAAGAATTGCAGTTTGGCAGCACCAGAAAAGACCCAAAAGCCTACTCTAGGTTATCCAGAGAGCAAAGTAGATTTCTGTTCTCATCATCTCAAAGTCATGTGGAGCATAAGTGAAAGTTGAGGGTCCCTAGCTTTGGAATGTTAGAAATGATCGAAAGAGATGGGATTGGAACAATCAGTTAATATCATAAGCTGCCCAGGAGTCAAGCAGAACTGCTCCCTGCCCTAGGCTGTACCACTTGCTGAGTCAGTGTTCTGACCTTTCTAGACTGCATCTTTCTGAATAAAATTCATCATGTGAAAATGATGACATCTGGCTCAAAAAAAAAAATCTTTATTTTCTTGGACTTTCTATAAAGTTTCAATAGAAGCATGGACAATAAAACCAAGGGAAAGACCGACAGATTTCACCATTCAAATAAAACATTCTCTATGCCATAAAATAAAATATTCCCTGTGCCCCAAATTATGAACAATATATTTATAAGGTGACTTCTTGAATGAAAAATACGTATTAAAAACATGCCAAAACATCATACCTTGGCATATGAAAAACACAAGTTCAAAAGAAAATTAAGACTCATATTTTTAAGACTAAGTAGAAATTCACACAAAAATATGAGTCACAAAACTCAAAATTTGTATAGTTAGCAAACTTATGAATAAAAGTGCTGGATTGCCTGAAGAGCCAATCATTTTCCTTTTTTCATACTCCACTTCCCCATGCTATAAGATTTTTATTTTACAATTTCAGTTTTTTCTCATTCTTCCTCTTATACCCAGTCCACTTCTTAAGTAAGCATATCTCATTCTCCATTGAGGAAAAAGAAGTAGTAAGGCAAAAACTCCAATACCACAGCATTAAATGTCTAAGTCTATCTGCATTTGCTCCTATGTTCCCTATCTTTCCATCACAAGGGCTGAATTGTAGCTAGTATCTCTGTGGGCTATCGTTACAAAGATACTACATAACAAGTCACTTACATTCAGCAGCTTAAAAATATTTCTTTATCATCTCATTCACAAAACTGTGGATTGGATGGAGCTGCTCTGTTTCACTCGGCAAACCTAAGGGATTGCTCAGCTGGTTCTCTTCCATCAGAGTTATTCTGGGCTTCAGGCTGAAGGGGCACCAATTTCTCAGTGGAGGTTCTTTTCGTAACAGAGTCCTCCAGAAGCGAGTATAGGAACACATGACACTTCTTTTCTTAATCTATTTTATTGAAGTATAGTTGGTTTACAATGTTGAATTAGGTTCTAATGCATAGCAAAATGATTCAGTTATATATATGTAAAACATATATATATATATCCTTCTTTCATATTTTTTCCATTATGGCTTATTACAGTATATTGACTATAGTTTCCTGTGCTATACAGTAAGGCCTGGTTGTTCATACCTTCTATATGTAACAGTTTGCATCTACTAATCCCAAACTCCCAATTCATCCCTCCCCATTGGCAACCACACGTCTGTTCTCTGTCTGTGAGTCTGTTTCTGTTTCATAGATAAGTTCATTTGTGTCATCTTTTATATTCAACATAAAAGTAATATCATATGGCATTTGTCTTTCTCTTTCTGACTTACTTTGTTTTGCATGATAATCTCTAGATCTATCCATGTTGCTGCAAATGGCATTACTTCACTCCTTTCAATAGCTGAGGAATATTCCATTGTATATGTGTACCACATCTTCCATTTATCTGTTGTTGGACATTTAGGTTGTTTCCATGTCATAACTATTGCAAATAGTGCTTCTGTGAACATAGGGGTGCATGTAGCTTTTCAGATTATGATTTTGTCTGGGTATATGCCCAGGGGTGGGATGGCTGTATCATATGGTAGCTCTGTGCTGTGCTGTGCTTAGTCGCTCAGTCATGTCTGACTCTTTGCGACCCCATGGACTGGGGCCCACCAGGCTCCTCTGTCGATGGGGATTCTCCGGGCAAGAATACTTTGCATGCCCTCCTCATATGGTAGCTCTAATTTTAGTGTTTTTAAGGAACCTGCATATTGTTTTCCATAGCAGCTGTATCAACTTATATTCCCACCAACAGTGTAGGATAGTTCTACACCATCCTACACCATCCCCAGTATTTATTGTTTGTGAAGTTTTTAATGATGGGCTTGGCATTTCTTATGACTAGGTTTGGAACTGACATAGTGTCACTTTGCCTGTACTACATTGACCAAACCAAGCCCTTTGGCCAAATCTTATATCGATTTGTTGGGGAAAGAATCCTGTCTCTATAGGAGGGAATGTAAAGTCACATGGGTGTGAATACAGAAAAGGGCCAAGAATTGAGGAGAGAAGTGCAATCTATCAAAGTTAGACAGCTGTTAAAGGAGTGAACAAGAAAGACATGACTGGGCTCTTATAAAACTTAGTCCAGTGGGGAGATGGAAGTTTTAAGTAGAAAGATGTGGATGACAGATACATTTTAGATTTGAGAATCATAAGTACATAGTAGATGCCTGTTGTTATTTTTGAAGATGAGAGAATCATAATGAAGGAAAAAAAGATTCAAGGATAGAATCACATATTTAAGAGATAGCAAAGAATTAAAATCTCTTGAAAGAGATGGAAAAAGAAGGTCCAGAGAGATCAAAATAAAACCATGAATGTGAAAAGCATAGTCAAAATCAAGAAGGAAGTTACCTTCCAAAAGGCTAGTATTACATCAAAATCATGCCAAGAGTTCCAGAAGATTGGACTGACAAGTGTTCATTTGATGTGACTACCAGAATTGGTTGGTGACATTGATGATGATAATGTCAGTGGAGTGATAGGGCTAGATTCTAGATTGAAGTGGGTTGAGGAAGTAGAAGCAGTGAATATGATCTACAAGGTTTATAAACTTAGTTAAGCAGGGAACAAAAATGACAAGAAAACTGAAGAGGCTTGATTGAAGAGATCGAGAGAAGAAAGGCCAGAAGGTGAAATAGAAGATAAGACCTTCTAAGAACAAGCCACTACTTTCTTCTCAATTCTCATTTGTTTTTTCTCCTTTTCATGCCTCTTTCCACTTAGAGTTCCTTAAATAGACCACACTGTTCCCCATGGATAGACACAGAAAAGCACAGAGCTACTATAGGATCCTGCACTCCCACCCCTGGGCATATACTCAGACAAAGCTATAATCTGAAAAGATACATGCACTCCTATGTTCATAGGAGCACTATTTGCAACAGTCAAGACATGGAAATAACCTAAATGTCCAACAACAGATAAATGGAAGATGTGGTACACATATACAATGGACTATTACTCAGCTATTAAAAGGAGTGAAGTACAGCAGGACAGTACTTTTTCCTGCTTGAAATAGCTTTTCAAAGTAAGGCATTCTCTTGTATTCCTGTGTGTCTTTATAGGGACAAGAAATAACACTTGTGGATACATACTATGCACTAGGCATTATGTTCAAGGCATTAAATCAATTGCCTTAATAAACTGTCACAGAAGTTCTAACAAAGACATTGTTGTTGTTGTTCACTCACTCAGTCATGTCCAGCTCTTTGTGACCCCCATGGACTGCAGCACTCCAGGCTTCCCTATCCTTCACTAACTCCTGGAGCTTGTTCAAACTCATGTCCATTGAGTCAGTGATACCATCCAACCATCTCATCTTCTGTCGTCCCTCTTTCCTCCTGCCTTCTACCTTTCCCAGCATGAGGGTCATTTCCAATGAGTAATAATAATAATAACAACAATACAGGCATAATTATTCCCAATTCACAAGTGAAAAACTGGATTTAGAAAGGTATAGTGACCTGTCCAAATGTGCACCTTATACATGAGAGATTCAAAAATTGAATTTATAACTGACTCCAAAGCCTGTGTTCTAGTTTCAGCTTACTTTAGCACCTACTTTTTGGTAAATTCTTCCTATTCCGAGGGTATGATCCCTCCTATGAGTAGTGAAGATGATAAAGGGGGTTTTGCATCATAACAGATTAGCGTTGCTCTTATCCACCTTTCTAACATGGATATATCTTGCATATGTCAACTCTAGCACTTATTACAACATATTGTAACATTAAAAAATATAAAGAGCACTCTCACAGGCAATAAGGAGCCATATAAGTATTTGAGTGTTTAAGTAGGGAATGACATATCACTTAGATAGTTGAGAGAGAAAACACTTATGCTAATAGGGAAGGTGAATTGGAAAGGAAGAGACTGGAAGCAGAGGGATAAACTAACTAATAATTTCTAAATCTAATTGACAGAGATTAGGGCCAAATTAAAGTTATCATAGAGAGGCTAGAAATGAGAGGAAAGAGTTGAGGGGGATTTAAGAAGAATCCACACTACTATGCATGAAATACATAAATAAAATAAGGACCCACTATATACTCAACATTCTATAATAGCCTATAAGGGGAAAGAATCTAAAAAAGAATATATATATACATATACCTATATGTATGTTTGTGTGTGTGTGTATATATATATATATATATATATAAACTGAATCACTTTGCTGCGCACCTGAAACTAACACAGAATTATGGTGATTGCAGCTATGAAATTAAAAGATGCTTACTCCTTGGAAGAAAAGTTATGACCAACCTAGATAGCATATTTAAAAGCAAAGACATTACTTTGTCAACAAAGGTCCATCTAGTCAAGTCTATGGTTTTTCCAGTAGTCATGTATGGATGTGAGTTGGATGGTGAAGAAAGCTGAGCACCGAAGAATTGATGCTTTTGAACTGTGGTGTTGGAGAAGACTCTTGAGAGTCCCTTGGACTGCAAGGAGATCCAACCAGTCCATCCTAAAGAAGATCAGTCCTGGGTGTTCATTGCAAAGACTGATGTTGAAGCTGAAACTCCAATACTTTGGCCACCTCATGCGAAGAGTTGACTCATTGGAAAAGACCCTAATGCTGGGAAGGATTGGGGGCAGGAGGAGAAGGTGACAACAGAGGATGAGATGGCTGGATTGTATCACCGACTTAATGGACACGGGTTTGGGTAGACTCTGGGAGTTGGTGATGGACAGGGAGGCCTGGCGTGCTGCGATTCATGGGGTGGCAAAGAGTCGGACACGACTGAGTGACTGAACTGAACTGATACTTCAATTAAAATAAATAAATAAAGATAATTTTAAAATAATAATGAGTTTAAAAAAGGAGAGTCACTCGGACTTAGCCTGTTGGATGGAGAGAGATTGATAACACAATTTTCTAGCTGAATGGATTGAATGGGCTGATGTATCTCAATGAAAGTGGAAAAATAGGCAAGAGCACAGATTTAAGCAAGAAGTATGGAGCCAACTATGAAACACATGAGACCCACAGCAAAGAGAATGAAATCACACCAAAGAGATGCCAAATCAACATGCTTACAACCAAGTCTGAGAAATTCTATACCCAAGACTCATTTGAGCTATAGGAAGTTTGAGTTCTCAATCATTATCTGTGGATTTTGACTCATAATCAGCTGGCAACCAAACAAATTTTTGTATAAGACTTCTCAACAGAACACCGTTTCTTAAGTTTTCTGTGGACATGATAAAAATATGTTTTTCAAAAATATTTCATTTTGCTCTTCCTGCAGGTAGCCTAAGGTGATCTCTTAGGCTATGCACTTGACCAAGAAAGTCCCACAAAATTATGCAAATCAAGAGTTTTAAATCTTTGTGACCACTTTAAGAACACCTGTGAATTTCTCAGGCCATCAAGAATATGCATATCTGAAAAGCCACGGAGTATTGGAAAGATGTCACTTTATAGAGACAAGTACATGCCATTCCATTGCTACAATGGTGGAACTGGTATGTCTGCCTAGAAAAAACAGTGGATCTGAACACATGGTCAGTGTTGCAGAAACAGTGCTGATTTTTTGCTGCACTTGCTTAAAAATGTGCAATAACATTGAACTTAATGTAGATTCTCTAATCATGATGCTCATCCAGGTGAACAAAGCCCCTTAGGATGTGCTGTCTATTCGCAGAGCTCATGGGTGGATTAACTCATACAGGAGCTCATCCTGCCACAGGGAGATGATCTTACTGAAGAAGACCTATTGTTCTTAAATCACAAGCCGAGTTTGCACAGAAGAAGAAGATATCCCTGAAGAAATAAAAGAAGCAAAATTGTATTTTCTGGGAATAATTCAGCATAAAACAAATGCAAGTTGAAGTTTAAAAAATTAGTTTAGTTGGACGCTTTTAAATTGTTATTTTATTTTAGTTCTGTGTTACTGAAATGTAGTATATTTAATACCCATCAGCATCACTTCTACCCAATTGTTTTTTAGTTTTTTGATAATGGCATAATAATCTGGCTATTGGTTTCTGTATTTCTTTGGTGTCTAAAAACTAGGAGATCCCTGTAAGATTGCCAGTGAACCTCAGGGAGCATTAAATAACTCTGGCTGATATCAAGTCAGCATTTTGAGCAGTGAAATGACATCATACCCCACATTGTCATGTTTATCATTTTTCCCCTATTAGTGTTGACATTGTTTGCAACTTTTAAGTCCTATGGGGCTATGTTGGAGTTAAAAAACAAAACAAAACAAAACAAGGTGATATGAATGATTTTGCAATCTACTTCTATATGTTTGGCCAGATACTATCATGAGACAGAACACTGAAGTATCTTCTTTATTAAAGATTCTATTAGAATATTCTTCCTCATATGTATTAGTAAAATCCCACGCTTCTTCAGTGAAATGGTTAAGGTGTATTGAGGAGATGGATAAAAAGTTAAATTATCTCTGCCAAAGTTTCAGCAATGGGAGTCTGGTCATTAGTGCTCTCTAGTGGAGCAGGGATTTTGTGCTTCCATCTTCAGACATCTCTCAGAAAGCTGTGTTTTCCAGCAAATCTTTTATATTACTCAGCATGTCCTGATGCTTACCAGCTTTATAGGATGTATAAGATACTGAATGTGGGGTCATAAGGTGTTGGCAGTGAGTTTTTAATCATCCTGGACTTGGTGCGAAGTTTGATTATTTTATCTAACCTGGTTTGGAAGTGGTTTTTTATTCTGTTACTTTGATGAGTGCTACACAAAGGCACGTTCATCTTTCATGCTCCAGGAAACACTGAAACAATATAACTTCAGCACCAGATCTTATTGTTTTGGCATCCTTGGTACTCTCCTTTTATAATTCTTAAAGTAGAAGTATTCTATATTTATTAAATTTATCATTCTAAATTTATTAAATTATAGACATTTTTTACTCCAGTTTCCCCGGTGACTCAGTCAGTAAAGAATCTGCCTGCAATGCAAGAGATGCGGATTTGATCCCTGGGTTGGGAAGATCCCCTGGAGAAGGGATTGGCAACCCATACCAGTATTCTTGCCTCAGGAATTCCATGGACTGAGGAGTGTGGTGGGCTACAGTCCATGGGGTTGCAAAGAGTCAGACACTACTAAGTGACTAACACACACACACACTCAAATTATAAATAAGCAAAACTTATAGACAAGGAAGAATAATTTCTGAGTGCAAATCAATAACATTACTTTGCCAACATTATGTTTCTTAGACTAATCTGAGCCTGAATGGAGGAAAAAAAATCAAAATCTTTTCTGGCAAACTTTATCTGGAAGAATGCCTTTGGTATTAACTTGACCAAAGGGCTCAGATTTTTCCAAATTGACTCCAGTTGGAATACATCGTAATTCAGCACATTGGTGAAAAGCTCAAATAAATGGTATGAAAATAAATATATAAAGTTTCATTTTGAAATGCAAAAACATTTTTGTGTGGAAGAGTCCCAGTAGAACAAGTCATAGTTTGGAAAATTTTGGTCATTTACACATTATGAAGACAACTGGTGAATTTTTACTTATTGAACAAATTATGATGCTGAAGTTTTCAACCTAGTATGGTATACAATAGTGTCTCTCTAGTTCTATACTTATATCATCTGTATCTATGACTATCTATCACTATGGAAAATAAAATGAATGAATAAGAGTGCGAGTAAGAAACTCTGAACTGGTTTAATATGTATATAGATAGAAATATAGCTAGCTAGATGATGGATTAATAGATGTGTGTTCTGTTCAGTCGTGTCTGACTCTGTCGACCTATGGACTATAACCTGCCAGGCTCCTCTGTCCATGAGTACTGGAAGAATACTGGAATGGGTTGCCATTTCCTACTCCAGGGGATCTTCCTGACCCAGGGATCAAGCCGAATTTCCTTCATTTCCTGCATTGCAGGTGAATTCTTTACAGCTGAGCCACTGGGAAACCCCCTAGATAGAGAGATGTAAAGTTTGAACTAGTTCAGAGTTTTTTACCCATTCTTATTCATTACATTTATTTTTGTATTGCTATTGTCAATAGAGTTTCTACTAACAGCTCTTACCTCTTAGTGCAGCAGTACAGCCCTGAGCTCCATCCTTCAACTCACTGGTGCTTTTTTCCTATCACTGAGGTGCTACTGCAGTCCTTCCTTTTGGGCAAAGAAATGCATCCTATAGAACACAGCTTATGAAATAGAAAGCAATGGTGTGCAGTGAGTTTGAAAGACAAGGCAGAGGTTTAACAGGAACAAAAAATTGATGCTTGGTGAACCAAAACAGAGGAAGAGGTGGAGGTGATGTTTGGGTTGGACCTTTAAAGAGACAAGAACAGCACAGGGCAGGAGAGGACAGGGAAACAGAGTGTAGCCTGGTTATAGTGGGACAGGAAAGGGATGTTTAACGGAATACTGTCCATCACCAGCAGGAGATAGTTGAAAAAGATGCTTCCCTCTCACATCAACTGACAAAACCAAGTATCCTGAACCTTGGCCATCTAGTGATCTCTATTGTTTAGCAGCCTTCACATCAACGTACTACTGCTGTTTGAATAATAATTCCCATCTGAAGGCCAGGTTCACTGTATAAATAGCATAAATGCAACAGAGGTTCCTATGGTGTTACATTTCATAATGACAATGTGACTTAGGTACTTTGCCAGCTACCATGTTTCATTTTATTAAAGCAATCTAAACTTCAACTCAAAATACCCTGTTCTATCGTTTCTCTGGCTTTCAGGCCATATGATTCATTTACCCACAGCTGCAATCTTACCATAGTAATTATAGGAACATGGTTCAGACCAACTTTCCAATCACACTGAAGATCATTTTAAAGCCACCATTCATACAGAGAGCTCTTCTTGGAAAGACATTTTCTTGAGCTCCTCTAACTTATTCAGCCATATGAAACTCTGGTGGCAGAAAGTTACCAACTCCATGGCTTTCACCTACAACTCCTGCCATCTGGAAAGATGTTTTCCCAGTGCTCTGAGTAGGACAGGCAAAATCCTGAACTCCATGTAGAGCCCTTTGCCCAACACCTATGAGCATCGAATGTTACTCTAGAGTATTCTAGATGGGACAGTTTTTCATCTTGTTCCACAAAGAATTCGACGAGGTTTTGTACACCTAGTGACTATGGTTCATTTCAGCCAATGCTGGGGTAGATCCTCTAGAACCCAGTGAACTATATTTACCCAACCTGTTAAACTGGGACCTGGCGGCAGTTTTGAGCACTATCCCTGACTCAACACACTTCTACTCCTGCCTCCTGATGACCAGCAAACTGAAGTCACAGTCTAAGAAGCAGACTGGTATCTTTATAAGTCCACAGGACACTGTTTAGGTTTGACAGAAAACAACAAAATTCTGTAAAGCAATTATCCTTCAATATCAAAATAAATTTAAGAAAAAAAAAGAAAAAAGATGCTGTGGAACATCAAAAATGTGCTAGGGTGAAAAGAATGATATCTATACCCCTATCTCCTGACAATTATTTTCCTCCACAGTCTCTGATCTTGGTTTCCTCTTGTACTAAATGATCCAGGGAAATTGCTTTAAAAAGACTCCTGGCATCCTCTTCTTTTTGCCTACTCTGAAGTCTCCTTCTTGTGTCATGAAATGAGCTCCTTTGCATGTGACTTGTCTACTTATAGTACCAAGATTAGAAGAAGATTTCTGCTTCTTCCCTGTTTCCATATTATGGAGGATTTAAGAGTCCTTTTTGGAAAGAGACTTTTGGCAATTGAGAATAGGTGGTTTGGAAAGATAAAAGACAGCAAGCACAACTGACATAGGTAAAGTGTGATTGCTACTAAAATACATAATTAGATGATAGAAACTACAGTTTCTTATACAAAAAAGCACTGGTGAACTTTCTATGATTTTACTAAGACTGTATGGTTGCTTCCTAAATGAGCATTGGTATAAAAATATGTATAAGTACAAATTCCAAATGGTTGAAATAGTAACTAGAAGATATATTTGCAGAATTTAGATAACAACTAGTATATTGTTGTTAATATATTAGATATTGTGCTGCTGGCTAAACTCAACAAAGTGGTAGAGCTTACTAACATTGCTGTTTTCATCATGCAAAAATATCAGAAGGATGCAGATATAGAATATAGATATGTATCTTGGACTGGAAGAGGAATAAAACAAATGTAAAATTTGAGGGAAGTATAGTAAAAATCATTTATGCTTCTGATGTTAAGTTCTACATGTACAAGGAACTAGGGTTTCATCGTCCATGGCATAATACAGAAATTATTATTTCTGTACATCCAAACGGTACACTAATCTCAGTCATAGACCATATTCATGCAATTAATTCGTGCAACTTGTTAAATGTATGAAAATGAGTGTTCACTTGAGATTCAAATATAACAACAACAGTAACAGGAACAATGATTCTATTATCACTTTTCCCCAATAATCTTTAAATACCTGATTAGAACATAATTTCACATTAACATACAACTTCAGCTTTAATGTAGAAAAGTGCTCGCAAACTAACTCCTTCCTGCCACAAAGTCACAAATATCACCCTCTGATTTGAGGAAAAGCAGAATTAAACTGTAGTTATTTCCAGACATTTCTGTGATCTGTGTAAATGTTATTGTGAAGGAACAATTCCCAGAGAGGAGGGTGTACCTGAGAAAAGAAGTGCTTGATGAGGTTGGAGGCTCCAGACCCTACAATGAATGAAAGAAGGAGCCCCTAAAGAGAAAAGAAGGGAGGAGAAGGGGAAAAGGAAGGAATCCAAGAGATGTTGAACAGGTTGGGGCATGCTACCTGGGGGAACCGAGGAAGACTGCAGTAAGTGAAGCTAATCAGGCATTCACTTCACAAAGGCCTGAAAACCACAATGGCTCAGAGGTTAAGTGGTAAGAAATGGATCATTACCAATCTAAAGTAGTAGTAAGAGCGAGCATTTAGAACCCGGGCAGAACAGAAGTGGGAAAGTCTGTCTTGAATTGTCCCAGCCTCCCTCCAAAAAGGGCTCTTATGCTTCTATGACCCGGGAACTGGACAGAATCAGAAATCCATGACTAGCGATGAGAAACCAGATGAGCCACAGGTAAAATAGCTTAATTCATGAAGAACGGGGATTCAAGAGTACACGGAACACAATAAAGTAAAGGAAAAAAAAAGAGTACACGGAAAGAAGAGGCTGCCAGGAGGCTTCTCAAGCAATCTCCTCATATCACTTATTACAAAGGTAGGAAAGCGAGTTGTCTGACTGGGTCTAGAAGTAGAAATAAAATAAATTTGGAGGAAAGAGAAATAATATAATGAGAGCGTCTAGACTGAATTTAATAAACCTAGGTCAACGGAATTGATTAACATGAAAATGAATATATATTTATATATAAATAAATTTTTCCTCAACTATTTAGAGGACAAACCCAAGACATGGTGATTTGCTTATGATGTTCTACAAATTAGATCTGTATCCATGTCCTTATTTTTATTTTAAGAAAAGGCTCTTTATGATTATTAAAGTAAAATGTGCTCACTGGAGATACTTTGAAAAATATATAAACACATTTTAAAGAATCAGAATCACACTTAACACTTGGATACAACTTAAGCATAACTGCTGTATACATTTTGCTATATTTCCTTTCTGTCTTTTCTTTCACATATTTTGTTTCTGAATTGAGGGCATGATGATTACAAGCTAATTTTTAAAAATATTATATAACTAGTTTTCCATATTATTAAATCCTCTTTTAAAAAAATAGCATTTCTAATGGGTGCATAATTATCCAGGCTATGCACACACAAATTTGGGGATTTTTTCCTCCTTTTTCTATAAGGTAAGTTTTTTCTTCCTTATCAATTTTTGCTTTTATTAAAATTACTATCATAAAATTATTTTATATTTATAAAGACTTCTATGTATTTCAAACAGTTACTTTCTTTTGAAATGCAAATGATTCCAAGATGTAAAATGATTTCATCAAAAAGATAAGACTACTTTAAAAAATTTTAGTATATATTTTCAAATTAATTTAGGAGAAAAATGTTTCCAGCTAGCTATAATCTTAGTTTAAAAATTATTATTATTCTAAATTCAGTTGTATAAAATCTACTAATAAGTTATTTCAACTTTTAATAAGTTTAATAAAATTACTAATGATTTAAATCTATTATTATTTTACTTTGGTATTTAAAAGAAGATTTCTATTGTGTAAATCTGTACTTCTTACATTAATAAAATTTAACATTTTTCCTAAGTTTATAAGCTTTAAGTTTTTGTACCTTGTTTGTTCAGTTATTTTATGATTCCAAGGTAAGAATATTAATTCTTTACAGCTCTCCTTGTGATAAATAATATTTGCCATATGTGTTTTTTCCAAAAGTGTATTTGTAATATTTTATATCATTTAGAAATTTTAAATCTTTATGTAACCAAGTTAATCTGTTTTCTTTGTCATTGTTCCTCTTGGCTTTTAAATTTAGAAATTTTGAGTTTAGAAAATTATTCGCCAGACTCCAGTCAAAATACATGTTCTTATATTTTTATGGGTTTCAATAAATTTTAAAAAATAATCATATAAAATTAAAATTTATTATACTTTAAAGCATAGTTCTAAACTATTTTTTATATCTCTTCTTCATTTATTAATAAATATTTATTTGAACTACTTTTCAGTCTCTGTAGGATGTCCGAGAACAAAACAGACAAAGCTCTGTGTCCTGAAGAAGCTTACATTGTAGCCAGGGGCTATCTATCCACTACCTATTATCCCTCTCTCTGTATAAGCTACAGATATGTTTTTTCCTCAATGTTTAATGTTCTCAGTGAAGTACAATCAACAATTAGTATTAGAGAGGAAGGATGGGGTGGGTGTTTGAGGGCATGGGAGGAGAGAGCAATGTGTCATGTAGGAAGCAACCTGGAGATCCTACCTGAGTTTAGTAATCAGTAATGTACCAAGGAAACATTTCATGCAAAGATGGGCTTGATAAAGGACAGAAATGGTATGGACCTAACAGAAGCAGAAGATATTACAAAGAGGTGGCAAGACTATACAGAACTGTACAAAAAAGATCTTCATGAACCAGATAATCACGATGGTATGAACACTCACCTAGAGCCAGACATCCTGGAATGTGAAGTCAAGTGGGCCTTAGAAACCATCACTACGAACAAAGCTAATGGAGGTGGTGGAATTCCAGTTGAGCTAATTCTACTCCTGAAGGATGATGCTGTGAAACTGCTGCACTCAATATGCCAGCAAAATTGGAAAACTCAGCAGTGGACACAGGACTGGAAAAAGCCAGTTTTCATTCCAGTCCCAAAGAAAGGCAATGCCAAAGAATGCTCAAACTACCACACAATTGCACTCATCTCACATACTAGTAAAGTAATGCTTAAAATTCTCCAAGCCAGGCTTCAGCAATACGTGAACCATGAACTTCCAGATGTTCAAGCTGGATTTAGAAAAGGCAGAGGAACCAGAGATCAAATTGTCAACATCCGATGGATCATCGAAGAAGCAAGAGAGTACCAGAAAAAAACATCTACTTCTGCTTTATTGGCTATGCCAAAGCCTTTGACTGTGTGGATCACAATAAACTGTGGAAAAATCTGAAAGAAATGGGAATACCAGACCATCTGACCTGTCTCTTGAGAAACCTGTATGCAGGTCAGGAAGCAACAGTTAGAACAGGACATGGAACAACAGGCTGGTTCCAAATAGGAAAAGGAGTACATCAAGGTTGCATATTATCATCCTGCTTCTTTAACTTATATGCAGAGTACATCATGAGAAACGATGGGCTAGAAGAAGCACAGCCTGGAATCAAGATTGCCCGGAGAAATATCAATAACCTCAGATATGCAGATGACACCACCCTTATGGCAGAAAGTGAAGAGGAACTAAAGAGCCTCTTGATGAAAGTGAAAGAGGAGAGTGAAAAAGTTGGCTTAAAGCTCAACATTCAGAAGACTAAGATCATGGCATCTGGTCCCATCGCTTCATGGGAAATAGATGGGGAAACAGCAGAAACAGTATCAGACTTTATTTTTTTAGGCTCCAAAATCACTGCATATGGTGATTGCAGCCATGAAATTATAAGATGCTTACTCCTTGAAAGAAAAGTTATGACCAAGCTAGATAGCATATTTAAAAATAGAGACATTAGTTTGCCAACAAAGGTCCATCTAGTCAAGGCTATGGTTTTTCCAGTGGTCGGGTATGGATGTGAGAGTTGGACGGTGAAGAAAGCTTAGCACTGAAGAATTGATGCTTTTGAAGTGTGGTGTTAGAGAAGACTCTTGAGAGTCCCTTGGACTGCAAGGAGATTCAACCAGTCCATCCTAAAGGAGATCATTCTTGGGTGTTCATTGGAAGGACTGATCTTGAAGCTGAAACTCCAATACTTTGGCCACCTCATGTGAAGAGTTGACTCGTTGGAAAAAACCCTAATGCTGGGAAGGATTGGGGGCAGGAGGAGAAGAGGATGACAGAAGATGAGATGGCTGGATGGCATCACCGATTCGATGGACACAGGTTTGGGTGAACTCTGGGAGTTGGTGATGGACAGGGAGGCCTGGCGTGCTGCGATTCATGGGGTCGCAAAGAGTAGGACATGACTGAGCGACTGAACTGAACTGAATGTTTAAAAAAAGAAAAAGCATGCACCATGGTTTTATGCTTTTCTCCAATCACATTAAGTTGCATAGGGACAAATGTGAAGTAGGCACAGAGTTGTATTTATTCAGGTCTGTGTTGGTTCCAAGTGAGTACAAAGAAGTCAGAAAGGGTAGTTCTGTAGAGAGTATATCTATTAATACAAGGGAATGATAATAATGATGGTTCATGGAATTAAGATGGTAACAAAAAGAGTAAAGAGATCAAAGGGACAAGGGGCAAATTAAATTAGTGGGAATAATCAATTGGCAAGGTTGAAAAATTACTCAAATGGGTTATCAGAAGAGTTGAGTTAGAAAGGATATTATCAAGGGGTTGAAATGGTTGATAATGAAAAAAAGCTGGCATGACCCTAAGACTGGGTATCTCTGTTAATTCTGTATTTGCTTCACCCTAGTCTCATCTTGCTGAAATATTGAAATGGTCTAAACTAAGAAGATGGTATTATTGGATAGAATAAATAATAAATTGAGATAAATTATTGAAGTTTGAGAAAGAATGTCCTGAGGTAGACCAGACAGTAAAAATGAGGGGTAGGGAATGTGCTGTGATGATGGGGACACTTCAGAAAGAAGAAAGGAGACTTGTCTGAAAGTAGCAATAAACGTGAACTTCATCTTCAGACCCAGTGGGACCATCCCAGAAAAAGGAAGTACAGACCACAGAAAACAGAAGCATAGTAACGGTGCTCAGTGTTCGCAAGACTGGAAACTGGCCCTTGAGCTCCCCACCACCATCTGTCTCAGCCTGAGCTCTTTTTGTCTCAGCAATCTGCTGCCTGCTCTAGATTTCCCAGTTTGGCAAACCAATCATTCAATTTCTCTGGCTCTCTACTGTTTTTTTCCCCCCCGCAGCTGATGGCTTAATTTCCTCTCTGGCCTTCCACTTGTTTTGGAAAGTGCCTGTGGTCACTGACCTCTTTGTCTTGGCTCAGAAATCTGCTTTGTGTACATGTCAGTCCTGTGGGGTGTGTATTCACCCCACATTCATGGAATATACATCTCCCCTCATTTTCCCAAACACTTACAGCAAGTAAAACCAGCCAAATTTAACAAAATGAGCTTGATTTCCATGATAGCGGAAATTTACAGAAGTTGACACACTGTCCAGTTTGCTTCATGGAAATTTACAACAGAGAAATGAAAGTGAAAGTCGCCTCAGTCGTATCTGACTCTTTGAGACCCTATACAGTCCACAGAATTCTCCAAGCCAAAATACTGGAGTGGGTAGCCTTTTCCTTTTCCAGGGGATCTTCCCAACCCAGGGATTGAACCCAGGTCTCCCACAGTGCAGGCAGATTCTTTACCAGCTCAGCCACCAGGGAAGCCCATAGAGAAATGAAAATAGCAAAAAACTAAATTTCAACATCAGTTTCTCAAAGCTAAGAATTACCAAACACCTGGATGCTCAACCACTTCTTTAAAGATTCCTGATATAATTATATCCCTTCAACCTCCGGCCAAAGAAGGCATTCAAACTTTTATTTCTTGTGAAATAAATTTTTATTAAAAATAATATTTTAATATGGTTAATGTGGTACCAGTTTTGTTGTTATTAATCATTTTATACTTAGGAAAGTCTCACATAGCATATCATTAAGGTGTATGACTTACCATTAATTATAATATTCTTTAACTGTTTAACTTTTGATAAGAAATATATCTTATCTGTTATATAGATTTCAAAGTATAGCTTTATTTTTAGAATTAAGATGTTGTTCCATTGTTTGTTAACTTTGGTTTCTGTACAGTAGATTCTCTTAACCTACCCTCACTTACCCAAATCACTGGTAAGTAAAAGTGAAACTCGCTCAGTCATGTCCAACTTTTGCGACCCCATGGAAAAGTCCATGGAATTCCCCGGGCCAGAATACTGGACTGGGTAGCCATTCCCTTCTCCAGGGGATCTTTCCAACCCAGGGATTGAACCCAGGACTCCTGCATTGCTGGTAATCAGCATTCTATTCCTTTGTAAACACACTCAGCGCTCTCAGCTACCAGTCACCCTCAACTCGGAGCATTCTGTGCCCTACAACTGAGTTGTAGGCTTACCAAGAGTCTCTTGAGGTTGTCCCAAAGTTATTTTCTTCAGTTTCACTTGTTGTCATTTTAAAATCAATATTGTGTAAGTCATCTAGGTATTTGTGAAAAAAATCTACAACAACAAAAACTCCAATTGGTTTCCATGAAAATTAAACCTAATGGTTTGAAAACTCTTGAAAAATTTAAGTTATAGATTGTAATTTAATTAAATGTGGACAGAAACAATCTGTAAAAGTTTGACAAAGCTTTTGTTTCCTAAGGGCTTTGAATTTTAACTTCACTTTAAAGACTTCATAACTGCTGGACATATACACCGAGGAAACCAGAATTGAAAGAGCCACGTGTACCCCAATGTTCATCGCTGCATTGTTTACAATAGCCAGGACATGGAAGCAACCTAGATGCCCATCAACTGACGAATGGATAAGAAAGCTGTGGTACATATACACAAGGGAATATTACTCAGCATTAAAAAAAAAAATTCATTTGAAACAGTTCTGCTCAGGTGGACGGAACTGGAGCCCATTATCCAGAGTGAAGTAAGCCAGAAGGAAAAACAACAATACAGTATACTAATGCATATATATGGAATTTAGAAAGATGGTAACAAGAACCCAGCATGCGAGACAGCAAAAGGAACGCAGATGTATAGAACAGACTCGTGGACTCTGTGGATGAGGGCAAGGGTGGGATGATATGGGAGAAGGGCATTGAAACATGTTAATTATCATATGTGTAATCAATCGCCAGCCCAGGATTGATGCTCGGGGCTGGTGCATCGAGATTTCCCGGGGGGAGGGAGGAGGGAGGGAGGAGGAAGGGGGGTTCTGGAGGGGGAGCATATGTAAACCCATGTTGATATCATGTCATTGTATGGCAAAACTAATAAAAAAAAAGACTTCATAACTGGAAATTATAAATGATGTGTTATGAGTGTCATTTTTTCCAAAAAGCTGTTGAAGAACTAAATAAAGGCTTTGACCTATACGTAGAATTTGCTGAAAAATGTGTCCTATACATTAAGTTAAAATCAACTTTAAAAATATGTGTTATACTTCATTACTCCCCATTTAAATTTATATTTTAAATTAACAAATTAACTAAAATTTCCCATAACATTCCCATAACATGAATGGCATCCACTGCTTGTTCCCTCTATGTCACAATCTTCCTGAAACCCAGATTCAAGTCTGCTTCATCTAATTCCAGATCCTTTGCTTTTAAACACTATAGTAACATTATTCAATTCTTGGCTAATTTTTCATATCTTAAAAAACAAGCAAAGGACGACAACAACAAAAACCTTTAGTTTTATATTACTCTTTAGAAAATTCAATTCTCCTTTTAAAAGCCAAGCTCCTCAAAAGAATGAATTTTGATTTCTTCCTCCATTTATGCATCAAACTACAGTAGCCAAGTCTGGCAAACAACCCTGGCAAAAGCCTGGGACTACTTGAGAAATCCACCCATGACTCTTTCAGTTAGACATTGCCAGTGGACTTCATCTCCCATCTTATTTGATTGCACTGTAGTATTTAAGACTTAGTTGTTTGCTTTATCTTCAAATCATCTTTCTTGGCAAGTCCTCCTCCATCTCTTGTTTTTTCTTAATCTCAGACCCACTCTTTGTATGCTTACTTTGTGCAGGATTTGTCTGTCAATGGCTCTTTTATGTTCCTTTCCTTAATTTCTGATTATAAATGTAAAACATGGCCATTATAGAATATTAAATATTAAACATTACCTTGAAAATAACATAAACTTAACAGTCGGGCATAATCATGCCACCTAGCAATTACTACTGTCATCATACTGATATTTTCCCTGCCTTCCTTATGCCTACTATATTTAACAGAAATGGAATGACATCTATCTTTAGTTTTGTTTTCTTTTTCATTAAGTATTATTTTCTGAACTTTCCAACCAGTATTATTAAATATTTTTACGTATGATTTTTTTTATAGTTGGATGACATTAAATTATATGGATTTGTACTGGCTTATTTAAGCACTCCACCCCCACTCCTATTCATTTAACTTGCTTCTACATAGAAATATATTCCAACTCGAATACAAATTTTAGCTTTTTAAATGTAGAGTTTAATGTATTCACATCTAGTCATAACTAATAATGTTTCTTTTTTAAGCACTTCCATATTAGAGAATGTATCGTTTTCTATATTTCTCACAAATTGTTAACTATTTGGCTTGCTATTCAATTCTTAGATCTTTTTTTTTTTCCTGTGAAAACTTGATTTAGCTCAGATTATATTCTGGAATTTAGTACTGTGAAGCAGAACTATTTAGCCACCATGTTTTTATTTTTTCAGGTGACTTTTTTTCCTGTCTGATCGTTTATTTATCCCCAAACTTAACAATTTTTACTAGGCTATGTCTAGGGTTATTGTTCAAAAGTAACTTAATTAAACTCATATTTTTAAGAGTAGCTTCATCAAGGCCCAAAATGAAGAATAATCAGACAGTGGCATCTTTTTCTTAAATCATAAAACAAGAATTTTCAACATGTCCATAGTGCAGAACTGGTTCAAATAATAGCATTAAGTGTGTGATGCTGGTAAAACTGCAGACTTATGTAGTGATGTAACCTTATAGAGACTTTGACAAGAATTAAAATACATAGGTTATTCAACTCTGCCCCAAGAGTTATTTGCTCATTTTTTTACATTTCCTAGTTATATTTGTGTATAACTTAATCATTATAAGGATGTTCAGGCATATCATTTAGTTTGATTCTCAACATAACTATGAGAAGGAAGTTTGTTTATTGTTTCCCTACTTTATATATCAGGGAAAAGATGTTCACAGCAATTCAGTAACTTTCCTCAGTTTATTCAACTAACTAAATCTTGGAGTAAGACTTGTAGCCAAGTCATCTGTTTCCAAATAGATAGGTTTTTAAATCTACCAATTTTTTTAACATAATTCATGTAGTCATAAGCCCAAGAGACAAAGGAAGAATCTTTGTGGACTGGAATAGAGTAAGGACGATGAGGACTGGTGTTAGTCATGATACATGCTGGAAAGTTTCATTCTCACTACCTGGAATTTTACTACCCTGGCTTGATTTAAAGGTTCCCTAAAGGTTTTTTTCTTTTGTTTTCTTTTTAATCTTTTCAGAAAGCCCATCTAAAAGTTCCAGGAAAAACCAAGCCATATTTGTCTTAAAGGGAAAAACTTGAGCATGTATTATTTTGTTTGGAATAAAAGAATAACAACTACTGTGAGAAATGTGATGATTAGGGGGAAAAGGGAAAAGGTGCTCATCAAAAGAGATCAGGCTACCATACTTATCTATTTCATTGTATAACCAGGATCACATCTGCTTAAAAGTACTATAATAGTCTAAACTGTACAATGCACATCTTTTCAATGATCAACTAATGTAGAGTAGACCCTTCATCACTTAAATAAAACATTTCAAATTTGATAGGCATTATAATATAAATCCCTAAAATACACACTTTTGCAGATTTTTGCATTAAATCTTCTGTAGCATTCCTAAGAGTTAGAAACATACATATACATATATGTATGCATATATATAGTATATACACTTTCTAGAACTGTAAAGTTATTAGGACACATTATATTGTAACAAATATGTAAGTTTTGTAACCGTATGAAACCAATGCACCTGCTAGTGGATTACTGTAATGCACACATTGTGATTAAGCAGTCTTGCAGTAAAGGGTTTCCGTACTTTCATGGTACTTGCAATTTTTCCCTAGTAACAGTCATTGTAGGGAACTCGAAAGGATCTTCTCTTTGTAGGTAACACACTAGCTTGCCATAGTGTCATGAATGCTGTCCCAGACTCACGAGACTCCTGAGTCAGAAATAAAGGATTTTGTTATTTACAGGGATAGCAATAGCCAGAGTATCAGGATTTTCTTGTGCGGGTTCCTCAAGCTTCATTTCCCACAGAGCAATGCATCCAATAGTTTGCATTACAGAAGATCTCTGAATTTGGAGATCCTGAATCCTTTATGTATAAATATACATGTATCATGTCTGCCCTCTGCTCTGGAGGAAGACACTATCTCTTCCTCCCAAGGATGTTTGCTGTACAAAACTCTTCAAAGTCTAAAACAAAGAGCAGTTAGTACCTCACTCTCAAGATACACAGAGATGCAAGACATCTTTGGAAAAATTTTTCCCCAACAATTATTTGCAATGTATTTAGTACTTTGTGATAATTTCTGACCACGTGAAATACTGAAGTACATATTCACATTAACCTTATTGAGATATATGACCTTCCTCTCTCTTACAGCTTCAATATTCCATGTCTAGTGACTTTACCTGTGTATGTTTCAAGATTGTGAACCTCTTCTTCAGCTTCTTAAATACACAAAGTCTATAGGTATATAAAGTCTTTATCAGTTTTTGGCATTTTTAGAGCAAACTTGTTTTTCATCTTGCCTCCATGTCATAAAAAATAGCTCAATTTTTTAAAGAATATATTTCCAAATAAGCTTGTCAATCATATATCAAAACCAAAATACCAAAAAAAATTAGGCTAAGATAATAACAGTTGGTAGAATTAGTACTATATTCACAAAATGTATGTATATTAAAAATTTTTGAAGTTTACATATTCCTGTAATTATACAAAACATACAGTTATTTCATGTTACTTATGAAAATCATGGAGAATATTATTTGTTTAAGCAGAATTAAAATTTATGTGGAATAGAATGTTTACTACAGATACATATGCACACACAAACACACTAGATCTTATTTAGAATGCTTCATCTGCAGAAAAGAAAAATCCCACCACTATTCCACTGTAAAACAAATGTGGCCCATCAATAAATTATATATATATATACATGTACATATAATATACATAGTATATATAATATATAGGTTATATGTAAATATTTCAATATGGACAACTTATTTTTAGTATCTTAGATTCTCATATTTTGATAACACATATGATTAGATAGCATATGTTTAAAAATTTCTGCCTTTCATTCTGGTTTTCAAAGTCCTTAAATATATTCATGCTCATTCAAAATGAAAGCAGTTGAGAGCAGGTTAGAGAAAGCTGAAGACAAAAGAGGCTGGACAATACTTCTTCAAAAGTAAATAGATCTATCCACTATTCAGGAATGATTCAAACATTCATTATCACTCAAGTAACTGCCAAGCGATTGAAATCCCTCTAATTGCAAGGACCCTAACTGTAGCTTATTGCCTTCCTCTCCCATCTCCTGCCTTCTCTGGGTCATTTCATTCGCACCTCTCTTTCAAGCCATCTGGGATCCCGGGTACAGCCGCGAGCTTTAATGCCGAACACCTGGCCTGACAGTGTTTGCTGCTCTCTTTCACCTGCCAGCCCTTTGTTCCCTCCCAAGACTGCATGAACACTGCAAGTCCTGTCAGGCACGCACGCACACAGGCTTTCCTGCGTTCAATCTCTTCCTCTAGACCTTAAGTCTGGTAAATCCTTTCATTATTTTGCCTTACCCGTTTAGCTGTTCCATCTACTCTGTGATCTCTAGAAGCTAAAAATCCACATGCGAATTAAATCTAGATACATGGGATGCCTCTAGAACAGTACGGTAGAACAGAAGGGTTAAGTGAAGAAAATCACATAAAGACGCCCCGTTTTTACATGGAATAGTTTTAAGTTATCTGGCTTTGCATTCAAATTTAAAAATTCAGCAGCTATGAGATTTGAAAATGTGTGTAATCAGTACTTAGAGAAATATCAAATCGCTCCTCCACAACGCAGATAAGCCCTACTAACTACCTAAGACTTGGTTTTTCATTCTTTGTCTAGTACCTCCCAGGATTCGCATCCCACCTCTTGAGCTCCACCTACACACAAAGCTCCTTTTACACTTCCAAAAATAATTTCTGATCTGACATTCCCCGTGATATTGAGTCTATACCTCAACTTCCATCTGTTTCCCACTCTCAATTTCTATAGACTATACAACTAAGAATATGGTACTTGGCTTAGCAGTCATTCTCCTTAATTATTCAGAAGTCTTTCCAAACTTTAGCCTTTTCCAAGTTTCTCCTTTCAGTCAATACAGACAACTTTCCCAGTTTAACTCAGACACAATTATACTTCTCAGAGGCTTCTGCAAAAATGATATCATTCACTTCAGTGCTTGATAAAATAAATCTGACTTAAAAATTTAAAACTTGTACAAGTGAGAGTAAGAAGGGCCAGGGGACTCATTTGGTACAGGACAAACTCCAAGATATATAAAAATTCATGGCATCCTTCAAACGCATAATGAGTAAAGACTTTAAAAATAAATACAGAAAAATATTTGCCATTCTAAGCATGGAAGAAAAAAAGAAAAGAAAAAATATGATAACAATAAAAAATTCCATGAACTTTACTGATTGAAACACAAAGAAGCAAGTAAACCAGAATGTCACAGAATCTTACCACGATCCTTTAGTTGAATTAGAATGTTTCCATGGAAAACTGTGAAGAGGCCAACTTTGGGAATGAGGTAAGCCGAGTAATTTTAAATTGTGTTGAAATCATGAAGTTAAGGCTCCTATTATAGAGGGGCTCAAAACTGATTAGGCAAGGCTTAGTTTTTGATGACTTATACTTGATAAACCAGTTTCAGAGAGATATTTTTCAACAGTTTGTACAGAGGTCAGGAGAGCACCCAACTCAGGTGACTATGGAGAAATGTTTAACACGAGCTCTTCACTATAGACGTGCTCTCAAGTTCCTGCCTGTTGTCTCTCCTGCTCCATGTTCCACTGCCTGCAAGAAATATAACTAATTATTTTAATAAGGCAAAAAATCAGATTAATCTACTAGTGGTAGAACTCTGAGAACTCAGATAATGTTTTTAAAAATTAAGAGACAGACACACAGAAGAGGGATATTCTAGTCTAAGAAATCAGGGAGAGAGAGGGACATTTCCAAATAGAATCTCTGTATGTATAGTGGCCTTTGTTGGCTAAGACAGGGTGACCGTTAGATGTAGAAGTGATTTATAATTCACTGTAAAATATACTAGGGATGGGGTGGGAAGCAAAATTTGCAGTCTCATGTTTGTCTATTATATAAAGTCAACTTAGTTAACTTAAGATTTTAAACTAAGGAAATAAATGAGCTCTCTGAAGAGAACTGAACTTTTATAAGACAAGACCATATGTGGAAAGTGGAAGTAGAATGATTCTTGGTTTAAAAGAAAAAGATGGGTGGGGAGGGGAAGCAAAGTAACACAGAAAATACCAAGGAACTTTCTAACTGTGGAGAAATTGAGAGGATGGAGTTGGGGAATTTAAATGAAAAACAAAGGAAACATAAATATAAGTATACTACATGTCACACAGATGGACCCAGAAAATTTCTCAGAACAAAAATATTGTTGAAACAAGATACTGAAAGATAGTCAGTAATGTGAAACCTCTCGGCGGAGGACTTCAATGGTGTGTTTGGGGAACCCTTTCTCCTCTGTTCTGATGGACATTTCTGTCAAGTCTCTGGATAAGGCCATGGATGACAAGTTGATATATCTGCAGTAAGAATGAAGTGGACAAACATCCCAATAACTGTCTTATCAACTTTCCACTTCTTCAACTGGTCCCACATTTTTTCTCTTACTACTAATTTTTATATCCTTATATTTATGCTTCCTTTTCCTTCCTATATAAACATTCCTAACATTATTTTACATCCATGGCTATGTTTCCTGAACAATATTCATGTCCCTGACCTTTGAAAATTACTATTCCGGCCATCCCACCAGAACTATCCTTGATAATTTACAATGGTTTCCTAGTCATCAAATGCTATGGACCTGCCTCAGATCTCATCAGTCTCTCTGGTATTCACCTCCTTTGATAAATTCACTCTTGTTACCATTTCACTAGGGCTTTTCTCATAGCTCAGTTGGTAAAGAATCTGCCTGCAATGCAGGAGACCTGGGTTTGACTTCTGAGTCTGGAAGATCCCCTGGAGAAGGAAATGGCAACCCACTCCAGTATTCTGGTCTGGAAAATCCCATGGTCAGAGGAACCTGGTGGGCTATAGTCCATGGGGTCACAAGAGTCGGACACGACTTAATGACTAGACCACCAACATCTCACTTCCTTTTAGGTCTTCCTCCTCCAATCCCTTTAAAACACTGGAGGTCGTTGTAGTTTCACTGGCTTCTCACTTCCTGCTGCCTCATAGGGCAATCTCACATACCGCCTGACTCAAATATCTGTAGCAGGCATCCAACACTGAGTCCCAGACCAAATGTCTCCCCTCGACTGCTCCAAAGAAAACCAAAATTTAACAAAGCAAATTCAACAAAACTAATTATATCCTTCTACTCCTAACCTAACCTCCCCCAGAAGACATGGGCTTAGAAAATAGAACCAGGAAACAGTCATACACAAGGTTATAAATTCCTTCTGAATCTCATGCCCTTGCTCAGCAATGGTACAATTAACCAGCTCTGGTGTATACAGCATCAAGGAAAGCAATTTTATCTCAGGTTACTTGTATTCTTATGAAGTTATCACTAAAATATCACTTCAAAGAAACATAAAAATACAAGTTTCAAGGTTCAGGTTCTTGGTGTTCATTTTCTCATTAAATTATTTCTCTTATATTGCATTACTCTTTCTTCCATTAGATCATAAAATTCACAAATTTAACTTTCCTCATTGCATCATTCTTATCCCAAGGATAGAAAGTTGTGTTCTGTAAGGGACACGTTTCTACATTGGGAAACTGGTTATTTCTATATAAAAAATTACATGCTTAGTTTTTCAAGGAAAGCAATATAATTTAAAAATAGATCCTTTTAAAATTATCCATTTAATTTTCCTTTTTGACATATGTATGATATAAACATTCATGTATTATTATTTGGGTGTGGACCATAAAGTCTTTATCTACAGCTAAACAGAACTTCTTTCTCCCTCTTCTATACAACCTTTATAAAGTAGGGCAGAGAAGAAGCTGGTTTGCCAGATTCTAAACACATGAAAACCATTGCACCTAAATTTAGAATTTTTTAAATCTTTTTCCATATTCCAATTTGGCTTTGAGAAAATTTGAATTCTTTAGCTGCACTTTAAAAGTTACTCCTTTTTTCTCTTTCTAGGCTTGGGAGCATGGTAACACTGTTTGTTTATATAGCACTTTATGTCATTATATGTGTTAAGTCTGATTCTACAGAGGAAGTGGCTGGTATAAAGTCAGCCAAGGTATGTTCATTAGATTTGACACAAGGAGAAGAATGACAGAATGAGAAGAATTGCTTTTTCCCATTAATGAATAATATAGAGGAAATAGTCCCTCCTGCATGTTCTTTGGGTCTCTGGGCTTGGAAGCACAGGTATAAGAAGAATGAGAATAACTTACTGACCACAAATAGTGATCCTCAGTTCCAACATTCCAACCATAGCTTTTCCCACTCGAAAGTATGCATGAGCTCAGTTATCTGGAAGGTCTTTCTCCTCGTGTACCATTTAGCTATCACCATGCAAAAATCCTTCCTACCCTGCCCACATCGCCCACCACCTAGAATAAACCAACCAATCAAACAAAAGCTCTCAGCCGCTTAAAAATAATAAGCATATTTATCTCATGAGTCTACAAAATGGGTGATTTTTCTGGTCTTAGCTAGGCTCACACATGCATCTGTGGTTAACAATAGGTCAAGCAAGTGGCTCTAGTGATCTAGGCTGATCAATTTGCTATAAACTAATCGTGGTCACTGATTTTGTCTCATGTTGGCCCAAGCTAACACAGAAGCAAGGATCCACGGGCAGACTCAAGGCTAAGGCTCAGAACGGCACACCTCTGCTTCCACTTCCTTCTTGGCCCAGTCTATGAAAATAGACTCCACTTCTTGATGCAGGAGCTGCAAAGCCATGTTGCAACAAGCTTTGTTTCAGGTGGCATAACATGGCACAATGGCACGTCCGAAGCACACTGTCTTATGTTTCTCACAGATTCTGTGGTCAGGAATTGAAACAGAATCAAAGGTTTATCTCTACTTTAGACATATCTGGGAAGACTTGAACGTAGGAGTGACTTGGCAGTTGGGTACCAGAATCAGAAGGCTCGTTCACTCGGTCAGGCACCTGGGGTGAAGTGACTCAAAGACCAGGAGTGCCGAGTGGGGAGCCCGTGGGGAGCCCCCCCATGTTGTTTGGTTCCTATGCAGGAGGGCAGCCAAAGGCTAGTCAGACTTGTCACATGGTAGCTTAGGCCTCCAGGTCAGGGCTCCACAGCAGAAGCTGCACTGACTGTCATGACACAACCTTGAAAGGCATAGTGGGGCTTCCTTGGTGGCTCAGGTGGTAAAGAATCTACCTGAAGTGCAGGAGACCAGGATTTGAACCCTGGGTCAGGAAGATCCTCTGGAGAAGGGAATGGCTACCGACTCCAGTATTCTTGACTGGAGAATTTCATAGACAGAGGAGCCTGGCAGGCTATAGTCCATGACGTCACAAAGAGTCAGACATGACTGAGCGACAAACACATTCACTTTGACTTCAAAGTCACACAGCAAACATTTCACCAGCTTTATTAGCCCAGGTGATCATAAGCCTGCCCAGACTCAAGGGAAGAGGAATTCATCTCTGCCTCCTAATAGGAGGGGGCTTCCCCGATAGCTCAGTTGGTAAAGAATCCACCTGCTATACAGGAGACCCCAGTTTGATTCCTGGGTTGGGAAGATCCCCTGGAGAAGGGATAGGCTACCCACTCCAGAATTCTTGGGCTTCCCTTATAGCTCAGCTGGTAAAGAATCTGCCTGCAATGTGGGAGATCTGGGTTCAATCCCTGGGTTGGGAAGATCCCTTGGAAGTGGGAAGATCCACTCCAGTATTCTGGCCTGGAGAATTCCATGGACTGTGAAGGCCATTGGATTGCAGAGTTGGCACGACTGAGCAACTTTCACTTTCACTTTCCTGATAGATGAGTGCCTAAACCATCCTGTAGACTAAATTATGTGGGACTGGACATATTGCTGTAGTCATCTTAGAAAAATAGTCTGCTCTAATCTGCATCATAGCTGCATCAATTCACATTTTCTGTATATGCAAAATACACTCATTTCTTTCCTTTAAACATTTGTTATGGCATCAGTTTGTAGTATAGGAGTTAATTCTCTAAACTGGGTCCAGTTGTGGATGAGGCCACTTGGGTATAATTTCTTGAGCTCCTAGATTACAGACCCTCTAGTTCAGGGGTCCTCAACCTTTGGGATCTAATACCTAATAATCTGAGGTGTACCTGATATAATAATAATAGAAATAAAGTACACAATAAATGTAATGCATTTGAATCATGCTAAAACCATCTCCCACTCCCCAGTCTATGAAAAAATTGTGTTCCATGAGATGGTTCACTGATGCCAGAAAGGTTGGGGACCACTGCTCTTGTTCTCTCTGATTCTGAAGATCTGTGATCTAAGAAGCTCCTTGGTAGGCTAGTCTGGAACAATACCCTTAACACTCTTAGGAGCCCTATTTTTTAATAGTAAGTCATGCCCTTTAGTCCTTGGAAAGATTTGCATCTATTTGAAAAGTTCTATGAAATATTAATATGTCTGTTAATTTTCTGAGGTCTTAATGAAGGGTTAGATCATCAGACCCTTGGCTTTGCTGTTGTTCAGTCCCTCATTTGTGTCCACCTCTTTGAGACCCATGGACTGCAGCAGGCCAGGCTTCCCTGTCCTTCACTCTCTCCTGGAGTTTGCTCAAACTCACATCCATTGAGTCAGTGATGCCATCCAACCATTCACTATCTCCTGGAGTTTGCTCAAACTCATGTCCGTTGAGCCAGTGATGCTATCCAACCATCTCATCTTCTATTGCCCCCTTCTCCTTCTGCCCTCAGTCTTTCCCAGCATCAGATTTTTTTTCCAAGAGGCTTCAACCCTAATAGCTGAAATAGTTATGAGCCCATCTCTATGTCTTGATGCGACAGTGGCAAGACCACATTAAAGAAGATCATATGATAGAGGAGATAATGTTGGAAACTTGCAACAAAAGTGATGCAAGGAGGCCATGAACTGAATGAGATATCAAAGAAATTAACCACCACGCCCCTCCTATTCATCCATTTTGGGACAAATATTCACAGAGGATCTTGTTTCAGGTACAGTTATGGGCACTAGAAATAAAACAATAAAACACAAACCTTCTTTCCTCATAGTCCTTTACAGTCTCATCAGGGGGTCGTACAGTAAATAGTAAGCATAATACATAGCACATTAGATGGTGATAACACTATGTAATGATATTAGATGAAATATACATACAAATACACATACAAAGATGAAAAAAAGCATGGGAAGGAAGATAGAAAGTACACATGGTATATTACCAATTTAGATACTATTAATAAGGAAGGTCTCACTGAGATGATAATTTTGGGTAAAGACCCAAAGAAGATGAGAGGATGAGCCGGGGAGGAGTTGGGGGAAGAGGACTCCAGGTAGATGGTACAATAGGTGTGAAATTCCTAAAGCAGTGGGCCTGGCATGTGTGGAAGGTCAAGAGGAAGTGGTGGAAAATGAAGTTACAGTGGAAATGTGAGTTATATTATGTAGAGACCCACTGGTCATTGTCAGTTTTAAGCCCTGATTATGAGAGAGATGGGAAGCAATCAATGAATATTTGCCTCATGAATGAAATGAACTAACTCCCCTTTAAACAGAATCACTCTAGCTCCTCTGTTGACTATAGACTGAAGGAGGCATGGGCGGTGTAGGGAAACTGGTTCAGAAGCTATCAAATTAATAGATAAACAGGCCAAAGTGGTAGCAGTGGTGGTGATGAGAAGTAGTCTGATTCCACATATATTTGAGGGTAGGAACAGCAGGACCTGGCAACATAATGAATGTAGAAGGATGATGCCAAAATCATTGGCTTGAAGCACTGGGTAGATATACTGGAAAGATGAGGCTGGGAGCTGACGAAGAGTGGAGAGCTAGATGGGTGAGTATTCTGTTGAAGCTTAAGAGGAGCATCTGACTCATAAATTTATTCTTTGTGAGACCAAGAAAATCTGTGGGTTGTTTGTTTAGCAAACAAGAGCATACATAAATGAGTTGGGTCTTATGAGCAAAGGAGAAAGCTTTCATCACCCATTACTACATCAAACCAAACTGCTCAGGAATCATTCCAGCAGCTCCCATCTTTCCCACATTGCAAGGATCACCTTATGAATGGCTTCCACATAGTTAAAATTACCCCCTAGGCTCCCATCTTTTTTACCTTGAATATTTTCAGCTTCCAAATAACTACATTTCTTAAGATGTCAAAAAGCTTTCTGGGTGAGCATAGCATTGTCATAAATGGGACACTTTGAGGCATAAATGCTAAAAGGACAACTCCTCTTTAATTGCATTGATTACTATCAGCTGCCAGTCAGGCAGTACTTACCCCACCTGCTGACTAGTCCCAAAGCACACTCATCCTAGACAAAAGCAGAAGTGGAAAGAAAAAGGTTGACAGTTTCAGCTGTTAATAGTAGTCATTAATTAACCATTTTGCAGAAGAGCTTCTAACTATTCATTGAACCTTCATTGCTATTATGCATTCATTTATTGGGCACCTCAAAAGTGCTAGGGGTCCAAAAATGATATAAAATACAGTCACTGCTGTTTTGAAGTTTACAATCCATTAAAACTCACATATTTTTCAGTTTTCTACATTCGTTCAGGGTCCTGGTCCTGCAGTACTGTATTGTGTTAAGGAAAGAGATGACACCAAAGGCAAGAGAAGACACAAAGAAAAAGAGAGTTCACTGTGTTTACATGACACATATACTTACCTAAAGGCTTCTAAGTGACTTTTTGTTGAGAGTGATTTATTATGACATCCAGTTCTATCAATGAGAACTTTCCTCAAGATTTGCTGCTGCTGCTAATATCTTTCTAAAAGGGCTACTCTTGACATGCAGAAAATACGTTGATGCATCTTCTAATGACAGAAACAAAAGCGTAGAGTGATGGGGAAGCAGTATGAGGAAGAAGAAGGAAAGCACCATGAAGGTAAGGACTATGATTGCAAATTTCCAGGTCTCAGGAAGAAGATTGGCACATAGCAGATACTGTATAGTAAATATTTCCTAAAGAATGGATGGACTGATGGATGGATGGATAATGGGTGGATAAGTGTATGAATGAATGGAGACATGAATAAATTGAATAAAGATGTTAAAATTGCAACTGTGAAATTTAGGCCAAAAATCTTCATTTGGATTTTGCAAATGATAGAAATATGACTCCTCTCCAGTTCACAATTTCCCCATCTTGTAAAGAATATGATTGGATATTTAAGGTGATTTCTGTATTTAAAATAAGCTATTTTGATAATAATGATTTTTAATTTTTTGAGCCTTATATTCATTCATGGTTCATCTCTGACTTTGGGAATCTATTTTTAATCATAACAATATTAATTCTAACTTACATACTAATTAGATACCTAACTTTGTAATCCTACAACATGAGATTCACTGTGTGTCTTATACAGAGGAGGAAACTGAGGTTTAGACAGGTCAATATTTTGCCCATGGTCATAGAGGAAGCATGGTAGAGCTGAGATTCTAAGTGAGATCTAATTCTGATTCCCACGATTTTGTTATCTACTATTCTATACAGCTTATTTTGTAAGAGTGTTTTGTATATGTGTGTGTGTATAAAGGGTCCGTTACTTGAGAATACATGCAAACTTTCTTTCTTACAGCGAGGATGATCATCAGTGTTGCTAGGCTGGACACAGGATTAGGACTGGGAAGTTCCACCCCGAATGAAAAGAAGCAGGGATAAATATCCTATGTCACTGTGTTGAGGAGTCAGCTATAAGGCAAGAGGACAGAAGATGGGGCACAAGGAACCAAGAACACTGGACATTTGGGACGGACTGAGGAGGAGGACAGTTTGAAATCCTGGACAAGTGGGCAGAAATTAGGGAATTTATCAGAATAGAAAGGGTCAGAACAACAGCTAGCAGGGGAGCAGAGCAGAAAGGTGTGTCGGTAGCCCTTAATCATGGAAGCACATCCCTCCCATGTGGGAGTTTTTACCATTACAAACAGAGGGAACAAATTCTGGATTGCAGGGCTAGGCACAGCATGAAGAAGCAGAATTGGCAGCTGTGGGCTAAGGGGATGGGGGATCAGTAGCAGCTGCTGGTGAGCAGCTCCTGACACCTTAGCATGCCGTCTTGGCTCTTGAGGGTTTTCGCTATCTGTCCAGTACCTTTTGCAAGGGGAAATTGGCTTGGCAGCCTATATCGTAGCCGCCCAGCTGGAAGAGTGCAATTATGGATTGCTGGAGTCCACCACGGCTGACAGCTTCTTCCTTTTATTCCCCCTGTCAGGAAAAAGTGACTCATAGCAATCGTATATTGGTGTCATATATGACTCTCTCCTCTGACCCCTCCCCCACACACTTATTCACCACTGATGTAAATCTCCTTTTGTATCTCTACATTGCAAGTTGTTGGTATTTGCAAGACACTGTGGTAGGTGGAGGATATGAAAAGATGAATGAGAGATTATTCCTGCCTTTCAGGCATTCACAATCTATATAAAAGAGAAGTATATAAACCAATAATCACAGCTAACAGGTATGGAGTACTATAATGAGGTATGATTCCTTATAACAGGCAGATGCTATTATATTTATTGTATGTATTAACTTGTGTAATCCTCAAAGCCACCCCATGAAGTAGGAGTTGTCTTCTCACTTTGTAGTTAATAAACCTGAGGCATGGTGGCGCTAAATCAATCACTCAAGGTAACTCAACTAATAAGAGTCAGAAGCAGGATTTAAAACCACACAGTAAGGCTACAAAGCATGCTTTTTAAAGATAATGTTATTCTGTATCCTCACAAAGAAAAAAACGACTGAATACACACATGTTGTTGTTAAGTCCCTAAGTGATGTCCAACTCTTTTGTGACCTCAGGGACTGTAGTCTGCCAGGGTCCTCCGTCCATGATATTTCCCAGGCAAGAATACTGGTGTGGGTTGTCATTTCCTTCTCCAGAGGATCTTCCAGATCCAGGGACTAGACTCACATCTTTTGCATTGTCAGGTGGATTCTATACCACTGAGCCACCAGTGAAGCCACTTATAAGGGCAAGCATTGAGACGTGCCAAAGAGGCAAGAGGATCACAGAAAATTTGCAGATTTTGGAGTGAGTGGGGTTCTACCAGCTGTCCTATGATTTTGTACACGTTCCTCAACTTTTCTGGGTCTCCATTTATGCATGGAGAGAATAACATCTACTTTCAGATGTTTTTGTAGAGATAAGAAAACTACCACAGTGTTGGCACATATTAAGTACCTAATAAATGATGCTTGCAATTGAATTGTGACTGTGGTTGCTCTTTGTTATCAGTGTGATAACATATGTAAGTATTGTGGGTACAAAAAGAAATGACCAATTTTGTCTTAATGAGCAGGAAGATGTTGAAAAGAAGGTACTATGAGGCTTCTCAAAGCAGGGTGGTATTTGAGCTCCATCTAGAAAGACTGGCAGAAGTTTTCTAGGCAGATAAAGGGAAGAAAAACATTCTAATCAGAGGGAACAACTTGTGTGTACATGTCTGGGAAATATCCAGTTTTGGTGTGGATAATTTTGGGGGGGGGGCGAGATGTGTGCTAGGAGAGTGGCAGTCTGTTCAGTTCAGTTCAGTCACTCAGTCATGTCCAACTCTTTGTGACCCCATGAATCCCAGCACGCCAGGCCTCCCTGTCTATCACCAACTCCCAGAGTTCACCCAAATCCATGTCCATCGAGTTGATGATGCCATCCAGCCATCTCATCCCCTTCACCTCCTGCCCTCAAACTTTCCCAGCATCAGGGTCTTTTCGCATGAGTCACCTCTTCGCATCAGGTGGCCAAAGTATTGGAGTTTCAGCTTCAACATCAATCCTTCCAATGAACACCCAGGACTGATCTCCTTTAGGATAGACTGGTTGGATCTCCTTGCAGTCCAACGGACTCTCAAGAGTCTTCTCCAACACCACAGTTCAATAGCATCAATTCTACGGTGCTCAGCTTTCTTTATACTCCAACTCTCACATCCATACATGACTACTGGAAAAACCATAGCCTTGACTAGATGGACCTTTATTGGCAAAAGAATGCCTCTGCTTTTTAATATGCTGTCTAGGTTGGTCATAACTTTCCTTTCAAGGAGTAAGTGCCTTTTAATTTCATGGCTTCAGTCAGCATCTGCAGTGATTTTGGAGCCCAGAAAAATAAAATCAGCCACTGTTTCCCCATCTATTTGCCAGGAAGTGATGGGACCAAGATGCCATGATCTTAGTTTTCTGAATGTTGAGCTTTAACCCAACTTTTTCACTCTCCTCTTTCACTTTCATCAAGAGGCTCTTTAGTTCTTCTTTGCTTTCTGCCATATGGGTGGTGTCATCTGCATATCTGAGGTTATTGATATTTCTCCTGGCAATCTTGATTCCAACTTGTGCTTCCTCCAGCCCAACGTTTCTTATGATGTACTCTGCATATAAGCGAAATAAGCAGGGTGACAATAAACAGCCTTGACATACTCCTTTTCCTGTTTGGAACCAGCCTGTTGTTCCATGTCCAGTTCTAACCTGCATACAGGTTTTTCATGAGGCGGATCAGGTGGTCTGATATTCCCATCTCTTTCAGAATATTCCACAGTTTATTGTGATCCACACAGTCAAAGGCTTTGGCATAGTCAATAAAGCAGAAATAGATGTTTTTCTGGAACTCTCTTGCTTTTTCGATGATCCAGCGGATGTTGGCAATTTGATCTCTGATTCCTCTGCCTTTTCTAAATCTAGCTTTAACATCTTGGAAGTTCACGGTTCTCGTATTGTTGAAGCCTGGCTTGGAAAATTTTAAGCATTACTTTACTAGCGTGTGAGATGAGTGCAATTGTACAGCAATTTGAGCATTCTTTGACATTGCCTTTCTTTGGGATTGGAATGAAAACTGGCCTTTTCCAGTCCTGTGTCCACTGCTGAGTTTTCCAATTTTGCTGGCATATTGAGTGCAGCACTTTCACAGCATCATCCTTCAGGATTTGAACTAGTTCAACTGGAATTCCATCATCTGCACTAGGTTTGTTCATAGTGATGCTTCCTAAGGCCCACTTGACTTCATATTCCAGGATGTCTGTCTCGAGTAGCAGTAGTGGAAATAAATCATGAAAGGCCTTGCAAATCTTTGCATTTAGCCCTGAACACATAAAATACTGTAGGTTATATGGTAACTCAGTAGTTTTCTGGATCCTTCTAAACTAGTTTTTTAATAGAGCATTGTCCTCCCTTCTTTGTAAATATTTTAGAGCACATTTATACACTCCAGAACACAGACAGACACTGTTTTAGAGCTGATCCAACTGAACTTCATTTTACCCTAGAGTTGACATGTCTTCCCCAGTTCTGTCTATAGTTCATAGGCAAATCAACTAGGGTGAATGGGGAGGTGCTGAAGAATTAATGAGGCAGAAATATTCCCTTTAATTACTTGTTGGAACTGTTGCCTTTATTGATCACCTACTTTTGACCCACATGTAAACTGTCAAAATTGCTCCCAAATTGGATAATAACCCATTTTTTGGTTGTTGTTAAAATTAATTATTTTCTGAGAAAGGTGAGTAACTTATATGTAGAGGACTAGGCTCTTGTTCATATAACTATTGCACAGAATTGTTTGAAATCATGTGATATCTATATTTCTGAGATTAAACAAGACAAAACCAAAGCATATAAAAAATAAGTGCCAATAACATATTAGTTTTGAAACAGTCCCTGAGTAAAATAAGCATATGAGTTTTTAACAAATGAAGAAGTGGAAAAACAAACTGCTATTGCTTGCTTTGGGCCCTAACAAAGGATCATCTCAATCACAGAGACCTTGCAGCCATGCCTAAAACCCAAGGGGGGAAGCTCCATCTGCTCTCCTTGAGAAGATATTAATAGTGTTGTCAAGACTGCCACTGGATAACTATTTCACTTTCAGGAGTTATTGCTCCTGTTACTGGTTCTTATTTTGTCACCTTTCTGTACTCATATGGCCTTGGAATACATGAAATGACTACTAAAATAGTTGCTTAACTTGCTGCAACTGCTTATTTACCATTCTGTCAGAGATCACATCATAGTTGCTTTAATGAAATACCAGCTAATCTGGGTTACACAAAGGAATGCCAAGCCCTTTGAGTGAATGGGGTTTACCATATAATTCCATAGTGAAGAAAGTTATTACATACTGTCCCTTGTGCTTCCTTTTATTGGGTGTGCAGACTACAAGATTAATCTTTTCTTAGAAGTTTAATAGCCTGATTTCTTAGTCATTTTTATTGCACATTTCATTTCAAATGTGTTTAATCCCATTTTCCTAAATTTGGATGTATTGACAAACACCCAATTATTTTCAATATTTAAATATTAGTCTCATCAGAACTTTATAGAGCAGTGTTTTCTCATTGTAAAGTGAAAATTTAACATAGCTAGTCCTCAAATATTATATTAGTTTGTAAATGTCTTATATTATTACCAAAGTCAAATCTGTAAGATATTACATTCTTTCTGAATATCATGTATGACTTGATTTTCCTTCATAGAATGACTCTTTAAAAAAATTATACCTATTATATTCATCTGATTTCTAAGTAAAAGATCATTTTTGCTCCATTCTTTCAAAATCACTTATCTTGTCATTATGTATGCTAACAGCACTCTTCAATTTAGTATCATCTACAAATTTCATTAACATATTGTTTACTCCCAGTTCCAGGTGATTAATGTAGACATTAAACATGACTATACCTTCGTGACTTGGTTGGATATTCCTTTGACATAAAATAGCATCATTCATCATTACTCCTCATTTGTAGTTCTTCTATCCATTTTCCTTCTGGTGGCATGAGAATGTTCAATGCAACTTAATTTTTTAAGAGACTATCTAAGATTATTAAAATTAAATATGTTTTTCCTGCTACATTTCTCACATTCATTAAAGATAATTCTGCAAAAATTATAGACAACCTCATTGACCTGTAAAATTAATCTATAAATCCAAGTGATCTTTGAAACATGGTGCGTTCATCTTGAAGGAGTTTAAAGGTCTACACAGTTTTTCTAGGATTTAATAAATATTGTTGGTCTTCTTATATATTTCAATTTTAAACATTAATTCCTAGGCAACTTAAGGCATACTTGTGTTTTTTGGTGATATGATTATGAACATACCTCAGTAGAATTCAGTTGGCTTTCCATTCCATTCTAATTTTACTTGCCTTCTAATTTGAATAATTTTGAGAAATATCTCTTCTAGTTGAGGCACATGGAAAGATGGATATGTGTATTAGTTACTTTAAGAACATTTTTCCATAACAGAGCAGATGTTCACACAATAAATACTAGTATAATCTTTGCTGTTGTTTTTTATAAGTTGGTCTCCATTTTTAATGTTTGTATATGACGTGGTAGTTGATTAGTGTTTTTCCTATATCTTCTGTAGTCCAGAGATTAAAATCATCTAGTCACAGGCCACATAAAAAATAATTTGGGGCATAATTTAATTATATAAAAATATATTATTTTAATGAAATAAATCATTTAACAGTAATTTAAATGGCAATGTCTCCAACATGGTGGCCACATAGTTCCTAACACATAACTTGAATCACATGATTATGAAGTAATTTCCATAACAATGAAATTTATTGTATTAATCAAATACTCTTATTTCGTCAGTTTTTAATCATTACATCCAAAAAAGTTTGGCATTGTAGCAGTTATTTTCCAATGTCTTATTCCCCCTCTCCTAGCAAACTAGGCTAACTAGTCATACTAATTTCACCCTTTTTAGGGATGGGGAAGACTTTGTGGGTCAATGAGAGAGTAGGAGAAACTTGCTAGGGGCTCTGGGAGAGGACTCTCTTCTCAGGAATTCAGCAGCTTTTCTTTTCACTCCTGGGCCTCTCCCCATCACCTCCTACCATCCCCCACCCGAAGCCATGTGACTAGGCCCAAGGTCCAGATTACCACTGGCAGTAAACCTGTCACAATGGGGGAACCTAAGAATGGAATCTGAATGTGGACAGCCAAGTAGACAGAAAGAACTTGGTCCACGTGGCCCCAGTGAACTACTGGAAAAACTCAGGACATATCCTGAAGAATAGCAAAGTTTTTTTGTTTTTAAATTTATTTTAATTGGAGGCTAATTACTTTACAATATTGTGGTGGTTTTTGCCATACATTCACATAAATCAGCCATGGGTGTACATGTGTTTCCCATCCTGAATCCCCTTCCCGCCTTCCTCCCCATTCCATCCCTCAGGGTCATCCCAGTGCACCAGCCCCGAGCACCCTGTCTCATGCATCAAACCTGGACTGGCGATCTATTTCACATATGATAATATACATGTTTCAATGCTATTCTCTCAAATCATCCCACCCTCACCTTCTCCCACAAAGTCCAAAAGTCTGTGAAGAACAGCAAAGTTAGCTCTGGGCTTGCTTACTTACAAACACACACATGTCCTTTCTCTATAAGTCTACCCCAAGAGGATTTCTGTTACATAGAGCCAAAAGCATCCCAAATAAGCATACCCTTTGTAATTCTGAATTTAGGAGATGTGAACATTTTGTATGGAATCTGGCTAGCATCTAGATCCTTGTTCAGATTAGACATGAAAATTAAACTTTTCAATTTTATTTTTTGCTATTTCCATTTTTATTATACTGTGTGACTTTATGCAGACATACTTAGGGCTCAGGATTTTTAGCGTTTTTTCTGGATTCTCTGTTAAATACATTTATATTAAATGACCACCCTGACGAGAGAGCTACCTACCTAGGGTAGTGGGTCTCCCATACCATGCTGCAGAAAGAGACATATGGCTTATTGAAAATTCCTAATTGTGTCCTTACCAGTAGACACATTTATGTGTTTGGGAAATAAAAACCTTAAGAGGCAAAAATGTTAATGCCCATTATCAAATTTCTACTGTTTTCTTCTCGCTGTAGGCAAGCTGTAGTCTTCACTAGTTCTTTAGCTTCCTGGGTGGCTCAGCTGTAAACAATCTGTCTGCAATTCAGGAGGTGCAGATTCTGTAGGTGGGGAAGATCTCCTGGAGGAGGAACTGGCAACCCACTCCTGTATTCCGGCCTGAATAATTCCACGGACAGAGGAGCTAGACAGACTGCAGTCCCTGGGGTCACAGAGCCAGAAATGACCGAGCAACCGAGCACACACACGTTTTCAACAGACTGTACGGCAGTGAGCGTGCGGCGGAATCACCTGGAGGGCTTGCTGGGACAAGGGCTGCGAGGTGTCGCACCCCCGTCCCCTCCCCCCAGTTTCCGATTGATAGGGTAGAGGCTGGGCTGAGACCACACGTCCTGCCAGCTCCCCAGGCGATGCTAGGACTGCTGCTCTGGGAAGCTCCCTTTGAGACTTGGAGCTTTACCAGCGTGCCCTGTGCTTCCTACTGTTTGCGGATTTTCACAGCTAGAGCCACTTAATTCACACATGTCGTGTTGATTCTGCTCCACGCAGGTAAGAAGGAATACAGGCCTTCCATTGGTTCAGTAGGTCGTAACTTTACGACAGTTTAAGACGTACTTTTTCAGCGTATTTAATGCGAGTAACAGAGTTGAGTTTTTCATCTCCAGCACTTCATACCTTCCTGGGTTCTTTGCTGGATGTGCTGTTTCCTCTGGGACTAGGACACCGACTTCCTTGCACAGCTCCTTCTGGAAGCTGAAGATAAGCAGGTAGGTTCACTTCCCACATCTGAGAACTGACCCGGTTGCCTTCTGGACATTTGTGACCCTACGCTCACCTTTGGCCGCGTTGGTTTGCCTGTGCTGATTCTTTCACTGCTTGTTGTTTAGACTGTGAGTTTGCCTTTTCTGTGCCACTAAGTCTAGTGCCTTGGCCTGGTGTTCCCCGGACCTGGTTTCAAATACTCTAGGCTACCTTCTCTGTTTTTCAAATGCGAATATTCAGTTAAACACCGCTGTTGCTCTTTCTGTGACTGCTGCCTATTCTTTCTCTCTCTTGGTTCAGGTAAGGGATTTCAGACCCCTCAACCCCAATTTCCATCTCCCTCCCACTGAGATTCAGTGCTGGGCTGGTCTTTTTTTCTCTATAAATGATTGCTTTTCAGGTAAGATCATGCATCTTGACTGGAAGATTCTAGTGCCACCTACATGTGATTTCAAACTAAATAAGTCAACTATGGTTTTTTTTTTTTCCCTTCTTATTAATAAACCCATGTTAAGAAGGTCTATGGGTTTGCTATGTAAAGTGTGGTCTGAGGATCAGTGGCTATCAGCATGTTAGAGAAGCTTTCAGAAATGCAGAGCCTCAGGCCCTACCTCAGATGTACTGACTTAGAATTTCCAGGGCAACAAGAGCCAAAGGTGATTTTCATACACATTGTGAAAAACTAATGCATGTTGTTGCTAGCACCTATAGGATGAAATGCTCCTGCCTGTGACTGTGACTCAGCCTTATCAATTGCTACTTTCCCTATCTTCCTTTTCGCCACTGATAATTTTACAAACTATGTTGGGTGAGTTTCCCACTGACAATGTGAACTAGGACCAACAGCTCAAGGTTCTGCAGGAATCCAGAGTGTCTCTGTGTACATCTCACGTGTATTATTTCTTGGTATATCTTTTGCACAAGTGCTTTTCAACTATGTCAACATATTTGGCCATGATCTGATGTGGACTTGGATGTCAGTCCCACATCCTGACAGTCTCAGGGTCCAGAGTGGATGTGTAGCACTCAAAATTTAGTAACAATAAATTTTAGGTGCTTAATGTACTGTTGGCTCATGGTAGGTGACCATTCAAACATCTCTCATCAGAATTTATTCTGGAGAAGGCATTGAAAGCAGATCTTCCTGGGTGAACTAGCGCACCCCAGAACTTCTGTGGTTGTTGTGATGGGGACAATAATACTGGTCTGGATAGTGACCAGTGACGAATTACCTTGTTGTCAGAAACTCATTCCTAAAGAAGCAGAACTTCAGCTAGTAACTGAGTCCACAAGTCAGGTCCAATAATTGCAGAGAGGGGGCTGATAAGACACATACGGGTATCAGAGACTCTGTCAAGACTATCTATATTCAGATAGGGTTACAGCCTGAAAAGGAGGACACAAACACTTAGAGACCCAGGTTGAGAGGTCCCTATTCATAAGCATTGACATAGAAAAAACATGGGTTCTAGCATCGAAGCTGGGTTTGTGTGATCTTAAGTAACTTTATCCGCAGATGGTCTTCCTAGGCAAATGAAAATGAATGCATATCCAGGGTCCAATAGAGGACTCAAAATACTTAATTAAGTGGCAGTTACTGTTATGTTTATTTTTGAAGGAATCATAATATGTGAGTCTGTGGGCCTCAGAGCTGCTCCAGGTTCTTTGAATTCTGACCTGATTGGTTGGAGGGTTGAGTAGCTATTATATATAGTACCTTGTTCAGGATCTGAGCAGAAGAAAGCATGCATGCTCAAAGTATAAGTGCTAAGGTAGGTACATTGGAGGACTATTTTGTTTTCCTTTTCTCTTTTGTTCTCGTGATTTGATGACTGTATTTAGTGTTGTGTTTGGATTTGTTTTCCATTTTTGTGTGTATTATAGAGTCTTGGTTTGCAGTTACCATGAGGTTTTGGTATAGCAATCTATATTTTATGTATAGTACATGGTATATAGATGTGATTGTTTAAAGTTGCTGATCTCTTAATCTCAAATGTACTTTAAATATCCTGCATTCGTAATACCATATTTGTGTATGGATGATTTCCTACTTTTACTGTATGTTGGCCTTTACCATGACCTTTCCCATTTTGTAGTTTGTCTTGTAGTTTTCTTGTGTCTTTGGACACAGACTATCTTTTTTAGTAGATTGTAGCCTTTTTTATTGATGGTTATTCAGTGGTTATTTGTAATTCTGGTATACTCCTAAGAGAAAGTAAGTTCAAGGTCCTTCTACTCTGCCATGTTGCCCCTCCCCTCAAACTTTTCATTCTTAATGTATTAATATATTCTGTACCACAAATGCCTCGTGAGGGGAGTTTTTGTAAGCAGCCCAAAGTCAGAAAGCTAGTAATGGCAGAATTGAGCTTTGTGTCCGGGTGGTCTGGCTCCAAAGCTTGTGCTCACCACCACTACACTGCCCTGCCTCCCAGTAGAGTAAGAGAGGACACTTTAGGAATTGGGACAAATGTAGTTAAGATGGAGGAGGGCCAAAGTCAGGTTGTGTCTGAAAAAATGAAGGTAAAGAATTTCAGAAGGAATAGTCATCATCAATGTGAAATAGAGCAGAAAAAATAAATGTAAAAAGAAACCAAAATTAGACTTTTATATGAATTGAATATTATATGCTTTGAAAAGCCAGGTACGCTAGTATTTGCAGAGATAGTAGTCTTGGGTAGTGACTTGAAAAAGAGGAGAGAGGAAAAGCAAAAGTATCACATAGTTAATTTCTAAGGTAACTAAAACTGCTATTATTTTACCTGCATCACAATCCCAATATGAAATCATATTCATCCCTAAATCTTCTGTGTGTTCTCCAAAATAATATGTTCTCTTGAACTCTTCCTACATTGTAAATATCTGTATATATTTCTGGGCAGTAACAGTATATTGATACATGTTGGAAGGAATCTATCATTTTTTCCTGAACTGGAATCTAAATTTCCCTCAACGAAATGTTTCAGAACTTTTTTTTTTTTTAATAGAAATGTGATTGGCCTTATCAGGAAAGGTTCTTAACTAACCATGTATTTGTTATTGTATAGACAAAGAGTTATGCTAGGCAATCACATCAAGTGATTAGCAGGTGGTGATGAGGCATTCAGGACAACTATATACCCAGAATTTCACAGAAAAAAAAAAACAACAACTTAAGATTAGTCTGAGATAGAGACTATCTAGCAGCAATAACTGTGTCCAAAGAGGTCTAGCTGATCTCAATGGAAATTCTGTTCTGTCACTTGTCAGCCACATGACCTTGGATATTTTCATATCTGACCTGAGATTCAGGTTTCTCTTCAATAAAATGAGGGAAACAATACTTTGCAAATATTGTTATTGTGATCAGTCACACATTACAGGACCTGACACATATTCTTTGTTTAGTAAATGGTAGTATCGTACATATTATTGACCTTACCCTGACATAACTCTGAAGGTTAGGGAAGGTTTTCTCATGACATACAAAAACACAGTTTAAGAAACCAAATAACAGAAGTGGGGTTTGAGGGAGAATGGTTACGTGTATATGTATGGCTGAGTCCCTTTGCTGTCTACCTGAAACTGTCACATTAATTGTCTACACCCCAAAATAAATTTTTTTTTAAAAAGTAAAAGTTTCATGTAGTAAATGAACATGTCTATTTAATAGCTTAAATTTGTAATATTTTGTATTTTTAGATTCAATTACAGATAGACTTTATAGTAGCATGAAACAGCTTTTTTTCTTTATATGAGGAGAATAAGAGGAATTCTATTTTTCTTCCTTCTTGGAGGGTAGTTAAGCTTTGTGTTCTGAGTCCATCTAAGCTTGGTAAGTGACTCGGGGTTTTTTGTTCTATTTAAATTTTAGGACCTTCAAGTAGAAATTATCACATACTCAGATGGAAGTTTCCACATTTTTTTTGTTGATTTGTTTTGGGTGGGTGTTTACCAATGAAAATAAAGTTTCACTGTTTAAAGAAAAAAAGAAACGAAATAAAGTGATTTCATCAATACTAATGCATTGAAATAAGAAAGACAAAGAAGTGGAAAAGTGACTTCTCTGAAGAGAAACTGAAAGGTATATCTTCTCACGCTCTGAAGACATGACACACTGAAATACTGTCAGGGACCAGGCAGATATTATACATGATTAAAGCAGATGTGGGTCCAGGTTCTAGGCTGGTTTGCCTTCAGATACCTATCCTTCCCTTCCTTGCCCTGCGCTGTGTCAGAAGGCTTCACCCCAAAGGGTGAATGTTTTCCCCAGGCCCTGAGTCAGCTGACTTCCTGCTGGATGAGGTCACAGTAGGAACCCAGAGGGCAAGGTGAAGAGGGAAGCAATTTATTCCTGCCTTCCTCTTTCTCTGCCTCTAACAGGTGATCTGCCACCAATGTGGGAGATTGGGGTTCAATCCCTAGGTCAGGAAGATCCCCTGGAGAAGGAAATGGCAACCCACTCCAGTATTCTTGCCTGGAGAATCCCCATGGACAGAGGAGCCTGTTGGGCTGCAGTCCACGGGGTTGCAAACGGTCAGACACGACTCAGTGATGAACACAGCAACAACAGCAGCCTCTCTCCAGCAACGTCGGCATCTCCTTTGTATTCCAGCACCTGGAGTAGTCACAGCCCCTGGGCTTCTGCATCAGTGTCTCCTTTTTCTCTCCAGCCATGTAGTAGAAGCAGCTTCTTGCTGTCAACCTCTGGTTTATTTCACAATCACTACGATTCTCTCCTCTCCTCCATCAGCTGTATTATTAATACTATTTCCCTGTGTTTGTTTTGGTTTCTGTATTCCTGGTTAGCTCTGACTGATGAAATCTGTAGGTTTAGACACAAGAAGAGCTGACAAGATTGAAGGAATGGAATGGTGGGAACCTGCTGGCCACCAGCTCCTCACCTGTGGTCAATTCGTGCAGCCCGGGAACTCAAACAGTGTGGTCAAATTCTCCAAGTTTTCAAAAGAAGCTGAACAGTCCGAGTTTTACGTAAAATCTGTTTAGAAAATATTGGCAACTAATTCCATGTCTTTAACAACTGAAGGCCAAATTAAACATCTCCGCAGATCCCATATAACTTGAAGGTTTGAAATGTATAACTTTCATTTATATAATAGTTATTACTTTTTTTTCGTAGTACAACATCATCTGCCAAGTTTATATACAGAGGACCCATAGCCATTCTAAGAAAAACGATTTCTCTACCACATTTCTTAAGGTAATGCTAGGTACTCTAACAAATTAATCCCCCAGTTGTAGTGGCTCAACACAATAGAAATTCCTTTCTCATGCATGAAATAGTTTGGTGCAATTGTTCACTCTTGGTCAGAGGCTTTTCCTTCCACAGTGGCCCTGGATTATGGCTCTAATCATCTCCTGGGGCCTGGAGTCCTCTGTATCCAGCTGGCAGATGGGGAAGAGAGTGGAGAAGGCGTGCCCACTGGTTAACCACGTTGGCACACGGCCACACCGCCACACCTGAATGAATATTGCCTTGGCTGGGCAGCTGTTTCCTAGACCCAGGACTACACTGCAGGAACTGTGTGACTTTGCATTTGCCACATTCACACTGCCTACCAACAAGGCTGTCTGAAGGGGAGCCTCACAAAAGAGGAAATCCACCCTGATAAATATTTTGACTATCTAAACAGAAGGAACTGGGATCATCAAGGCGTCTTCAGCAGTGAACTCTAGGGATAAAAATAAAGAGCCAGGAAAAGGACTAGACAGACGTATAAATCTCATTACAGGACAGTTTAGTGAGTATTATAGTTTCTATTGGACCCGTGTGAAATCTGAGGCCTGGAAATGTTTTCAATAACTTGTCCAAAGAATCGCAACCAATAATTATGCTCATTCCAGAACATGCTATTTTAGAATTCCCTCAGACATTGCTTTTAGATGGGATTTATCCTATTGTAATAAAGTAACTTTTATTGCTTTACACGGAGATGAGCAAAACAGAATAGAAAAATATCTTGGAGAGGCAAGAGTGTAGTTAGAATTTCTTATCACATATGATTGAGTCCTGGGCTTAAACTAACCCACAGAGCAATTAGTCTGTTTGTTTAATGGACAGTCATAATTTTCTAGAGACAGTGTGGGGAGATCCATGACTTGGTGACTTAGCGCTATTGAACACGCTGATTTGTTATTTGGAATTAATCAACACTGAAAATGAAGCACCACCACACTGCTGAATTTATACATTGATTTTTTTCAAAAACATTCTCAAGTGCTAAGGCTACATTACTCATGGTGGTAGATGCCAGGATTCAAAAAAGAATACTAAGTACTATTAACTGGCATACCTACTTTATGCCAAGTGCTTTTACATACATTATCAAATATCATCTTTACTATGATACTTCATGGTGAGTAATACTATCAAGTTTTGTTTCATTTACACTCTTGGAACTTTCCCACTTTGACATAACTGGGTTTGAAGAAGATTGAACTTAAAAGTATAGAAGTCTGACCACCAATTGTGTTCTTTCTGTTGTGATATCCACACACTTTCTGGATTATTGAAAAAGTAAAATGCTTATGATCAAATAGGTAACATTTTAGCAGGGAAGAGAAACAAGTAAACAGTGATTAAAACAATGAAGGAAATGACATTGCTCTGGGTATATTTTAATGCTTCAGTCATTATGTTTATACAATAGCTGATTCAATAGTTCCTAGTTTTGCACAAAAGTTTTCTTTCTTGAGCATACTCTAAGGCCATATTTTATCATGTGCAAAAAGGATGTGTTCCAAAAATGTGTTTACCAAAGTAACTGTGTGCATGGATAAAGGGAGGCCAATGAGGTCATCTCTGAGACTTTCAGCTGACATAAAAGGGTGCTTTTCACGTGCTTTACATAAACTGCTTCATTTAATACAACACGCTTTTGAGGAAAACTCGTGATTATTCCCAATTTACAGAGGAAGAAACTGAGGAATAAAGAGGCTAAGTAACTCAATCGAGGTCACAGAGATTTTAAGTTTCAGGGCTGCAATTCTGTCCCAGGTCATCTCATGCCATGTGTCTGCTTTTAGCTCGTCACCCCACTTCCTCTCCATTGGGCTGAAAGTGCATACAGTATAGGGAGCACCGTGGGGGCTACGCAACCACTCTGGAGTGACCAGGAATCTAATTGAAGAACCATGATATACCACCATCTAAACTTATATCAGTGTTGAATTAATTTTAAGGAAGTATCAAATCACAGATTGAGTTTTCATGGTTAATTGCATATGTAAGAAAGGTGAGAGAAAGACAAGGTAGATCAGTTCATTTTTATTGCTACTATAAACCAAACATTGAATCTATTTTGATTTGTGTAAATTAGATGGCAGCCCAATGAAAATACTATTAGTGTCCTCATTTTACAAGTAGAAACTAAACAATAAGTTCAAAACCCTGTAGCTAAAGGTGAGTGAAATATGGCAGTTGTCTTTAAAGTGTGTTCCATGGACGAGCACAATTAGCATCTCCTGGGAGTTTGTTTAAAAATGCAGATTTCAAGGCCTAACCCAGACCTGTTGAGTCAGATCTCTGGGACTGGGTTTCAGAAATTTGCTTGCTAGGAGATTCTTAAACACACTGAAGTTGGAAAGCACCTGGCTGCGGTATGAATGCTGTGATGACTGGGAGACCTGTGTGATGTCAGACCTCATGTCTTTGCCACCGCAGTCAGAGTGCTGCAGCCTGAAAGAGTTGAAAGAGTTCCATGAAGAAAAGAAACAAGAGCTGCTCTTTGAAGAACTTGTGAAATATGGGTCAGTAGAAAGGATCAGTTATTGGACAGTTCACTCAAGATGGGTGCCATGTTCATCTCCCCCTGAATTTAGCTGTTTTACCCGAAACTCTTGCTTCAGATTACTTAATGGTGTTTGATACAAAGGTGGAATCTGCAATATTGTCAGTAACCCATGGAAAAGCTTTGCAGAAGTGCTCTGTTAGTAATTAATTAATATCAATATGAGTTAATGAACCAAGTCAATTATTTGGATTTGGACTATGGACTGTGGAGGGGGTCCATCAGTAGGTAGCAAAAATAATTGAACAGACACATAAGGAAAGGCAGATACAGCAAAGGAAAAGCAAAAAGACAAGTTTTACTTTAGATCTTTTAAACAATATTTTTTTTTTTGCCAGTACTTTCTTTTTTAAATTTTTTTATTGAAGTATAGTTGATTTACAATGTTGTTTCAGGTGTACAGCAAAGTGATTCAGTTATACATACATTTATATTCACTTTTTTTAAGGTTCTTTTCCCATATGGGTTATTACACAGAATTGAGTAGAGTTCTGTGTGCTATACAGTAGGAGAGGTATTAGTTTTATATATATGGTAGTATATATATGTCAATTCCCATCTCTCAGTTTATTCCTCCCCACCCTCCCTTCCCATAACTATGTTTGTTTTCTACATCTGTGAGTCTATTTTTATTTTGTAAAGAAGTTCATTTGTAACATTATTTTTAGATTCTACATATAAGTGATATATGATTTTTGTATTTCTCTGACTAACTCAATATTGCAATCTCTAGGTCCAACAGGTGCTTCAAATGGCATATTTTTGTTCTTATGACTGAGTAATATTCCATTGTACGTATCTTACACATCTTACTTATTCTTATCTCTTTCAACAGCCACTTAGGTTGCTTCCACCTCTTGGCTACTGTAAATAGTGTTGCAATGAACATTTGAGTGCATCTGTCTTTTCAAATTATGATTTTATTTAGATATGTGCCCAGGAGTGGGATTGCTGGATCAGATGGTAGCTCTATATTTTTTAAGAAATCTCCATACTGTTCTCCATAATGGTTATACCAATTTGAATTCCCACAAAATGTAGGAGCGTTCCCTTTTCTCCACACCATCTACAGTATTTATTGTTTGTAGATTTTTTTGCTGGCCAATTTCATCCATGTGAGGTGATACCTCATTGTAGTTTTTGATTTGCATTTATCTAATAATTAGTGATGTTGAGCATCTTTTCACATGTTTTTCGGCCATCTGTATGTCTTTGGAAAGAGATCTGATCTTCTACTCATGTTTTGATTGTATTGTTTATTTGATATTGAGCTGCATGAGTTGTTTGTATATTTTGAAGATTAATCCCTTGTCAGTTGCTTTGTTTGCAAATAACTTCTCCCATTCTAAGGGCTGACTTTTTGTTTTATTTAAATTTCTTTTCTGTGCAAAAGCTCTTAAGTTTAATTAGCTTCAATTTGTTTTTTTATTTTTATTATTCTAGAAGGTGGATCTAAAAACATGTTGCTTCGATTTGCATCAGAGTGTCCCACTTGTGTTTTTCTAAGAGTTTTATAGTATCTGGCCTTAGTTTTACATCTTTAATCCATTTTGAGTTTATTTCTGTGTGGTGTTAAGATGTGTTCTAATTCCATTCATTTACATGTAGCTGTCCAGTTTCCCCAGCATCACTTAATGAAGAGTTTTCTTCATTGTATATTCTTGCCTTCTTTTTAATAGATGAGTGAATTTATCTCTGGATTTTCTGTCCTGTTCATTGACCTATGTTTCTGTCTTTGTGCTAGTATCCTACTGTTTTGATTACTCTAGCTTTGTGGTATAGTCTGAAGTCAGGGAGGTTGAATGCTCCAACCCCATTTTTCTTTCTCAAGATTGCTTTGGCTATTCAAGGTCTTTTTTATTTCTATACAAATGGTAAAAAAATTTTTTGCTCTACTTCTATGAACAAAAAATGCCATTGGTAATTTGATAGGGATTGCATTAAATATATAAATTGCTTTGGGTAGTATAGTCACTTTCACAAATTTGATTCTTCCAATGCAAGAACATGGTATATTTCTCTATCTTGTGTCATCTTTGACTTCTTTCATCAGCATCTTATAGTTCTCTGAGTATAAGTTTTTTGCCTCCTTAGGTAGGTTTCTTCCTAAGTATTTTATTCTTTTGGATATAATGATAAACAGGATTGTTTCCTTAATTTCTCTTTCTGGTCTTTCATTGTTAGTATATAGGAATGTAAGCAATTTCTGTGTATTAATTTTGTATCCTGCAAACTTCACCAAATTAATTGATGAGCTCTAAGTAGTTTTCTGGTAATGACTTTAGGATTTTCTAAATATAGTATCATGTTGTCTGCAAACAGTGATAGCTTTACTTCTTTTCCAATTTGGATTTCTTTTATTTCTTCTTCTTCTCTGATCGCCATGGCTAGAACTTCCAAAACTGTTGAATAAAAGTGGTGAGAGTAGACATTGTTGTCTTGTTCCTAATCTTAGAGGAAACAGTTTTTCACCTTTGAATGAAGTGGCTCTGGGTTTGTTGTATATGGCTTTTATTATGCTGAGCTAGGTTTCCTTTATCACTACTTCCTGGAGAATTTTTTTTTTATCATAAATGGGTATTGAATTTTATCAAAAGCTTTATCCTGTGCCTATTGAGATGATAGGCTTCCCTGGTAGCTCACATGGTAAAGAATCTGCCTGCCTGGTTTGATCCCTGGGACAGGAAGATTCCCTGGGGAAGGAATGGCTACCTACTCTAGCATTCTTGCCTGGAGAATCCCACAGACAGAGGAACCTGGTAGGCTGTAGTCCATGTGGTCACAAAGAGACACGACTGAGTGACTTCCACTTTCATTGAGATGATCATATAGTTTTTATTCTTCAGTTATCATGATGTGTCACATTGATTTCACATGTATCAAATAATCCTTTAATCCACTTTATCAATGGCATAGAATTCTTGTAATGTATTGTTGGATTTGGCTTGCTAGTATTTTGTTGAGGATTTTTGTGTTTGTGTCATTCAGTGATATTGGCCTGTAATTTTCTTTTTTTGTGTGGTATCATTGTGGCTTTGTAGAATGAACCTAGGAGTGTCCCTTCCTCTGCAGATTTTGGGGAAAATTTTAGAAGAAAATGTTCAATAGAATTAAAATCCTTTAAATATTTGATAGAATTCACCTGTAAACCCATGACTTTTGAGTGTTTTTTAATCACAGTTTCAATTTCAGTGGTTGTGATTGGTTGGTTCACATTTTCTATTTCTTTTTGGTTCAGTCTCAGAAGGTTGTATCTTTCTAAGAATTTGTCAATTTCCTCTAGATTGTCCATTTTATAGGAATATAGTTGCTTGCAGTAGTCTTATGATCCTTGTGTTTCTGTGGTGTCCATTGTAATTTTTTATTTCTAATTTTATTGATTTGAACTCTCCCTTTTTTTCTGATGAGCCTAGCAAAAAGTTTACCATTTTTATAGTTTCAAAGAACCAGCTTTTAGTTTCATTGATCCTTTCTAATTTCTTTGTCTCTATTTATTTCTATTCTGATCTTTATGATTTTCTTCTACTAACTTTGGGTTTTGTTTGCTCTTCTTTCTCTAGTCACTTTATTTGTAAGGTTAGGTTGTTTATTTGAGATTTTTCTTGTTTCTTGAGGTAGGATTTGTATTGCTATGAACTCCTCTCTTAAAACCACTTTTGCTGTGTCTCGTAGATTTTAGACTGTCCTGTAATTGTTATTTATGTATAAATTTTTTTCCTATCCTCTTTGATTTCTTTAGTGATACATTGGTTGCTTAGTAACATATTTAGCCTCCATGTGTTTGTTTTGTTTTACAGTTTTTTTTTCCTTTAATTGATTTCTAATCTCATAGCATTGTAGTCAGAAAAGATGCTTGATATGATTTTTATTTTCATAAATTTACCAAGACTTGATTTGTGGTACAAGATGTGATCTGTCCTAGAGAACATTTCATATGCGGTTGAGAAAAAAGTATATTCTGCTGCTTTCAGATAGAATGCCCTTATCAATTAAGTTCATTTGGTTTAATGTGTCATTTAAGGCTCTTGTTTCCTTACTGAATTTGTTTGGATGATCTGTCCATTGGTGTAAGTGGGGTTGAATCTCCCACTATTGTTATTATTTCTCCTTCTATGGCTATTAGTATAAGCATTATAGAGGTATTCCTATGTTGGATGCATATATATTTACAATTGTTATATCTTCTTAGATTGAACCCTTGATCATTATGTAGTGTTCTTCCTTATTTCTTGTACCAGTCTATATTGTAAAGTCTATTTTGTCTGATATGAGTATTGCTATTCCAGTTTTCTTGATTTGCATTTGCAAAGAATATCTTTTTGCATGCCCTCACTTTCAGGCTATTATGTGTCCCTAGGTCTGAAAAGGGCCTCTTTTCAGCATATATATCAGTCTTATTTTTGTCTCCATTCAGCCAGTCTACATCTTTTGGTTGGAACATTCAATCCATTTACATTTAAAGTAATTATCCATGTGTATGTTCCTGCTGACATTTTCTGATTGTTTATAATTTTTGTCAGTCTTCTTCCCTTCTTTTGTTCTCTTGTGGTTTGATGATTATCTTTAATGTTCTTTAGGTTGTCTGTATGTGTGTTGTATTTATTGTAGTGTTTTGGTTTGAAGTTCCCATAATGTTTTGATGTAGTAGTCTGTATATGTACGAAGTTGTTTTAAATTGCTGGTCTGTTAATTTCGAATTCAATTCCTGTTTCCTGCATTTGCACTCTCCTCACAGTTGCTAGTTTTGATATCATATTTGTGTGTGAATGATTTCCTACTTTTACCATATGTTTGCTTTTACTGGTAAGCTTTCACATTTGGGATTTTTTGTTTCTAGTTGTAACCTCCTTTTTTCTTGACTGGAAAAGTTTCTTTAGCATTTATTATAGGACTCTTTAGCACTTGTTATTGGACTGGTTTTGTCTTTCTGGATTCTGAGCTTTTGTGTGTCTGTAAAGCTTTTGATTTTGCATTGAATCTGAATGAAACCTTGCTGGAAATTATTGGTTCTAGGTTTCCTTTCATCACTTTAAATATATCATGCCACTCACTTCTGGCCTGCAGAGTTTCTGCTGAAAAATCAGTTGATAAGGTTACGGGAATTCCCTTGTATCTTATTTGCTGCTTTTCTTTTGTTGCTTTTAATATTTTTTCTTTGCATTTTAATTTTTTGTTAGTTTGTTTACTACATGCCTTGGCATGTTCCTCCTTGAGTTTATCCTATATGGGAGTCTGCACTTCTTGGACATAGGTGACTGATTTCCATGTTAGGAAAGTTTTCAGCTATGATTGCTTCAGATATTTTCCCCAACCCTTTCTGTTTTTCCTTTTCTTCTAGGAGGCCTATCCTGCAAATATTGATGTATTTAATGTTGTCTCAGAAGTGTCTGAGATTGTCCTCATTTCTTTTCATTCTTTCTTCTTTATTTTGTTCTGTGGCAATAATTTTAATCACTCTGTCTTCCACCTCACATTCTTATACTTCTGCCTCAGTTATTCTTTTATTGACTCTGTCTAGTGTATTTTTTTAAATTTTTTTCAGGGCTCCCCTGATGGTTTGGTGGGAGTGGCTCAAACTATCACACAATTGCACTCATCTCACATGCTAGTAAAGTAATGCTCAAAATTCTCTAAGCCAGGCCTCAGCAGTACATGAACTGTGAACTTCCAGATGTTCAAGCTGGATTTAGAAAAGGCAGAGGAACCAGAGATCAAATTGCCAACATCCGTTGGATCATCAAAAAAGCAAGAGAGTTTCAGAAAAACATCTGCTTTATTGACTATGTCAAAGCCTTTGACCATGTGGACCATGAAAAACTCTGGAAGATTCTTAAAGAGATGGAAATAGCAGACCACCTGACCTGCCTCCTGAGAAATCTGTAGGCCGGTCAGGAAGCAACAGTTAGAACTGGACATGGAACAATAGACTGGTTCCAAATAGGGAAAGGAGTACGTCAAAGCTGTATATTGTCACTCTGCTTATTTAACTTATATGCAGAGTACATCATGAGAAATGCCAGGCTGGATGAAGCACAAGATAGAATCAAGATTGCCAGGAGAGAAATATCAATAACCTCAGTTATGCAGATGACACCACCCTTATGGCAGAAAGTGAAGAAGAACTAAAGAGCCTCCTGATGAAAGTGAAAGAGGAGAGTGAAAAAGTTGGCTTAAAGCTCAACATTCAGAAAACTAAGGTCATGGCATCTGGTCCCATCACGTCATGGCAAATTGATGGGGAAAGATTGGAAACAGTAACTGTTTATTTTTTTAGGCTCCAAAATCACTGCAGATGGTGATTGCAGCCATGAAATTAAAAGACGCTTACTCCTTGGAAGGAAAGTTATGACCAGCCTAGATAGCATATTGAAAAGCAGAGACATTACTTTGCCAACAAAGGTCCATCTAGTCAAAGCTATGTTTTTCCAGTAGTCATGTATGGATGTGAGAGTTGGACTATAAAGAAAGCTGAGTGCTGCAGAATTCATGCTTTTGAACTGTGGTGTTGGAGAAGACACTTGAGAGTCCTTCGGACTTCAAGGAGATCCAACCAGTCCATCCTAACAGAAATCAGTCCTAAACATTCATTGGAAGGACTGGTGCTGAAACTGAAATTCCAATACTTTGGCCACCTGATTCAAAGAACTGACTCATTGAAAAAGACCTTGATGATGGGAAAGATTGAAGGCAAGAGGAATAGGGGACGAAAGAGGATAAGATGGTTGGATGACATCACTGACTCAATAGTCACAAGTTTGAGTAAACTTGGGGAGTTGGCAATGGATAAGGAGGCCTGGTGTGCTGTGGTCCATGGGATCGCAAAGAGTTGGACACGATTGAGCAACTGAACTGAACTGGTGGCTCAGGTGGTAAAAAATCCTCTTGCAATGTGGGAGCCCTGGGTTTGATTTCTGGGTTGAGAAGATCCCCCTGGAGGGGAGGGCATTGCAACCCACTCCAGTATTCTTGCCTGGCGAATCCTCATGGACAGAGGAGCCTGTTGGGCTATAGTCCATGGGTCCCAAAGAGTAGGACAAAACTGAGGGACTAAGTACAGTGTATTTTTCAATTCAGTTATTGTGTTGTTCATCTGTTTGTTTTTTAAATTTTTATATTTTTGTTAAACATTTCTTGTATTTTCTCAGTCTGTACCTCCATTATATTTTCTCTGAGATTTTGGATCACCTTTAACATCATTAGTCTGAATTCTTTTCCAGGTAAATTCCCTAGCTCCTCTTTATTTTGCTACTGTTGTGGGTTTTTATCTTGTTCCTTCATCTGTCACATATTTCTCTGATTTCTTGTTTCATCTAATTTTCACTGTTTATGGTCTCTTTGTCCCAGGATGTGGGGTCATAGTACCTCTTGCCTGTAATGTCTGCCTCTTGGTGGATGAGATTGTTCCAGGGGCTTGTGCAGACTTCCAGGTAGGAGGGACTTGGTGCCTACACTCTTGTGAGTAAAGTTGTGTTTTGTCCCTTTCCAGGGCTGTGTCAGTGTTAGTTGCTCAGTCTTGTCTGACTCTTTGCAACCCCATGGACTATAGTCCGCCGGGATCCTTTGTCCGTGCAGTTCTCCAGGCAAGATTACTAGAGTGGATAGTCATTCCCTTCTCCACAGTATCTTCCTGACCCAGGAATCAGACCTGGGTCTCCTGCATTGCAGGCAGATTCTTTATCATCTGAGTCAGCAGGGAAGACCTTGGCTGTGAGCTCATTATAATTTTAGGCAGCCTGTCTTCTGATGGGTGGAGCTGAATTCCTATCTTATTGGTTGTTTAGCCTGAGGCGTTCCATCCCTGGATCCTGCAGGCTACTGGGTATGGCCAGGTCTTAGTGCCAAAATGGGGATTTCCAGGAGAACTCACACTGAACAATATTCTCTGGATCCTCTGCTCTCAGTGTCCTTGCTTCTACAGTGAGCTACAGCAAGCCTTTGTTTTCCCAGTAAACACTCCAAGATCCCTTGGTAGAGCTAGCCCAGGTTCCTATGAAAGTACAGCTTTGTGCTAGGTCCTGGTACACATGAGACCTTGTGTGCACCCTCCTCCTCCTCCTCCTGTGGAGCTCCTGCACTCGAGCTCAGACGGCCTTCAAGGCTAAATGCTCTGAGGGCTCTTCATCCTAATGCCAGACCCTCAGATTGTCTTAGAGGGCTATTTTGTGCAGGAACATCTCAGTGTGTCTTGTATGGGTTTAATATTTTTTGGTGTGAGGGCTATTTTTAGTACAGATATCTGTCACATCTTTGCTCAGTGTGTGCTGGCCATTACCCCTTTCTTTGGAGTTGTGACTCATGTGATGATCAGAGCCTTCACTGGATATTGATCAGGGCCCACACTTTGCTCTGTGCTTGTCACTGCCCTGTAATGGGGCAGTTGTTGGAGTAGAGGCTCTCTGATGGTAACTTAGTATATTTCTAATCTGTGGTTTGAGGTAGGCAGGGTTGGAACACTCCCACTGGGAGGGAAGCCACTGAATGTTTCTCCCATGGAGCTGTTCTTTGGTGAATGTGCTCTGTTAGTACACTGTTGATGGTCCTGCTCTCAGCCCCACCTTAACCATGAGCATGCCAGCAAATGGTCCTGGTGTCTTTCAGGAGTTTTCACCAGGCCACCAGCACAGATCCACTGAAGTTAGGTCCCAAGAGTCCAATAATCATGTATCTGGATCCAATTTGGGCACTCTGGAGATAGCCCAGACTCTGGACTGGCCCAGTCACCCTGCAAATGTGTCCACAAAGTCTGTAACTGCCGAAGCTAGAGCTGACTCAGCTGTGGGAGCATTCAGATGTTCTGAAGGCACTGAGCTTACACGGCCAGTCGTGGAGGTTTAAATCTGTGGTTCAGACATCTACCAGGAGAGATTTCTTCTCTTCCTCCTTAGTAGTATGCCCTCCTAATGTGGTTTTGGCCCCACCTCTGTGTCTGGGCCACCCACAGGTGTGTGAGACTGCCCCAGAGCACACGAGCCCACCTGGGAAGGAAATGGCATAGGAGGTGGCGGCTAGGGTGCACAAGCCTGCTTCGATGGGAGCCCTTCCTAGTGTCTGTGGCGGCGGGGGCGATCGTGTGGGGAGAGAGGGCGCAGTAGCAGCCCCATCCTTTGTGCATCACTCAACAACAGCGCTTCGCTTCTTCTCCTCAAGGCAACAGCAGTCCTGACCTGGATCTGCTCTCCAAACCCCCAGTCCACATCCAGCCTTGGTCTACACTGGCAGACACACGTCTCAGATGGGAGTGTGCAGGGCTGTGGCATAGACCTCTGTGTAGGTCTCACTCTGTCCTGCCTGCCATAGACCTGGCCCCCAAAGTTCCCCTTCTGCCCTAGATTATCTTCTCACCAGTAAGGAGGCTTCCCCAGGTGCAGAAACTTCTCTCCTTCAGCTTTCCCCACCCGTGGATGCAGGTCCCAGCCCTACTTCCTCTCCTCTTCCTTTCCCCTTCTTTGTTTCACCCTGTCCTGTTATGCAGGGATCTTTCTTGTCCTTTCAGGTATCTGAGGTCCTCTGCTAGTGTTCAGTAGGTGTTCTGTGAGAATTATTCTATATGTAAATGTATTCTTGATGCATTTGTTGGGAGAGGTGAACTGCATGTCTTCCTACTCCACTCCCATCTTGACTCATCCTTGCCAGTTCTTATTTCTGAGTATTATTAAACTCCTTTTTTAGGCACCCTAAGTACAAGCTAAGACTAACTATAATTCTTTATGTAACATAAGAAAAAGGTAAGGAAACTTGATGGAGTAAGGCTTTTGGATGTCAGCAGTGGGGCCCAAGTTAAATGGGCAGAAGTCATTTTTGGCAGGAATAACAGGATACAGGGCTGCTAAGAAGGAGATTCAGTGAAAGAACATTCATAGGCTGGTAAGTCACTTCTTTACTTCCTCTCCCTCAATTTTTCTTCTCTTGTAATTCTCATCTCCTAGTGTGCTTGGTTCTAGGTTTCATAGGTCATTGCAGACCCATTCAACTTCAGCTTCTTCAACATTAGTCAGTGGGGCATAGACTTGGATTACTGTGATATTGAATGGTTTGCCTTGGAAACGAACAGAGATTATTCTGTCATTTTTGAGATTGTGCCCAAGTACTGCAGTTCGGACTCTCTTGTTGACTATGGGGTTATTCCATTTATTCTAAGGGATTCTTGCCCACAGTAGCAGATATAATGGTCATCTGAGTTAAATTTGCCCACTCCCATCCATTTTAGTAGACTGATTCCTAAAATGTTGATGCTCACTCTTGCCATCTCCTGTCTGACCACTTTCAATTTGCCTTGATTCATGGATCTAACATTTCAGGTTCATATGCAATATTGCTCTTTACAGCATCAGACTTCACTTCCATCACCAGTCATATCCACAGCTGGGCATTGTTTTCCCTTTGGCTCCATCTCTTCATTATTTTTGGAGTTATTTCTAAACTTTTCGCCAGTAGCATATTGGGCACCTACCAACCTGGGTAGTTCATCTTTCAGTGTCATATCTTTTTGTTTTTTCATACTGTTAATGGGGTTCTCAAGGCAAGAGTACTAAAGTGGTTTGCCATTCCCTTCTCTAGTGGACCACGTTTTGTCAGAACTCTCCACCATGACTCATGTGCCTTGGGTGGCCCCACACAGCATGTCTCATAGTTCATTGAGTGAGACAGGCTGTGGTCCATGTGATCAGTTTGGTTAGTTTTCTGTGATTGTGGTTTTCATTCTGCCTACCCTCTGATGGAGAAGGAGAAGAGGCTTATGGAAGCTTCCTGTTGGGAGACACTGACTGGGAGAAACTGGGTCTTGTTCTGATGGGCAGGGCCTGGCTCGGTAAAACTTCATCCAATTTTCTGTTGATGGGCAGGACTGCGTGTCCCACCCTGCTGTTTGACCTGAGGCAAAACTATGATGGAGTAATTACAGTAATGGCGACCTCCTTCGAAAGGACTTGTGCTCTTGCTGCTGTATTCAGTGTCCCTGACCCCGCAGCAAGCTGCTGTTGACCCACGTCTCCACTGGAGACTCCTGGAATTTCTTCTGTCTCCTGGGGCACACAAGATTTTGTTTGTGCCCTTCAAGGGTCACTTTCCCCAGTCCTGTGGAAGTTCTATAATCAAATCCCACTGGCCTCCAGTCTTGCTCCTTGGAAAAAAAGCTATGACCAAACTACACATCATATTGAAAGGCAGAGACATTACTTTGCCAACAAAGGTCCATCTAGTCAAGGCTATGGTTTTTCTGGTGGTCATGTATGGATGTGAGAGTTGGACTATAAAGAAAGCCGAGCACCGAAGAATTGATGCTTTTGCACTGTGGTGTTGGAGAAGACTCTTGGGAGTTCCTTGAACAGCAAGGAGATCCAACCCATCCATCCTAAAGGAAATCGGTCCTGAATATTGGTTGGAAGGACTGATGCTGAAGCTGAAGCTCCAATACTTTGGCCACATGATGTGAATAATTGACTCACTAGAAAAGATTGTTTTTAACTTTTTTGTTTTTAACTTCCTTATCTCTGTACCCTTTAAAGATTTATGATAATTCCTGCCAACAGTTAGGGTTTGGAGCAAATACCTGGAGCATCTCTGGCAACAGAAGGAGGATGAGATGAACTGTTTTTATTCACTTTCCCAGTTCCTTCATGGAGAGTCTGCCTAAAGAGGTCACTTGCAACCAATCCTCAGCATCCCACCTGATTCTGGGAAAGATTGAAGGCAGGAGGAGAAGATGACAGAGAATAAGATGGTTGGATGGCATCACTTACTCAATGGACATGAGTTCGAGCAAGCTCCAGGAGTTGAAGGACAGGGAAGCCTGGCATGCTGCAGTCCACGAGGCTGCAAATAGTCGGACACAACTGAGGGACTGAACTGAACTGAACTGTGCTTGGTGCACCAACAGCACCAAGCAATGAACATTAGAACTTTGTGGTGCCAACTTCTTTCTAGCAAATGACTTATTCCTAATAGGAAAGGCACCTCCTCCTCTGCAGAGTCCACCTTGTCCAAAGACATTCAAACACTTGCTTCTCTTAACTCTTCAGATGCTAGGAAGTTGGATTCTTTGACCACACAACCCTGCCCTAGATCTCAGGCTGCTTTGTAAAGCTTGTCTCAGCTCTTTTTTTGCCATGTTCCTGTTGTACCTGCTCCCCTCATGCTAGTATGAGGTACAGAGATAGAAACCAACCCTCCAACTCTCACTGTTGGCAGGAATTAACATAAATTTTTAAAGGGTACAGAGATAAGGAAGTTAAAAACAAAGAAGTCCAAATGGAACCAAAATGGTAATGCATCAAATCTCCAATAGATCCTGAGTCTCATTATATGCTGATTTTACTAATTAGCATATTAAAAGACACATCTACTAGTGGCCACGACTGAACTGGACATTAAGGATGGAAAGGGCATGGCACCCCACATGCTTGAAAAAGCCCTGCTCTTTCCAGGGTAGATTACTGCATCTGCTTCCTTGTCATTAGCCTCATTATTCACCTACTTAAATCCAAAGGAAGAAAGAGCCGTCCCCCAACTGAGGCAGAGAACCTCAGTTGAACTGGGGACTGAGCAGGGTCTATATGACTTAATTAGGGAACACATCCTCTGCTTTTCAGTTTATCAGGTCTACTATTCCCTTCTGTCTCAGCCTGTTAAAATTAGTGTTTGATTTGCCTCCAAGCATATCATATTAGGGCAGCTACAGAGCTTGAACTGTAGTCCCAGCCTCTGAAGTAAACTTAACCAAAGACTTCAACGTGAAGAACAGAATTATTCATGTCTTGTAACCACTGTGTGTGAGTGTATGAGACAGAGACCACAGTTTATTCAGCATAAATATTTGGGCTTTTTTTTTTTCCTCTCTCAAATGGAAGCATGCAGAATTTCTATAATTTGAGTGGCAGGAGTCATTAGTTGATCTTAAAATACACTGTATTTTCTATAAGTATTTTCTCTCAAGTTATGGATGTAGTTTGATCCTGTTTTATTCCTTTCTTTAGGAAAGGATGATGTTGAAATGCCATCAAGTAAAATAAGGGGTTTTATGCTGAGGTCTCTACATCAGTGAATTTACATTCTGTAAGTAAATTCATCCTGCGAGGATATCAGTTTCTTCCCTTGAAATGTTAGATGGATCCATTCCAGTTGTGCATGTCCTATGTCCTGCTCTAATGTGGCCAGATTGCCATAGCTTTAATTTAAGGCACAGGTTTCTGGTGATAATATACATCGACACTTTTCCAGTGTTGGCTGAGAATGGGGCTGTAAAGAATTCGAGTTGGATCATTAGTAATGAAAACTTGAATGTGTGACCCCCCAAACAGATGGACAAATTCTGCTAGTGTTTTAATATATTCAACACTTTCTAAACTTATACACATTTCCAGATAATATGCTTTTCTTTTTTTAATGACTAACTTTCTATATAAGAAATACTTTAGCTGTATGATAAAAGGAAAAATTGCCCCAGAGGTTACAAAAAAAAAAATCAGAGCATGCTATCAGCAATAGCAATATTAGTTCTTTAAAATATATAATCTGATTTTTGTTGTTGGTCATTCTCTAAGTTGTGTCCTACTCTTTGTGAGCCCTTGTACTGCAGCACACCAGGCTCCCCTGCCCTCCCCTATTTCCCAGAGTTTTCTCAAATTCATGTCCATTGAGTCAGTGATGCCATCCAACCATCTCATCCTTTGCTGCCCTCTTCTCCTATTGCCTTCCATCTTTCCCAGCATCAAGGTCTTTTCCAATGAGTTGGCTCTTCACGGCAGGTGGCCAAAGCATTGAATGTTTTCATATAATTTAAAATGTGTCCAAATTAAATGTGCCTGATTTTTATGAAGTGAAAGTGTTAATTGCTCAATCATGTTAATTGCTCTTTGCGATCCCATGGACTGTATCCCACCAGGCTCCTCTGTCCATGGAATTCTCCAGGAAGGAATATTGGAGTGGGTAGCTATTCCCTTATCCAGGGAATCTTCCCAAAACAGGTATCAAACCCAGGTCTCCCACATTGCAGGCAGATTCTTTACTGTCTGAGCCACAAGAGAATCAATACATGAGTTGTATATACCACAAATCAAAACTTGAGACAGCAAGTGTATGAGATTAATAGTTATATCACAAAAATGTCTATGTAAATGCTAATTTGACATAATTTTTCACAAATGTTTTCTTTATGCCCTATTGTTTTCTGATTATTTTAGGTAAGATAACTAAGTATGATTTACATTGCATGGATCTGATTACTTGTGTTTCCATCAAGGTTCCAGCACACTAAGTGGGGATGAACACACACAAGACAGGGTGTAGGAAAATCACAAGCCTGTGGTACATGGTACATCTCTGGGGACCTGAGGAGAGGGAGCTCTCACTGAAATTCAGCAGGAAAAGTTCATGTAGGGATCACTGCCAGGAGAGGACCAGTGACTTCATTTAGGGGAAACTGCCTCAATGGAAGGATCCAGAAGAACTAACTACCCTGGTCTCGGGCCCCTACTCATCTCTCGTCTCCTGCCAGGATTCCTTATTCCAACCATCAGAAGCCAGAAGGGTTGGGAATCCCTCTAGGTAGTCTACATAGTTCATCTCCCGGGGCAGAGAGCAAGGGGAAAGAAATAATGATAAAGTCTACCTATTTAGTGACTCATTTTTTTCAACTTTATTGAGATATTATTGACATATAACCTTGTGTAAGTTAAAGGCGTACAATGAGATTTGATTCATATATTGCAAGATGACTCCCACAGTAGGGTTTGTTAACACCTCTATCCTCTCACGTAATTTCCATTTCTTTTTTGTGATGAGACCATTTAATATCTATTCTATTTGCAATCTTTATGTTTATAGAATATAGTATTACATGAACTGTGAACTTCCAGATGTTCAAGCTGGCTTTAGAAAAGGCAGAAGAACCAGAGATCAAATTGGCAACATCTGCTGGATCATCGAAAAAGCAAGAGAGTTTCAGAAAAACACCTATTTCTGCTTTGTTGACTATGCCAAAGCCTTTGTCTGTGTGGATCACAATAAACTGTGGAAAATTCTTAAAGAGATGGGAATACCAGACCACCTGACCTGCCTCTTGAGAAATCTATGTGCAGGTCAGGAAACAACAGTTAGAACTGGACATGGAGCAACAGACTGGTTCCAAATAGGAAAAGGAGTATGTCAAGGCTGTATATTGTCACCCTGCTTATTTAACTTATATGCAGAGTACATCATGAGAAATGCTGGTTGGATGAAGCACAAGCTGGAATCAAGATTGCTGGGAGAAATATCAATAACCTCAGATATGCAGATGACACCACCCTTATGGCAGAAAGTGAAGAAGAACTAAAGAGCCTCTTGCTGAAAGTGAAAGAGGAGAGTAAAAAAGTTGGCTTAAAGCTCAACATTCAGAAAAGTAAGATCATGGCATCTGGTTCCATCACTTCCTGGCAAATAGATGGGGAAATAGGGGAAACTATTTTTCTGGGCTCCAAAATCACTGCAGATGGTGATTGCAGCCATGAAATTAAAAGACGCTTACTCCTTGGAAGGAAAGTTATGACCAACCTAGATAGCATATTGAAAAGCAGAGACATTACTTTGCCAACAAAGGTCCATCTAGTCAATACTATGTATGATTTTTCCAATAGTCATGTATGGATATGAGAGTTGGACTGTGAAGAAAACTGAGTGCCGAAGAATTGATGCTTTTGAATTGTGGTGTTGGAGAAGACTCTTGAGAGTCCCTTGGACTGCAAGGAGATCCAACCAGAACATCCTAAAGGAGATCAGTCCTGGGTATTCATTGGAAGGACTGATGTTGAAGCTGAAACTCCAATACTTTGGCCACCTCGTGCAAAGAGTTGACTCATTGGAAAAGACCCTGATGCTGGGAAGGATTGGGGGCAGGAGGAGAAGGGGACAACAGAGGATGAGATGGCTGGATGGCATCACCGACTCGATGGACATGGGTTTGAATAGACTCCAGGAGTTCGTGATGGACAGGGAGGCCTGGCGTACTGCGATTCATGGGATCGCAGAGAGTCGGACACGACTGAGTGACTGAACTGAATATAGTATTGTCAACTATAGTTACCATGGTGTACTCCAGAACTTATTCATAATTGTGAGTTTGTCCAATAGCTTCCCATTTCCTTCACCCCCTGCCCTCAGCAACCACCACTTGAGCTTCTGTTTCTGAATTCAGGTTTTTTAGTTACACCTATAAGTGAGATCACTTGATATTTTCCTTCTCTGTCTGAGTTATTTCACTGAGCATAATGCCTTTAAGGTCTATCCAAGTTGTACCAAATGGAAGGATTTCCTTTATTCTAATGGTTGAGCATTACATTGTGTGTGTGTGTGTGTGTGTGTGTGTGTGTGTGTGTGTGTGTATACCAAGTCTTTTTAAAGTGTTCCTCAGTTGGCAGACATTTAGGTTATTTCCATATGTTGGCTATTGTAAATAATGCTGCAATGAATATAGGAATACAGCTATCTCTAAGATACTAATTTCATTTCATATACCACAAGTATATGTCCAAGTGGTACGATTGCTGGATCATATGGTGGTTCTATTTTTAATTTTTTGAGGAACCTCCACCGTGTTTTCTGTTTTGGCTATACCAATTTACCTTCCCACTAATGATGCACAAGGGCTCCCTTACATCTGTGCCTCTCTTTTTGATGATGTCAATTTTAACAGGTATAAGGTGATATCTTGTGTATTTGATTTGCATTTCCCTGATGATTAATGATGGTAAACATTTTTTATGTAGCGATTGGCCATTTCTGTTGTCATCTTTGGAAAAATGTCAATTCAGTTCCTCTATTTTTAAGCAGGCTTTTTTTTTCTCTTGAGTTGTATGAGTTCTGAATAGTTTAGAATTAACTACTTATATATCTAATTTACAAAATACTTCTCTCACTCTGTAGGTTGCCTTTTCATTATGATGATTGCTTCTTTTGCTGTGCAGCAGTTTTTAAGTTTGATGTAGTTACACTTAGTTGTTTTTGCTGCTTGTGCTTTTGATGTTATGTCCAACATATTGTTGCCAGGATCAGTGTCAAGGAACTTTCTCTTATGCTTTCTTCTAGTTTCATGGTTTCAGATCTTATGTCTAAGTCTTTAATCTATTTTGAATTAATTTTTGTGGGTGGTATAAGATAGAGATCCAATTTCATTCCTCTACATATGATTACCCAGTCTTCCCAAAACCATTTATTGAAGAGACTAGGAAATTGCAACCCACTCCACTGTTCTTGCTTGGAGAATCTCATGGGCAGAGGAGCCTGGCAAGCTACAGTCCATGGGGTCACAAAGAGTCAGATATGACTGAAGCAACTTAGCACATCCTTTCACCACTGAGTATTCTTGGCTCCCTTGTCAAATATTAGTTGACCTTATACGTGAGCGTTTATTTCTGGTGTCTCAATTCTATCGCATTGGTCTGTGTGTCTGTTTTTATGCTAGACATACTGTTTTGATTACTACAGATTTCTAGTAGTTTGAAATCAAGAAATATGAAGCCTCTAGCATTGTTCTTCTTTCTCATGATTGCTTTGATTATACAGGGTCTTTTGTGATTCCATACAAATTTGGGGGTTATTTTTATCTGTTTAAAATGGATTGGAATTTTGCTAGATTGCTTTGAATTTGTAGATGGCATTGGATTGAAGGGACATTTTATCCATACTGTTTCTTCTAATCTATGAATGAGGTATATATTTGTGTTTTTCGTTAATATCTCTAATCAAAATTTTTAGTTTTCAGTGTCCAGGTCTTTCACCTTCTTGTTTAAACTTATTCCTAAGTACTTTGTTGTTTTTAATACTATTATGAATGGGATTGTTTCTTTTTCAAATAGTTCATTATTAATTCATAGAGATGCAGCTGATTTCTTAAGTTGATTTTTGTATCCTACAACTTTACTGAATTTGCTGATTAGTTACAACAGGTTTTTTAATGGACTCTTTAAGGATTTTCTTTATATAAAATCATATCTACAAACATACTATTTTACTTTTCTTTTCTGATTTGGATGCTTTTCATTTCTATTTCTTGCCTGCTCACTCTGGCTAGGATTTCCATTGCTTTGTTAAATAGCAGTGATGAGAGTAGGTTTCCTTGTCTTATTCCTGATTTTAGACCAAAAGCTTTCAATTTTCCACTGTTGATATTAGTTGTGGGTTTTTCATATATGACATTTATCATGTTGAGGTACTTAACTTCTATACCCAACTTATTGAGGTTTTATCGTAAGAGGATTTGTATTTTTCAAGTGCTTTTCTGCATCTATTGAGATGATCATAGATTTTTATCTTTCATCCTGTTAAAATGGTGTCTCACATTTATTAATTTACATGTATTAACCAACTCCAAGGATAAATCCTGTTGACCATGGTGTAGATTATAATATTTTTATGTGCTGTTGAATTATGTTTGCTAATATTTATTTTATTGAGAATTTTTGTATTGGTATTCATCAGAGATATTGACGTATAATTTTCTTTTACTGTATTGTCCTTATCTAACTTAGATATCAGGGTAATTCTGGCCTTGTGAAAATGAGTTTGGAAATGTTCCCTCCTTTTCAGTTTGTTGGAAGAGTTTGAGAAGAATTAGCATTAGTTCTTTAAGTGTTTGGTAGAATTTATCAGTGAAGCCATTTAGTTCTTGACTTTTCTTTTTTGGAAGTCTCTGATTATTCATTCAATCTCCATATTAGTAATTGGTCTGTCCAGATTTTCTATTTTTCCACAATTTAGTCCTGGTAGCTTGCGTTTCTAGGAGCTTATGCACTTCTAGGTTCGTTATCCAATTTGTTGGCTTATGATTGTTTTTTACAGTCTCTTACAATCCTTTGTATCTCATGGTATCAATTATAATGTTTCCTTTTCTATTTCCGGTTTTATTTACTTGGGTTTTTCTTTTCTTAGATTATCAAGCTAAAAATTTGTCAATTTTGTTTCTTTTTAAACAGTTCTTAACTTGGTTGGGTTTTTTCCCCTATTGTTTTTCTGGTCTCTAGTTCATTTGTCGCTGCTCTAATTTTTTGTTGTTTTCTTCCTTCTGCTAACTTTAGGCTTAGTGTTTTTTTTTTCTAGTTTCTTGTGTTCTAAAGTGAGATTGTTTTGAGATCTTTCTTTTTTCTTTATGTAGGCATTGACTGCTATAAAATTTACTCGTTAGAACTGCTTTTGCTGTATCCTATACAGCTTTTGCTGTATCCTGTAAGTATGTTATATTTACATTTTCATTTGTTTCAAAATATCTTTTGACTTCTTTGACTTATTGGTTGTTTGGAAGTACATTGTTTGAATTCCACATATTTAAAAAATTTCCAGTTTTCTTTTTTTACTGCTTTCTAGTTTCATACTATTTGGGCCAGAAAAGATGCTTGGTATGATTTCAGTCTTATTAAATTTGCTGCAACTTGCTTTGTGATCTATGTGTGTACTTAGAAGAATGTTTCTTTTGCTGCTATTGGATGTTCTATATACGTACAATATTCTATATGTCTGTCAGATCTATTTGCTCTATAGTTCAAGTTAATGTTCCCTTATTAATTTTCTATCTAGATGGTCCATGTTGTTGAAAATGAGTTACTGAAGTTCCCCACTATTATAGTATTGTTTATTTTTCTTTTCAGATCTGCTAGCATTTGTTTAATATATTTAGGTGCCCTGATGTTTGGTGTATATATATTTATGATTGTTATATCCTATTTATGAACTGACCTCTTTATCATTATAAAATGATCTTTTTGTCTCTTATTATAGTTTTTGACTTAAAGTCTATTTTGTCTAATCTAAGTATAGCTACTTCTGCTTTCTTTGTTTTCACTTACATGGACTATCTCTTCCCATCCCTTTGAGCCTGAATGTCCTTAAAGCTGAAGTGAATCTCTTGTAGATAGCATATCGTTGTACCTTTTTAGAAAATCACTCAGCCACTCTACGCCTTTTAATTGGAGAATATAATCAACTTACATTTGGAGAAATAATTAGAGGTAAGGACTTACTAATGGTACCATATTGTGTCTGGCTGTTCTATAGTTCCCTTGTTTTTTTCTCCCTCTATTGTTGCCTTTTCTTTGGAAACTGGTGACTTTCCATAGTGGCGTGCTTTCATTTTCTTCTCTTTATCTTTTGTGTCTACTGCAGGCTTATAGTTTGTAGTTACCATGTTACTTACATTTAAAAATGTTATAAAATCTATTTTATTCTGATAACAACCTAACTTTAATTGAATATAAAAACAGTACCTGTTTATTTACCCATTCTATGTTTTTGAACTTATAATTTACCTCTTAAATTGTGTATTCAGTAACAAATTATGGTAGCTACATTATAATATAATATTCTGGGTTTGACTATATATTTACCTTTACCATATCATACATATTTTATGATGTTTTCATGTGTTCATTAGAATCCCTTCATTTCAGCTTGAAGAAATTCTTTCATTATTTCTTTTAAAGTAGTTGTGATGAACTACCTCTGCTTTTGTCAAGAAAGTTCTTTTATCTGTCGTTCATTTTGGAAGGACAATTTTACTGGATAGAGTACTCTTGGCTGGTAATCTTTTTATTCTTTAAGCACTTTAAATATATCATGCCACTCTTTCCTGGCCCTTAAAGTTTCTGCCTAGAATACCATTTATAGTCTTACAGAGGTTTTTCTTGTAAATTACAAGCTTCTTTTCTCTTTTCCTCTTGCCATTTCTAAGATTCTTTCTTTGCTTTTGATAGTTTTACTATAATGTGTCCTGGGGAAGATCTCCGTAAATTGAGTTTGTTTGGTGACCTGTGAGCTTCATTAACTTGGGTATCCAAATCTCTCTCCAGATTTGTAAAGTTCTCAGTCATTCTTTAAATAAATTTTCTACCGTCTTCTCTCTCCTGAGATTCTCAATTATTCATGGATAATTTCTTCTGATGGTATCCTATAGGTCATGTAAGCTTTCTTCACTTTTTTCTCATTTTTTTTTCCTTTGTTTTCCTCTGACTGGATAATTTCAAAAGTTGTCTTCTAATTCAGAATTTTTTCTTCTGAGCCATATTCTTTTTGTTGATGCTCTCTTTTGCACTTTTCAGTTTATTCATTGTATTCTTTAATGTTCTGGTCTTTTTTTAAAATGATTTTTACCTTTGTTACATTTCTCATTTTATTCATGTATTGTTTTTCTGATTTTGTTCCATTGTCTGTCTGTCTTGTAGCTCATTGAACTTTCTTAAAGAAATAGTTGTTTTATGAGAAAAATTGCAGGTGTCCATGCCTTTGTGGTTGGTTTCTGGAAGAGTGTCATGACTCTTTGGTATCGTTATGTTTCTTTGACTTTTTTCATGTTCCCTAAATTTTCATGTTGCTATTTTCACATTTGAAGTGGCTGTCACTTGCTGTAGTTTTCATTAACAGACTTTGGGAGAAAAAACCTTCTATCAGCCCTTTTAGGGATTCTGAGGCTTTCCTCAGGTCTGCTATGGATACACCTACTTCACACATCTTGCTCTCTCTTATGACAGAATTCTTTAACTTGGATGCCTTCTCTGGATTCTGCAAGGCACCAGGCTTCATATTGACAGAATTCCCTTGTTTTCTCAAGGGCAGAGATAAACTTTGTGATTTCTCTAGCCCACAGTTTTGGCTGGTTCTCTGCTACTAGTTGTCTGCTGAGGCCCACTCTCACCATCGTTGATGTGTACTCAGAGAACTGGCCATGGCGTGTGTGTGGCGGTGGTGGTGTGCAGAATGCTGGGGTGATCCATGAGTAAGTCTTCCTATCCACTCATGGGTGATGTTCCTGGTAGAGTCTATGATGCAGTCAGTAGAGTCTATCTTCTTTTAAAGCTCTTCCTCTTACTCTATCCAGTACATCCAAACTTGTATTTCTTGCTCCAGTAGTGTGCTGAAACTTTCACCCTGAAAACTTGGACTTCCATAAAGCCTCTCTCATCTGTCAGTGGCTGTCTAAGACCGTGTTCTCCAGGGGCTTCCAGACCATGGACAACAGATGCTGGAGCCAGTTAATGGGCCAGTTTGGTGTCCAGAGTCAAGACCAAGTTTTGCATGCCTATTACTCAATGCATAATTGAGTCAGACTTTTCCTAGAGCCTTTTTCTATGGTACTGGATCCCACAGCTTCCATAAAAGCATCTTGGACCACAGGTGGATGCCAAATTGTTGCTGTTGGGATTACAGTGAGGGACATCTTATTCAGCCATCCAGCCCACATTATACCTTTAATGCCTCATTTTTAAGTACTTTCAAATAATAAAATGTTTTTGCCTGCTTGGGCTGTTATAACAAAACACTATAGACTGGGTAGCTTAAACAATAAGAATTTATTTCTCAAAGTTCTGAAGCTTGGGAGGCCTTAGATCAAGGTACCAGCATATTTAGTAACTAGCAAGAACCCTCTTTGTGGTTTGCAAAAGGCTTCCTTTTTGCTGTTTTTACACATTGGAGACTGAGAGGGTACTGATCTCATCTTCAGGGTTTCATCCTTGTAACCTCATCTAATCCTTGCTACTTGCCAAAGTCCCAACTCCAAATACCATAATTTTGCAAATCAGGGCTTAGTATATGAATGATGTAGGAACACAAACATTCAGCCCATTGCATAGGAAAATACATCAGCCATCACCATTCATTTGGAATGTTTTCTAGAAGATAAGCAGTTTTCTCTTACCCAGGGAACGTTGTTGGTTGACTTCATTTTAGACCTCTGTAGCACACAACGCTGCTAACCAAGGCCAAGTGAATATGAAAAAAAAAAAAAAGAATTAGCAGGGTTAGGATGAACAAGGCAGGAATCGGAATCTAAAATGGACAGTCTCATTGGCAGGTGGGTGGCTATACTAGCAGATGTACCCTTTCCTGCTGGTGTTCTTTGTTTCTCCTATCAGTTACATATTGACACACTAAAGCTGCTTCACAAACCATTTGAAAAGTTAAAAGTGGTTAAAACAACAATAATCTGTTTTTTTGTCATAGACCTGCAGGTAAACTACAGATCAATTAATCTAGACTGGACCCAACTACGTGGCTCTGCTTCAAGCTGTAGGTCTGGTTGGCTTGAGTCACTCAGTTCATTCTGACTGAAGGGGCAGCAGGGATACTCTTCATGGAGATGGCAGATGTACAAAGAAGGAGAGGACAAAAATAATAATTCCACTTCAGGTCAAGGTTCAGAATAGGCATACTGTCACTACCCTCTGCAAACAATCGCACAACGCAAGACATATGCCTAAAGTCAAACTCAAGGCATAGGAAAGAACACTAGCCAGATTAGGTCATGACAAGAAGGTGGATGTGGAAAGAGATGAAAAATGGGATACAAAATTTCAATCTACACTTTGGACACAATTCATTTGCAAACTCCCCTCCCCTTCCCCCACCACCAATGCCAAAATAAAACAACGAAAACAAAATCTCCCCTTCTTCCCAGAGTCATTAAAAGCCTAATCAACATCAATCCAGATGAGGTCCTTTTTGATCTGGAAGCATATGAACTAAAATGGCAAGTTGTTTCCCCTAAACACAACACACACTGCTGGAATAGTGAAAGAATAATTGTGACAAGCACTCCTATTTGAAAAGAGGAAAGGAAGAATGAGACACAGGTACACAGTACGCACTGGCTGTAATAAATGATGAAATTCACTGGGCAATCCCACTGGACTTCCCTGGTGGCTCAGGCGGTAAAGCGTCTGCCTACAATGCAGGAGACCCAGGTTCAATCCCTGGGTTGGGAAGATCCCCTGGAGAAGGAAATGGCAACCCATTCCAGTATTCTTGCCTGGAGAATCCCATGGATGGAGGAGCCTGGTAGGCTACAGCCCATGAGGTCACAGAGTTGGACACAACTGAGCGACTTCACTTTCACTGGACAATTGTTGCCAGGCACACCCTTTTTAGAGGTAGGGTGTGGTCTTAGGTAGCTCCCAATTCTGCTTCCAGGAGGTGGTTACCCAGTCAGTCACTCTCCTGGTTTGGTATTCTATCCTCTTCAATGTTCTTCTCCCTCAAGTGTCTTCTTTGGCCATTTCTGAAAATAACTTTGTCTCAAATGCCCTTCATGGAAGCCATGCAACTTTCTCATCCTCTTCCCTGCTGAAGACAGTTGGGTGCTCAGAGGTTTACGTTTCCAGGAGACCTAGTTCTCTGTCCTGGATTTCAGTATTTTGTTAATCAAATATCTCAAAAAAAATTCTGGATCTTCTATTTTTTTGTTTTCAGTGTATGTCATGATGGGTCCCAAAACAGTCATAATTTTCTTGAACGTGCATTTTTTCCCCATTCTTAATCTTGGACACAGTAGGTTTCTGTGGGACTATGTCAGTAAACTTTTTCAATGTGACTGTCTTCCTATGTAGCAAATGTTCTGTTCTGTGATTAAAAATAATTGCTTCTAAGGATCAAAACCCAAAGTATCCACCAATAATAAAATAATCTTCCAAAAATAAGTAGCCTGATTCTTTTGTATGATTCAAAATGAATTTGTTAAAAATTAAGCCTTGCCAGATTTATATAAAATTCCTATCAGTGTTTTTATATGCTATTTAAAAAACAATTAAAAAACAACATGCTGTTTTTATCTAGAGAGCCTTTCTTTAGATGCCCTTTTTTAGGGTTGTAAGAGATCTCCTAGGCACGACCTAATGCTTTCAGAGACCTTAACAAATGGTCTGAGGACCAAAGGAAATTGTTCTATGCCCCCAGGCTATATGCTAACATTGATTTAATCTTTGCTCCTATTCTGTGTCTTAATCTGGGAATCTTTAACTGGTTGGAAAGCTGAGAAGGAAGAACAGTTTAATTTTCAAAGCCAGAAATATCTGGATTTATAACATGCTGCTTACAAATTGATAAATTGTCTGAACTAATTTCTTTTTTGTAGAAACATAATATAGGCAGGTTAAAGAGATTAGCTCACACTTTTTATATGTTTCTTATAAATCATCTTGGCCACCATCTATAGTTTGGTGAGGTGTATTTTTATCTTCCAAGTTATGGGAGGTAAAGCTTAAATGTTTTTGCCTCTTCCTAGTATGTCATTATTTTTCCAAATGTATAATTTTTATTTTATTGAAGTATAGTTGATTTACAAATATATACTATGTATACCTGCTGTACAGAAAAGTGACTCAGATATAGCTATATATATATATATTTTTTTTTTCATATTCTTTTCCATTATGGTGGATCCTAGGACATGGAATATAGTTCCCTGTGATACACAGTAGGACCTTATTGTTCATCCATCCTACACATAATAGTTTGCATCTACTCATCTCAAACTCCAGTCCTTTCTTCCCTCTACCTACACCCCCTTTCAACCACAAGCCTGCTAGATCTGTGAGTTCTGTTTCTGTTTCATTAGGTATGTTCTTTTGTTGTATTTTAGGTTTCACATATAAGTGATATATGGTATGTCTCTTTATTTCTGATTTACTTCATTTAGTATAATAATCTCTAGTTGCATCCATGTTACTGCAAATGGCATTGTTCTGTTCTTTTTATGACTCACTAGTACTTCATTGTATAGTATATATGTACTACATCTTCTATATCCATTTATCTGTTGATGGCCATTTAATTTGTTTCCATGTTTTGGTTATTGTAGATAGTGCTGCTAAGAACATAGGGGTGCTTGTATCTTTTCAAATTATAGTTTTTTATGAGTATATGCCCAGGAGTGGGATTGTTGAATCATGGCAACTCTATTTTTAGTTTTTTGAGGAACCTACATACATTCTCCATAGTGGCTGCACCAATTTACATTCCCACCAACAGTGTAAGAGGGTTCCCTTTTTTTTCACACCCTTTTAAGTGTTTATTACTTGTAGGCTTTTTAATCATGGCTACTCTGAATGGTGTGAGCTGATACCTCTTTGTAGTTTTGTAGTTTTGACTTTCATTTCTCTAACAATTAGTGGCAATGAGCATCTTTTCATGTATCTCTTAGCCATCTGTATGTCATTAGAAAATTGTCTATTTCTGTCTTCTGCCCATTTTTCAATTGGATTTTTTCATTATTGAATTCTACGAGCTGTTTGTATATTTTGGAAATTAAGCCCTTGTTGACCTACATTGTTTACAAATATTTTCTCCCAGTCTGTAGGCTGTCCTTTCATTTTGTTTATGGTTTCCTTGGCTGTGTCAAACCTTATAAGTTTGACTGGGTTCCATTTGTTTATTTTTGCTTTTATTTCTATTGCCTTGGGAGACTGGCCTAAAAAAAAATATATTAGTAGGATTTATGTCAGAGAATGTTTTACCTAGGACTTTTATGGCATCTTGTTTAATATTTAAAACTTTCAAACCTTTCTGAGTTTGTGTATGGTATGAGGTCCTGTTCTAACTTCATTGATTTACATGTAGCTATCTAACTTTCCCAACCTCAGTTGCTGAAGAGACTGTCTTTTCTCCATTGTATATTCTTTCCTCCTTTGTTGAATATTAATTGTCCATAAGTGCGTGAGTTTATTTCTGGGCTGCCTATTCTATTCCATTGATCCATGTCTGTTTTTGTGCCAATAGCATATTGCTTTGATTACTATAGCTTTGTAGTATTGTTTGAAGTCTGAGAAGTTTACATCTCCTGCTTTGTCTTTTTCCCTCATGATTGCTTTGACATTTCTGTGTCTTTTATAGTTCCATACAAATTTTAGGGTTATTTGCTCTAGTTCAGTGAGAAATGTCTTATGTAATTTGACAGGGATCACATTGAATCTATATATTCCTTTGGGTAGGATGGCCATTTTAACAATTATTCTGGGCTAAGAACATGGGATATCTCTTCAGTTCATTCAATCATCTTCAATTTATTAATGTATTATGGTTTTCATCATATAAGTCTTTCACCTCCTTGATATTATTCCTAAGTATTTTTAATGCTGTTTTAAAAAGGATTCTTTGCAATTCTTTTCTGATATTTCATCTTTAGTGTAAAGAAATGCATTGTGTTTCTGTATATTAATCTTGCTACTTTGCTGAATTCATTCATCAGTTCTAGTAGTTTTGTGTGTGGAGTCTTCAGGGATACACACACACACACATATATAGTATATCATCTGTGTATAATGAGAATTTTACCTCTTCTTTACCAATTTGAATACTTTTTATTTCTTGTCTGACTGCTGTGGCTAGGATTTCCAATACCATATTGAAGAAAGGTGGTGAGAGAGGGTGTCCTTTTCTTGTTTCAGATTTTAGTGGGAAGCCTTTCAGTTTTTTACCATTGAGTATTATGTTGGCTATGGGTTTGTCATAAATAATTTTCTCTGCATCTATTGAGAAGATCATGTAGTTTTTGTCTTGTCTTTTGTTGATGTGGTGTATTACATTGACTTTTGCATATGTTGAACCATTCTTGTGACCCTGTGATGAATCCAACTTGGTCAGCTGGTATTTTTTTATGTGTTGTTGGATTTGTTTTGCTAACATTTTTGTATCTATATTCATCAAACATATTGGCCTGTAATTTTCCTTTTGGTAGTGTCTTTGTCTGGTTTTGGTATCAGGGTAATGATGGCTTCATAGAATGTCTTTGGGAGTGTTCCTTCCTCTCTAGTCCTTTGGAAGAGTTGCTAAGGATTGGTATAAATTTTTCTTTGTATGCTTTAATAGAATTCTCCAGTGAAACTATTTGGTCCTGGACTTTTGTTTGCAGGGCTTTTTTCTTTCTTTTTTTTAAAGTTAGAAATTCTATTTCATTTCTAGTGATTAGTGTTTTCAAGTTATCTATTTCTTCTTGATTCAGTTTTGGTAGGTTCTATATTTGTAGAAAGTTGTCCGTTTAGATTATTACAGTTTTTGGCGTATAATTGTTCATTGTATTCTCTTACGTTTTTTTGTATGTCTGCAGTATCAGTTGTGATTTTTCCTCTCGCATTTCTTATTTTGCTTATTTAGGTCTTCTGTTTTTTTATTCTTGGTGAGCCTGGCTAGAGGTTTGTCAGTTTTGTTTCAAAGAACCAGCTCTTGGTTTTATTGATTTTTTTTTCTGTTTTATTTTATTTCCTGTATAATCTTTATTATATCCTTTCTCCTGCTGACTTTAGGCTTTTTGGTTCTCCTTTTTCTTGTTCTTCAATGTGGTGGATTTCGGGTTTTTGAAGGTGTTTTTCTTGCTTCTTGAAGAAAGCCTGTATCACTATTAACTTTCCTTTAAGAACTGTTTTTGCTGCATCCCATAGATTTTATATAGTTTTGTTTTCATTGGCATTTTATACTTTTCATCCCTTTGCTGTTCATTGTAGTTATCATCACTTTCACAGGAAGTTTTAGATTTTTTGTTTGTTGGTTTTTATAGTCTGTATACTGGCCTATTTAAGTCATTTCCTTGCTAATTGTAATTTTCTCTTTCCTATTGATTCTTATTTTCTAGAGAAGACCTTTCAAATTTCCTTCAGGATAGGTTTAGAACTGCTGAATTCTTTTAGTTTTGCTTGCCTGAGAGATTCTTCTCTCTCCTTCTGTTATAGATGATAATCTTGATGGGTAGAGTCCTAGGTTGCATAATGTTTCCTTTCAGGACTTTGAATATATCTTGTCACTGCCTTTTGGCCTGTAACATTTCTGTGGAGAAATCAGCTAATAGCCTTAGGGGAAATTCCTTTGTAATTAACTTTTTGTTTTTCTTTAACTGTCTTTAGAATCATCTCTTTAACTTCAGACACTTTAATAATATCTTGATGTAGGTCTGTTTGGGTTTTTCTTATTTGGGACCCTCTGTACTTCCTGTTCCTGAATATCTGTTTCCTTCCTTAGGTTTGGGAAGTTTTCAGCCATAATTTCTTTAAATACATCTTCAAACCCATTTCCCCTTTCTTCTTCTGGGATCCCTATCATGCACAGATTAGCATGCTTTAATTTTTCCATAGGTCTCATATTTATTTTACTATTTTTTAAATTTGTTTTTTGTTTGTTTGCTGTTCTAAATGGATGATTTACATTATTCTGTCTTTCAGATCATTTATTCTTTCTTCTGCATTATTTATTCTATTATTTGCCTTTTGTTCAGCTTTCCTCTCTGCAAATGAATTTTATAATTTTTCTTGGCTTCTCCTTATAGTTTCTATTTTCTCTTTATGATAGTCTACATTCATTCAATTCCTAATTGCTTCAGTATTTTCATTAACTCTTCAGTCTATCTGAAGAGGTCTATTTCATTGTTTATTCTTTCAGGGCAATTCTCTTGATTTTAATTGGGAGTGGTTGCTCTACTTTTATATTTTTCTTGCTCTGTGAGTTTAGGAGAGAACTCTACTGTTGTCTTGGAGGGCTGTTTTTAGGTGGCAACACTCCTCTGTAACCTGTGTGGATTTAATATTTTATGGGGCAAGGGCTGTTTTTGGTATGGATGCCTGTCACCTCTTTCCCCATTGTATGCTGCCCGTTATCCCCTTGATAGGAGGTGTACCTGGTGTGGCCAGAGCCAATGGCATCTCCTCTTTGCTCTGGGATTGTCACTGCCCTGTCAGGGGCAGGGTCTGCTCCCTAGTTGTTGGAGTATAAGCCCCTGGTCTGATTCTGAGCTGTACTCTGAAGTAGCCAAGACTGTAGTGCTCCCACTGGGAGAGGAGCTAGTGAGTACTCCTCTGCCAGAGCTATTCACTGGTGACTATACTGAGTCACCTGTCACCCGTTGTGTGAGCTCACAGGGTACACTGTTGTTGGCACTTCCCTCAGCTCGGCCTCTACTGTGGGAATGCCAGTAATCAGCTCTGAGGATCCTCAGGCACTGTTTTCATAAGGCCACCAAAGCAGATTCATTGAAATCAGGTTCTAGGAGTACTAACCTTGCATCTGGACCTGTTGTGGGAGCTCTGAGGCAGCTCAGACCCTGGCCTGGCCCTGCCCCTGCATATACACACCAGTAAAGCTCACGGCTGCTAAGGGCAGACCCACCCCAGCTGTAGGAGCAGCCAGGGCTCAGGCGTCCCACAGACACTGAACGCACACAGCCCGTGGCAAAGGTGTTAGTCCATGGCTTCTACAGCCATGGGGAGAGAATTCAGCCCTACTTCCCAAGTCATGCAGTCCCTGGGGATTAGCTGTGGCCTCAGCCCTGCCTCTGCACGTGCGTAACCCACTAGTGTTTGTTCCCAGACACCACCAAGGAAAAGGGGGAGCTGCTGAGTGGAGAAGGAGGCTGCAATGGCTTCCCTGTCCTTCACATGCCACTTAACAATAGCGCCTCCTTTCTGTGGCAGCCCAGGCTTCCTCCACAAATACAGCTGATTGTGAAGTACCACTCTCCAGCCCCTTCAGGCCATCTTCATGCAGCTAACAGCAGTTCTCTCCCTGGGTCTGTCCTCCAAACCCCGAAGTTTCAATACCCAGCTACCACCTGTAATAGTGGACTCAAATTTCAAGCTGGGGAATGGGTGCAGGGGCATGGACCATCTGTAGGTGTCTCTCTGTCTTGTCTGCCACAAACCAGTTGTTGCATTCTCCTCTGAGCCTCTGAAGCGGACTTTCTGTCCCAACTGATCTCTCTCCTGGTGAGGGGGCTTCTCAGAATTCAGGGAACTTCCCTCTTTTTCCAGTTCCCTCCCAGGGGTGCAGGTCCTGTCCTACTTGCTCTGCGCCCCCATCCCCCCTATTTCACTCTACCTGGTTACATGGAGTTCTTTCTTGTCCTTTCAGGTCTTTGAGGTTTTCTGCTAGCATTCAGTGAGCTTCCGTGGTGGCTCAGATGGTAAAGTGTTTGCCTACAATATGGGAGACTCGGGTTCAATCCCTGGGTCAGGAAGATCTCCTGGAGAAGGAAATGGCAACCCACTCCAATATTCTTGCCTGGAAAATCCCATGGACGGAGGAACCTGGTAGGTTACAGTTCATGGGGTCGCAAAGAGTCGAACACGACTGAGCGAGCTAGTGTTCAGTGAGAATTATTTCATTTATAGGTGTATTTTTTAATTAATTAGCTGAAATGTTTGTTTTATATTGGAGTATAGCTGGTTAACAATGTTGTGATAGTTTCAGGTGGATAGCAAAGGGACTCAGTCATACATATATATATATGTTCCTTCTCCCCTAAACTCCCCTCCCATCCAGGTTGCCACATAAAATTGAGCAGACTTTCCTGTGCTATGTAATAGATGCTTCTTGGTCATCCATTTTAAATACAGCAGAGTATACATGTCCATCCCAAACTCACTAACTATCCCTTCCCCATCCTTCCCCCACTGGTAATCATAAATTCATTCTCTAAGTCTGTGAATCTATTTTGTAAATAAATTCACCTGTATCATTTCTTTCTAGATTCTGCATTTGAAGGATAACACATGGTACTTCTTTTTCTTACTGTACTCAATTTTGCAATCTTTAGATCCACCTATGTTGCTGCAAATGGCATTATTTATTTCTTTTCTATGGCTGAGTAATATTCCATTGTATACATATATTTTTGATGTATTTGTAGGAAGAGATAAGTTCCAGGTCCTTCTATTCCACTATCTTGCTGAGAGCTCCATCAGATATTTTTCAATTTCCTTACTGTTTTCTCAGTCTTCACTCATTGCTGCTGCTGCTATGTTGCTTCAGTTGTGTCCGACTCTGTGTGACCCCATAGATGGCAGCCCACCAGGCTCCCCAGTCCCTGGGATTCTCCAGGCAAGAACACTGGAGTGGGTTGCCATTTCCTTCTCCAGTGCATGAAAGTGAAAAGTGAAAGTTAAGTCGCTTAGTCATGTCCGACTTCTCGTGATCCCATGGACTGCAGCCTACCAGGCTCCTCCGTGCATGGGATTTTCTGGGAAGAGTACTGGAGTGGGTTGCCATCGCCTTTTCCACTTCACTCACTACTCAGTTCCAAATTTGATGACATGTATTTCATGTTTTACTTACATCTGTACTCCAGTACCAAGTTTGTATCAGTTAATTATTACTACAATGCTGCTGATGAACAAGCAACCTCAACTCAGGAACTTTAAACAAGAGAACAATTTATTCTCAGGTGTGAGGTTGGGCACAGCCTGGTGGCTCCTGCATTTAAGCAGTAGGTCCAGCTAATCCTGATTCATCATTCAGGTCTACTCCATATGTGATCATTTCAGGTCTCTGGCTGAAGGAATAATAGCTACCCAGAGAAGCTTTTATGATGATAGTGGTGGAGCTACAGAGAGAACAGTGGAAACTCTTGAGGCTCTTACCACCTATTCTTGGAATTGGCATTTTGTTACTTCTTACCTCACGTGCCATTGGCTAAGGAAGACCTATAGCTGAGCCTAGAGTCCATTAACAACAACAACAAAAATTCAACACCGTTGATGAGACCATGCAGAATATCCATGCAGGGAAGGACTGGGTATATAAAATTACTGTAAATAATTTTATGTGTCACACTTTGAGAGCCCTGAATAACCCTGCCTGCCACCAAGACTTTATAAGTAGGGCCAACACAAAGAGTATCTGCTTCTTTGTTGTTCAGTTGCTCAGTTGTGTCCAACTCTGTGACCCCATGGGCTGTAGCATGCCAGGCTTCCCTGTCCTTCACCATCTCCCAGAGTTTGCTCAAATTCATGTCCATTGAGTTAGTGATGCCATCCAACCATCTCATCCTCTGTCATCCCCTTCTCCTCCTGCCTTCTATCTTTCCCAGCATCAGGGTCTTTTCCAGTGAATCAGTTCTTCCCATCAGGTGGCCAAAGGAGCATCAGCATCAGTCCTTCCAATGAATATTCAGGACTGATTTCCTTTAGGATTGACTGGTTTGATCTCCTTGTAGTCCAAGGGACACTCAAGAGTCTTCTCCAACACCACAGTTCAAAAGCATCAATTCTTTGGCACTCAGTCTTCTTTATGGTCCAACTCTTACATCCATACATGACTACTGGAAAAACCATAGCTTTGACTATATGGACCTTTGTCAACAAGGTAATGTCTCTGCTTTTAATACACTGTCTAGGTTTGTCATAGCTTTTCTTTCAAGGAGCAAGCACCTTTTAATTTCATTGCTGCAGTCACTGTCTGTCTGATTTGGAGCCCAAGAAAATAAAACCTGTCACTGTTTTCATTATTTCCCCATCTATTTGCCATGAAGTGATGGAACCGGATGCTATGATCTTTTGTTATTTGAATGTTGTGTTTTAAGCCAGCTTTTTTCACTCTGCTCTTTCACCTTCATCAGGAGGCTTCTTTATTGCTGAATCCTTAATTCTAAAATTATAATCAGTTAGTTCGTCCTTATTCTGTGGTTTCTAGTTTGACACTGGAAAACAAGTATACGTTGTTGTCCATTCACTCTGAAAAATACCTTCTGTTACTTAGTCATTTTTTTGCTGGATGAACAAAATACTAACTCATGAAAGTTATCACTCCCTTTCTTATTGTCATAGTACTAGAACTGTCACTAGATCTTTAATAACATCTGTAGTCACTTGGTTTATATTAAGTCCCACATCATCCTTCATAAACGTCCACAGATTTTTGAGAGAGTAAAGCATTCTATATTCCCATTGTTCTTCAAATTTTGACCACTTTGATCTGAGAATCCATTTAGATTATGCATTGACAATCTTAGTTGAATGGCCTATGGCAAAAATTTTCTCATTGTTCTCTTAGTATTTGGTAATTTTTACTCCGCCATCTAACACCAAAATCCAGCAACTCACTAAGAAATAAGATGTTCTAAATTTAGAGTTAGTACTGATGCTGAAGCTCCAATACTTTGGCCACCTGATGCGAAGAACTGACTCATTGGAAAAGACCCTGATGCTGGGAAAGATTGAAGGCGGGAGGAGAAGGGGATGACAGAGGGTGAGATGGTTGGATGGCATCACCAACTCGATGGACATGAGTTTGAGCAAGCTCTGGGTGTTGGTGAAGGACAGGGAAGCCTGTTGTGCTGCAGTCCATGGGGTCACAAAGAGTCAGACATGACTGAGTGACTGAATTGAACTGAAATTTTGAGTACTATCTAAAGGTATATTCTAGTGCATTTACTCGGAGCACAATAATATACATTCATCTATATTTTGGAAAATATGTTTATATTAAGGAGCTACCTAACTTGAAAAATTTTGCCATTAATAAGTAGCTCTTTTCTAGTCCAATTCTGTCATCATATGTTTTATTACATTATTCAAATTACCTAATTCCTTGGGTTTGGAAGAGTAATTCATATAAGAATAAAATACTTAGAATAAATTGTACAAAAGTGTAATTCTAAAAAAGTTGAGAGAAAGTAAAGGAGATGGAAATATGAAGCAGACGTATAGACTGAAAAATCCGTATTTTTAAGATGTCTGTTTTTCCAAAATGGATCAATATATTCAGTGTAATCCCAATTACACTTCTAGCAGGCTTTTGTGGAAAATAGCAAGCTGATTCACAGAGTAGGATGCTTAAATATGTGGTAGTATAGAGTATTGATTGAGGACTCATCCTAAGACTCAGACTCTTGGCTGTACCAGCTTCTATCTCTATGTGTGACTTTTGACGAAATAGTTTTACAAATCACTGTGATATTTGCTTTGTCTGAAATTTGGTATGTCTTCTCAGTTTGTAAACAACATTTATAATTTTCTGTAAATTGATATGTTGGTTGTTTTCAAATGGGCTACCAACTTTGTTCCATAACAGAGACAACATCAAACTCAGCTCTTTCTGAACTTTTATTCTCTTATTTCTATAGGCAATAGCAATAGTAACCCAGCTCATAGAATTTCTGTGTAGATTAAATGAGATAATGCAAGCTCGTTAGCAAAGTCCCTGGCACACAATAGAGATTCAAAAAATTGTGATTATCTAAAGGGAAAAAAGAATAATAAATGTGAATGAGGGTTGAACACACCATTGCTTTTGTAACTCACACTATACTGGCTGTGGAATGATTAAATGAGACCAGGTCTTGAGCCTCACATATGACTCTCATGTGAAAAATGTTTTTTTAAAAAAGACTGTTTTGGGATAAAGTAAGCCAGCTACCTGTGGTATATCAGCTCAAGCAAGAAGGACCACTATGAAGGAAAAAGAATAAGGGATTTATGATAGTACTTAGTGAATTCTGGAAGCTGGTAATGGCATCTATGAAAAGCCATTTCCAGTGTTTAAGGAGAGCCAGAGTCATAGAATGTAATCAGGGCACACATTTAAGATAAAAAGCTGGGCATAAAATGGATGGAAGCAAAGGCAAATGGAATCTGAAAGAGTAAACAGGAACACACAAGACAAATTGGAAACTGCCCACGGCTGTCTCTCACTGCGTCTAAAACTGACCACACAGGAATCTGTATATAAAGCTGGCACACTTGACCTCATAGCTCTGCATGTGCCTGGCCCAGGTCTCAGAGAAGCTGAGAATATCTAGTGAGGGTCAAAGAAACTGCAGATCCAGTTGCTGCAGGACACCAACAAAGTGTAGCTGAAGATCAGCTACAACATGTGTAAGTTGCAGCTATGTTTGAGGGTCCTGCACTGACCTTCCATCCATTGCTGCTGCTTCACTTCCATCTTTCAAATCTTGCATAATCTTTTTTGTAGCCAACTCTAATTTGGAATCATACAGAAAAGAGAATTCTGGGAAATGTATTTTTCAGTAAAAGCATTTTTTTGCCCCTGTGGTAAATTACCATGTATTACTTTTATCACTGAATATTAAACCCTGCCATAAACATATAAGAATAAATGCTTTGTGTGAGTTTGAGATATTAAGAACAATCATATATTGATAGATAATTTATTCTATGTATTTAACTTTCATTGAATGTTCATTATGTATCTGGGATATTTCTCATCACATTGTCACATTACCATAATAATCTTCACAACTGCATAGTAGTATATTCTCTTATTTACCATGATCTTCATTTAAAAATTAAGCTCAGATGTAAAATAATGACCAGAGAACCCGGGATACATGGCAAAAGGTGAATCTGAACATGGGTCTTTGATATCAAAGTATAGATGGATTTTTCTACTGAATTACAGTTAAAACAAAATCATGGTTAAAAATATTAAGAAAAAATACCAAAAATTTTTGACGAGCTTGAACATGATAGTGGCAGGTAGACAGAAGCAATGAAAATTAGATGGTTTGAAAATAATTCACTTTAAAAAGGGATTAAATCCAGAGAAAGAGTGAAAAGGTAGAGGGGTTTTTACATACATGAAAAATCTTTACTTTCATTGGATGGTTGTCAAAAAGGTGATGATTATGTAATTGACAGGAAGACACCAACACATACAAAGGATATGAGTTCTCTTAATGCAGGTAAAATATATATATTTCAATACAACAGGCAGCTATACAAACCAGGCAACATACCAGCACATCTGGACAGAAAGGCAAAGCCAAGACCCCTGACCTTTAAAGTCCTCTCAAAGCAGTCTTTCTATGTGGAGACTACCTAATCTGAGTAAGAATTCTATCACGTCTTTCAAACTGATTTGACTTATCATTCTCAAAGGTTTTGTAACTTCTGGCTCTTTCTAACTGTTATTGAAACTCTGGCTATGTGCTTGACTCCTTATCAGGTTCAAGAAATTTGTAAAAATCTCAGCACAGGTCTGAGTTGAATTTTCCCAGGTATAGCACACCCCTAACCTTCCCAGGCTTCAGGATTGTGTGTGATCCACTCTGCTAGGAGGGTTTTCAGATCCAAAAATGACTGGGTAGATAGATAAAAGGAAATGATCTTACATGGAAACTAGGGCCTAATTTTGGTAGGAAAATAAATATTCTGTGATAGTGGGACTTCAAGAGACTGGAATGAGGACTAGAGAATCCCTATGAGTTAAGCTTTTTAAAATATAAAATAGGTCCTTTTTTCATTGGTTTGCTTTGTGATTCTAGACATCTCAAAATATCTTCCAAAATTTGTATTCAATCAAATTTTATTTAGTCATTTATTTAGAAGATATTTACTGGGCACCCACCATAAACCAGGTACTGCCAAGAGTGTCAAAAAATGGAAGACTTTATTACCTAGGTTTTAAGAGATTGTAAAAAACTTTCATGATATACACCAAATAAAATTACCAGACTTCTGTAATTTGATACTTCCTCTTCCTTTGTAAGTAACATACCTATTTTCTATAAGCAATTTTCACAGATATATGTGTGGTTTTCTTGTTATGTTGGCTACCAACGTGGATTCCATATATATATCAAGACTTGGCCACCACAGCGTTCAGTTATTAGCAAATTACTTAGAAAGAACATATTTAACATTGTGGAGAAATTAAAAAACTTATCTTTCTCAGTAAATATTTTAAATACCCTTACTAGCAATCAGTTACTAGTAATTTTTGAAGTTTTTGTTCAATCAAAATGTAGCAATCAGGTTTTGTGAAATACTTATGAATCGTTTGTGCTGACATAAAGACATATGTGAGCATTTTATATTATTTTTCACCTTCCAGAGTATCTGCACATGTTAAACCAAGTACTTGCCATGTTCCACACACTTTACAGGTGTTGATAATACTGCCCTTCTTGTTTTAATAGCTTTCTGGGAATTTTTGTCCTTCTGTATTAAGGACAAACTCGATACTAGGTGTATCCTCCTTGCCTGTGATTACTTTTCTCACTATTCGTTCTAATAACATGGACATCTCTGCTTTGAATTTCCCTCATCAAATGTATAAGCACAAGAAGACAAATAGTTGCACAAGATCAGCAACATCAAAAACAGAAAAGCAGTCTCTTGACTCATTGAAGGCAACTGCTTTCATTCACTTCAATTACTGTTGGTATTTTCTTCCATATGCCTACATATCCATTGAGAAGGCTCTTGATTTTACAGTTTTAGTTATCATCTATTGACTTCTTACTTTGGGAGGTGAAAACCTCCTTTTTGCTTCCTCCATCTCTTCTCTATCCACGTGAGCTCTCATGTATGCCCATGCACACACTCACACATATACACCACACCTCTCACCATATCAACCTCCCCCAAAGCTGCATCATAATATTGGGTTATAATAATATTCAATTTTAACAATATTAAAACTGCAACAATGGCACCATTGTTCAGCTGTATCATATTCTGTGATCCCTTTGCCTTATTTTACATCTAATTTTCCCTTTTTAAAAAAACTTATGGAAGTTTCAGGTGTGCAGCGCTACAGTTCAACATTTGTAGACACAGCACTAGAGAGATCATCACCGCAAGTCTGGTTACCAACTGCCACCATCGTTGACCTCCTTCACCTATTTTTCCCTACCCTCAACCCTCTTCCCCTCTGGGAAGTACTGATCTGTTCTCTATATCTATGAATTTGCTTTTGTTTTGTTTTGGTTTTTTAAAATTCCAATAAGAGTGAAATCAGGAAATAGCATTCTCTTCATCCAGCTCACTGTCTTTTTTTTTTTTTTAACTTTTCTTTCTCTGTGTACTTCTCTCATCAAGGATTCCTAGTTTCATGAACCCCAGATCTGCCTCCTACTTTGCTTTCACCCTTCTTTTGGTAAACACGGATTCTAGTAACTTCCTGAGAAGAGCAAATGGAAGGCAACTTTTTTGAGACTTTGCACTTCTGATGTTGTCTTGTAACACTTCTTTTGATAGTTCGACTGGGTGTGAGAATCCCATGTAGAATTTCTAAGGCAATTCTACTTTTGTTTTCTGGTTTCCAGAGTTAGTTTTGAGAAGTCTGAAGCTATTATAATTCCCAATCCTTGTATGAAACCTGTCCTCCGTTTTTTTGTATAGAGTTTTTGAATCACCTTTTTGGGCCCAGTTATGTGCTGGAATCTTATTAATTGTTCTTTTTAATCTGAAAACTATCCCCTTAAATTCTGGGAAATGTTTTCAAATAATTTAGTCAGTAATTTCTTAATTTTTCTCATTGTGTTTTTTTAAAAACTTCTATTCTTTGAATGTTAATCTCCTGTAGTGAACTCCTGATTTTATCATCTTTCTCTCTCCTTTCCATATCTTTTCCCAATTTTGGGGAAATTTGCTCAGTTTCATAATTTAATTCTTCATATGAATGTCTTGTTCCTGCAGTTATTTACAAGGGTACCCTTATATTCTTTTCTCTTTTTTTACAACCTCCTTTTCTTATTTGAAGGCTGCAACAATTTCATTATTAATTTGAAGACATACATCAGTTTTTAAACTTGTTTTTTTTGGCTCTCTGACTTGTTTTAAATTATTCAAAGTTCTTTTTGTCTTTGGTTTATTTGTACTCTATCTCTCATGTTATGGGACATTCTTTCCCTATAAAATTATCATCCATTCATATTTCAGTTGAAGTGCTAAGAAGCTGCTATGATCCTCTGTGCCTACAGGCTGAGCTTATATATTGGTTCTCTGCAACATAAGGTGATCAAGCTAAACAATTTTACCAAGAGATATGAAATTCTCAATATCTCTAGGATGTTTTCTACCTAAAGGAATTCTTTACTTTTCTAACTGGGATTTATAGTCTGGCTGCCACTCTTCCTACTCAAGAGAGAAGGTGTTCAGGATGTAGATTTTCATATAATCCCACTGTTTTCAGGATAAGACTCTCCACCTTCAGCTGTATTTCTTTGGTACAGACTCATCATGATTCCCTGGTAACTCAGTGGTAAAGAATCTGCCTGAAATTTAGGAGGCCCTGGTTTGGTTCCTGGGTTGGGAAGCTCCCCTGGAGAAAGGATAGATTACCAACACCCATATTCCTAGGTTTCCCTGGTGGCTCAGATGGTAAAGAATCTCCTTTTGGCAATGCAGGAGACCTGAGACCTGGGTTCGATCCCTGGGTTGGGAAGATCCCCTGGAGGAGGGCATGGCAACCCACTCCAGTATTTTTGCCTGGAGAATCCCCATGGACAGAGGAGCCTGGTGGTCTATAGTCCACAGAGTCACAAAAAATTGGACAAAACTGAGCATAGTATAGCTCAGACTTAGAGATTAAAGCCCTTATTTTCAAGCAGTCTAGGGGATGTCATGTGGCTTGGCTTCTAGGATGTAAAATGTGCCATAACTCTTGTAGCAGAAACACCCTGTCCAGACAGGAGCATGGTATTTTTGAGCAGAATTACAACGGACTCAAATCTATCCACTGAGAAAATAATGTCCTTAAATGGCTCTACATCAACAATTTTTAGTTCTTACAAAACATGTTAGAAAGTTGCTAAATTAATATGAAATAATACCAGCAAATTCCACAACTACACAATGCAATGGACATCAAGCCACAAAAGTACCATATTCTTTATAACTTATCCTAAATCCCTCATCATGCTTCATAACTCTGTTTCCATGATCTCTGTGGTCTTATATCTGCTGCTGCTGCTAAGTCGCTTCAGTCGTGTCTGACTCTGTGCGACCCCATAGACGGCAGCCCACCAGGCTCTGCCATCCTAGGGATTCTCCAGGGAAGAACACTGGAGTGGGTTGCCATTGCCTTCTCCAATGCATGAAAGTGAAAAGTGAAAGTGAACTCACTTAGTCGTGTCCGACTCTTCGCGGTTCCATGGACTGCAGCCCACCAGGCTCCTCTGTCCAAGGGATTTTCCAGGCAAGAGTACTGGAGTGGGGTGCCATCGCCTTCTCTGGGTCCTGTATCATGTGTTCTCAATTCCTACAACTTCACTGGTTTCAAGTTTCACAATGGGCTCTTTCCTGCTGGGCTTGTTGGTTCCTTTTAGATATGGTTTTCTCTTATCGCCAGGCAATGTCAGCTCTCTCCATCTCTCATAACTTCCATCTTAATGACGAGATAATTTCTTCTCTCTGTGTCAGAATCATATTTATTACTATGTTTTAAAAAGAAAAATCTAGTAGTATTCTTGGGCTTCCCTGGTGGCTCAGGGATTAACAATCTGCCTGCTAGTTCAGGAGACAAGGGTTTAATCCCTGAGTTGGGAATATCTCTTAGAGAAAGAAATGGCAATCCACTCCAGTATTCTTGCCTGGGAAATCCCATGGACAGAGGAGCCTGGTGGGCTACAATCCATGGGATCACAAAGAGTTGACAAGACTTATCGAATAAACAACAAATATTCCTCCTAAAAACAGAGGACAAAAATTCCTCTCAGTTTCAAGATAGGAAAACATTCAAACTAGATTCACTACAGCTTCTTTTCCTGGTGAGGTTAGATGTGTTTTATGATCATCTAAAATTCCTATTCCTTAGACACCTTCAAGTAGAAGGGTGGGCCAAACTTATCTCTTCTGAACCTCTATTTTAGAGTTGAGTTCCTGACCTAGTCAAGGTTCAGAGTATGTGAGGCAGGTAACTGCTAACATACACCATGATATCTGGTATTCTTTGAGACCATTTGAAATGCCCCCTAAAGAAGAGCTTGCATTCAATCCTGCACAGAAATACAACTCACAAATGTATTAAAGGGGGGTAATTGGGAAAGAAAACAGGAAGATCTCTTTCTTGGTCTCTCTCTCTCTCTCTCAAACACACACACACACACACACACACACACACACACACACACACACACACACACACACACACACACACACACACACACACACACACACACACACACACACACACACACACACACACACACACACACACACACACACACACACACACACACACAC